>CM053256.1:34422338-34787338 GCA_028583405.1 Pogonophryne albipinna
GCAGCAGAGAACTAAGCACTGTCAGACCGTACCTAACCCTGAAAAGTATTATCATCTGAAAGTAATCATTATGTTATTAACCCTTTGGAGTCCTGGGCTAATTTGGCCGTTTTCACATACTTTTGATTTGTCTTACTAAACCCCATTAAGAAATGTTTGGCATGTCAATGTTTGGTATCTTTTTTTAAGGACAACCTCACCTATATAACCTGATAGTTATTTCTTTCACTTTGAGATACTATATGAACATTTTGGACACAAAATCACAAAAAAAAACGTAAAAACAGATTTTGAAAATGATATTATTTTTCATATAGGTAACACAAACATACACAACGAAACCATTTAAAAGCTGGAAATATATACATGGGATGTCACTATGATAATGTGAAAGTTTGATTGAGGTAGCATGGGATTTCATTCTGATAAGGCAAAAGTGTTATTATAAATATAATACAAATATATATATATACACATTATGTACAAAAATCAGTTTTTTCTGTTTTTATCTGTGCCAGCGGTTTCTGTCAACTACGACACAGAGGGCAACATCACAGGTTCCTCCTCCTCCATGTCAAAAAACAAGCTTAAAGCTTGACTCACGTTCAGAGTTCTCTTCATCATAGTTGAATCTTCAAAACTCTAAATCTATCTAACTATATCTAAATTCTCAATGTTTGTCTGTCACTTTACTTCAATCGCAGTCTCCCGCCGTCTCTCTTCGTCTCCCTCCGGCTGTCTTCGTATATCTTCGTCTCTCTCCATTTCCCGCCGTCTCTCTTCGGTTCCCGCCGTCCCTCTTCGTCTCTTTTCGTCTCGTTTCGTATCACTCCGTTTACCTGATTACCTCACCCCCTCCCTGGTAAATACATCCTGTTGAGCAGAATCTACAGTTTCCAATATTTTCCGTTTCGTAAAATGATAAAATACGGTGAAGATATTAAAATATGTGCTTCCATTATTCATACTTCTGAAATATATCTGTATTAACTTTATATCATCGTATCTCCGTGTTTATTGGGTCTTTTTGCATGAAACAAAGACTGGCATATAGTTTCAAGCCAGTACTTTCGACAGAAATACACATATACATCCTGTTGAGCAGGATCTAAAGTTTCCAGTATTTTCCGTTTCGTAAAATGATCAAATACGGCGAAGATATTCAAATATGTGCTTCCATTTTTCATACTTTTGAAATATATTAACTTTATATCATCGTATCTCCGTGTTTACTGGGTCTTTTTGCATGAAACAAAGACTGGGATATAGTTTCAAGCCAGTACTTTCGACAGAAACACACAGCAATGTTGTCCGGACTGTTGTTTTTATGCGGCACCGGCTTGAACAGGTCATGTGATCTGATCACGCCGGCGTGACGGTCGACTCCAAAGGGTTAATATTAAATACATATAAGTATTTTTACAACTTGTATTTAGAAATACTCTGTTGTAATTATTGATGCATAAATGTGTTCATCCATTCAATGTGGCATCTGCTATAATGGGGTTCAGTGGCGGCGCTAGGGGGTGGCTACTTGGGCTCAAGCCCCGGATGTTTTCTGAAAAGCCCCGGATGTTTCACTTAAAAAAAAAAAAAAAAAAAAAAATTTGAAAACGTCTCGGGAGTAATGTGCAGTACCGGAGTCCACCAGAGAGGCATCCGCTGCGGGACTTTAGCCTGCATACTGCGTAGCCTGCCCTGAAGTAGAAGTGATCCTTCCTAGTGCCTGACGAGTTTTAAGCTAATAGCCTATACAGTTATGGATATTAGAAAGTTATTGTCATTGAAGCAGGCGCCACAAGCTGCAGCAGCAGCAGTATCAGCAGCTGACAACAATGTCATCACCAGCAGTGAAGAAATGGATGATGTTTCAGGTTTGTGAATCTAATGGTGATATCTGCACTCTGGCTGACTGAGTAAGAAGTGAAAAAGAGTGATGTAAAGTTAATGTTATAGCTAGTAAACATTGAGTAACCACACTAAGTATACCCTTATGTTAGTATGTATACAGAACATGACTAAAAATTATCCTAAGATGTAACGTTAACCCTTCATACCTCAGTCTACTTTTAAGACACTAAAATAACGTATTCCATTTTTTATTTTGTTTTCGCGCGTGGAATTATACCGGCTCTCGTTTCAGTACACATAACAACGGAACTGACAGGCAACCCTCTGAATCAGACTCCGATTGGCTGTGATCAGAGTGTCCGATTCAGAAACGTGACTCTTACACATTTTTTACGTCACAAACAAAGATGGTGGATGAGAATAGATCTATAAGACGATAAGCAATGCACCAGAATCAAGGTGAGACTATCCGCATCCTTTAAAACTCTACGCACATTCGTTTCACCTTAATAAGTAAACGACTGTTTGAGTGAGTTAAGGCATTAGTTTGCTTCATTAAAGGTTGTTAATGAGTGTTCTCCAGTGCCTTTTGTCCGCTTTAAGGTGTTATTAAGGTAGGGTTAATGTTGCTCTCAAAGTGCACCAGATTGATGCTTTCAACTTCAATATTTAAAAAAAAATCTTCGCGGGGGAGCATGCCCCCAGACCCCCCCAGAGGAGGCGACGACCCCCCTAAAGGATGTTCGGTCCACCCCCCACTTATACAAAATAGCACTGTACCCCTGCACCCCCCCCAACAACTCCCGGGCTAAGCCCCGGATCTCCTACAATCCTAAATCCGCCACTGGTGGGGTTAATGTATGATATTACTTAATAATACAATACATTATAATATATGATATGATAATTACATTTTAGTTTTATTCATTTCTTATTTCATAGTTTCTCATTATTATTATTTTTATCGCTCATCTTATTTTTGATTTTATTAATCTGTGTGAATCTGTGCTATCCTGTTTTTCACTCTCACCCTGTTGCTGTTTGAACTACTGAATTTCCCCACGGGATTAATAAAGGTCCATCTTATCTTATCTTAATGTATAAGTTGATTTACTTCAATCTACTGTACTGTGTAAAAACACCCCAACAATATTACAAGAAATATACTGCATAAAGCAAACTATATACTTTATTTGATCTAAAATATTGATGTTTTTTCATTATAGTAGCTTGTGAAAACCATACAGTAACAAATAAGTGATTAAATGCTACAGTATTCAGCAAACACAACTGCAGAGCTGCAAACATTGCAAACAGACTAAGTTCTACAACACCCAGTTGTCTTTGTGTATTTTGTGAATGAAGCGCCATCTCATGGTTAAATCCTGTAATTGAACAAATGGAGAAATTGGGCAACGCCCTCTAGCAATTTGGCAACACCCCCAGCCACTGGGATCCGCTGGGCTTTTGACTGGGACACACCCATGTGAGTCTGATCTGGAGTGCTACATCTGTAAGTGTGTGCACAGATGGAAGGCTGACAGGCAGGTAGGCCATCCAGTTACTTTAGCCCGGCCGGCTAAAATGATTGGTCGTGCTTTTTACAGTACTACGGCTTCCACAGGTGATATTTTTTTATGGATTTTTTGTCAAAGCACTTCAGATATTCATTGCTATCGGGATGTTAAGAGCATTCCATGGAATATAACAAAAAGTTTATCTGAAATAAATTACATACCCCACCTTTAAGGGATATTCTACACAAAAAAAAATCTAAAATATAGTATATATTATTGTGAGTTGCAGTGTGTTGCAGATATCAGACCTTGTTGGAGGCAGGAGCGTCTTCTCTGGTTGCAAAAAGACGTTTGAGTTGTATTCATAGTACTTCTTACTTGGTTCATCAAACATTTTGAACATGAATTTATGTAATTGATAGTGTCAGGTCATCTTTTATACAGCATACTGATTATTGTGTAAATAATGATGAGTTAAAGCAGTGTACTGAATGCTCTTGGGCAGGGCTTACTTGACAAGTAGTAGCTAGTTTGTTGTTGTCCATGTTTTTTGACTTACAAACTAAACTCTTCTGGTAAATTAGATGTGTGCAGTGTTCAGTTGTGCTTACCTCCAGCATCTCGTGACCTTCTGGAGACAAAAAAAGGAAGATGGCAACGGTCACAATATTATTAAGGCACAGCTATTTGTATGAAGGGTGTAACACACCAACACTTACACCAATGCAATATTGTCCAGCAATTAGGCATTAGCCAATCACACATTACATTCTAGTTAACATTATATTTGAACAGCCAGCCAGCCAGTCACATGCTTTTGACTTGCATTGTGGTGTATTCAAGATCTATTAAAGGTCTCCTATTATACAATTTTTAGGCATATATTATAGGTCTCATATAAAAATCATGTCTCTGAAGTAGTGTTAATTTTGTCAGCTATTTTTCAATTTAGTCTTAGTCTTAGTCCTGTGTTGTCAAATGTCCTTGTTAGTTATATCTCTCACAGGCTCCGCCCTCTACTGGACTCTATGGGTACTACCCCTTGATCATATCATGCAAGCATTCATCCACTGAGACTTTCTATAAACGTAGCCGGCCCCGGGGCGGGCCTACCTGAATCATCTCACCATATAAAAGGAGGACTCGCCTCCTGACTGTCATCCTTTTCTCTTCAGCGAGCAGGATAAAACCACCTGAGCTGTAAACGAGAAAGGAAAAAAAAGAAAAGCATGGACTCACCACTCCTCGAACACCGGACATGTCCGCCATGCCCTGGCCTAATTGTGGGGGCTGATCCGCACCGCCTGTGCTTCCAATGCCTGGGGCCGGACCAAGCCGAGGATGGCCTAAGCTAGTCGCCGGCCTGCAACGCCTGCCGGATGATCCCTCGGCTAAGCCGCCGACATCATGGGGATCATTTCCGGGTGAAGTTCGGCCCGCCGGAGGAGGCGGAGGATCAGGACCTCCAGGTGGTGGAGATGGGTGCACAGGATGACGAGGTGCCATTCGTGTTCACCATCCCGAGGGGCCAGGTGGCTATGTTCACGGGGGAGGAAGACAACGAGGCGTGCCCCCCCTCGACGAGAGCCTGGCAGCCCATCTGCTTCCGCAGGCAGCTGGTTGGGCGGAGGGAACACCGAGACACCTTAGAGTATTTGGATAAAATATTCAGGCTCGGGGCACAGATGGCGGCTTGGGTGTCTCCCTGATTACCCCTCAGACGGACACCCCCGCCCTCCCGCCTCAGGACGGGAGCGATTATCTGGACCGCTGAATAGGTCAGATGAACAATCTGATCCATGGGGTGGCCGCCGCAGCGGGGCAGGTGATGTCCTTGGCCACAGTGGCGTTGCGTCACGTGTTTTTAGGACTCTCCACCCTATCCAAGAAGGACCGAGAGGATCTCCTTGGAGCCCCCGTGTCCACGGAGGGGCTCTTCGGGTCGATAACCTCGGTCACTCAGCGCTTCAGCCGCCTAGAGGAAGAGAGGGTGCAGCTTAGCCGCATGCTACCGCTGGCTCTTCCTCAGGCGCCGCAGCGCGCTCCTCCACAGGCTTCCCTGCAGGCGAGGGAGCGCGGCGAGACGAAGAGAGAGGCGCCGGCACGGAGCTCCCGTGCCCGCGGCGCCCTCCACCTCTTCGGCCCACCCCGTGGAACCGGCTCGGTACCGACATTTTCTGCTGCTGCGGAGCCTGCCGGGGTCGGGCAGCCCGTCCCCGGCAGGCTCCGCAGCAGCAGAGAGCGGACGGGTGGGGTGCTCCATCATCGCGGAGCTGACTGGCGGGGGGAGGAAGCGTCTCGGCGGAGGGAGAGAATCTCTTCACCCGGGACGCGAGGGCGAATCCCGCCTCCTACCTATATTTCATTTCATTTCATTTCATTTTTATTTGTCCCGCTCATGGTACGCAAAACCAAATGTACAATAATTGCCACAAAACATGACTACCATTGAGCGAAAAGGAGCAGGGAGAAGAATAAAATCTTATGTGACCTGCCCCTTTCTAAAAAAAACAAAATACAAATAGATGGTCTGCCCTTCATAATAATAATATTTTTTTTATATATTTTTTTCTTCACAGCCAAACATAACAGTATCTTAGGATACTAACAGAAACACAAAAAAATACTTATTTCCCACTTGACGGTTAACGGAAAGAAACAAAACAACATGTATAAGGAAAAGAAAAGTGCAACACCCTCATCTGAGTCCTACTGGAGAAGAAGGTGGAAAGCGACGCACGATGATAATAGTAACAATAACAACAATAACAATGGCAATGGGACCTGCAAATACAGAGGAGACATCACATCAAAGACATCAAAAACATGAAGGACCAGAGTACATAGACTTATTCACATTCTGCTTCATATAGTCCCATCTTTCTTAATTTATACAACTTCTTTAACTGAAAAATACATATACAATTCTTTAGATCCTTGTGTTGAGAATTCCACAATTGTACACCAACTACCGAAATACACATTTGTTTAAGAGTAGTCCTTGCATATGGATGCTTAAAATTTAATTTCCTTCTGTGGTCTTCCTTTTCTGATCCAAAAACAAACAACTGTTGTAAATATGCTGGTAACATTCTGCTTTGTGCATTACTGATAATGTCTGCAACTCAGCTATGTCTTTGAGTTTCAAGAGTCCTGACTTAAAAAACAGTCTGTTGGTGTGTTCTCTTGAGTCAGCTTTATGAATTATTCTTACTGCCCTTTTCTGTAATATTGACAATGGCTTTATGTTGCTCATATACGTGTTGCCCCACACTTCTATACAATAAATGAAAAATGGCAAAATGAGTGAACAGTAAAACATCCTCAATGCCTTGTAATCTAGCAAATACTTTGCCTTGTTTAGAACAGAAATATTCCTAGACACTTTCGTTTTAACATGTGCTATGTGGGATTTCCATGTCAGGTTTTCATCCAGCGTCACAGCTAAGAATCGAAATTCAGAAACCCTTTCAATAAAAACTCCATCAATGGACAATGAAATGTTTTCATCTTTTTTTCTATTAGCAAAAACCATAAACTTCGTTTTATTCAAATTTAGGGTTAACTTATTTTCATCAAACCATCTTTTAAGTTTGACCATTTCATGTCCAATACACTTTGCTAAAATGTTTAAGTCATCTCCTGAACAAAATACATTTGTGTCGTCTGCAAACAACACAAATTGCAATAATGTTGACGTTTCACATGTCATTGATGTACAAAATAAAAAGTTTAGGCCCTAAAACCGAGCCCTGCGGGACGCCACATTCTATGTTCATACACTCCGATGTACTACCAGCAAATTCTACATATTGTTGTCTGTTATCTAAATAACTTTTTAACCAATCTAGAACTACTCCTCTCACACCATATCTATGTAATTTCGTAATTAATAGGTAATGGTCTATGGTGTCAAATGCCTTTTTTAAGTCAATAAATACACCTATTGTGTATTTCTTTCTTTCTATAGCTGTTGTAATTTCTTCTGTTATTTTCATTAAAGCTAAAGCTGTAGATCGATTTTTCCTAAATCCATACTGACTCTCACTCAATAACTCATTTTTTTCAATAAAATTATCAAATTTTTGGACAAACAATTTCTCAAGGACCTTTGAAAATTGTGAAAGCAAGGACACTGGTCTGTAGTTGGTAAATTGGCTTTTGTCCCCTGTTTTGAAAAGTGGGATAACTTTAGCTATTTTCATGCTATCTGGGAAAATACCTGTCTGAAGTGAAAGATTAAAGATGTAGCTTAGCGGTTTAATTATGCAGTCAATAGTCATTTTCACTATTGTCATGTCGATCCCATCACTATCTGTCGAAGTCTTATTTTTGCATTTGTCTACAACGGATCTAATTTCAATTTCGTTTATCTTTTTTTTTGTAAGCCTTTGGTTATCCAAGGCTTTTGATGATAAGTACCTTTATATGTACGGAGTACAGTGGGACAATGTTTGTCATACAGTGATATGTAGATTTTTAGGAAGGACTCATATGCAGCATTTACATCTTCTCCATAAACCCCTCTCCATTCTTCCTTTAAGAGGTCACTCCTAAATTTGTCTTTTGCTTCAGCAGTCCTTATCCTGACATATCTACTGCGAGTCTCTTCCTTCTTTTTCTTTAATTGCCAATCATATGCTACAAATACAGGTAAATGGTCGCTTATGACATTTATTATTAGCCCACTCTTAGCACTGTTTTCCATGACATTTGTAAAGATATTGTAAGGATGTGCAGTTTTCCCTCCTTCCTCAATTCACCTCCGCAGCTGCTACTCATTTTCCTGATTATCTACTCACCCACACCTGCTTAAATACCCGGCTTCCTCATCCAGTATTCACCAGTTCGTCGTGGAAGATACACTGGTAACACGTAGTGATTTCTAGAAAACTAAACCTAGTTTCCAAGTCTAAGTTTTATACTAAACCTGTATTTCTCTGCCCCGTCAACTACTCTGCCTGCCACGTCCAGCCAACACCACCTCGTCAGCGAACCTCTGATTATTATCACTACCAGCTCCAGCCTGCTCACTCTATTGAACTCTGATTCCCCGGCTCATCTCACCCGTGTTCCGCTGCAAATCTCCGAACCCCGGCTCCAGCCTGCTCTGGATCGGAGCCCTCCACTGTTCAGCAGGCTCTGTCTCATCAGGGAAATCTTCTTGGCCAACATGAACGGTTAATCCAAGTTTTGGTGGAAAGCAATCTTTCCATGACTGAAAGCATCACAAACCTTACTGCCCAGATCTCAACCCTGACATCTTCCGCTATAATCCCTGTCACCTCAAGTCCTCCTCCTGTATCCACTCCATGCCGGGATTTCCACATCACCGACCCAGATCCTTTTCATGGAGAGGTGGAGAAATGCAAGGGATTCATTTTTCAATGCAATAAGGTATTTCGTCAGCGTTTCTTGTCCTTTCCTTCGGATGGAACCAAGATTAATTATGTGTTGAATTTGCTTCGTGGCAGAGCATTAGACTGGGCTGAAGCACTGAGTTCATCTGTGGATTATGACACCCTTTCCTTTGGAGTTTTTTCTGAACAGTTGTCCATTGTTTTTGATTACCCTGACTACTCCGGCTCTGCTGATAATCGTCTGCTAACACTACAACAAGGGAATCGAACCGTGGCGGATTACTCTATCGAGTTCCGCACACTGGCGGCAGAGGCCCGTTGGGACGAGGCGGCTCTAAGGGCAGTTTTTGTTAAGGGGTTGAAGGATCAACTAAAGGATGAGTTGGCTGCACGAGACGTGCCTGCAGACCTCCAAGCCTTAATTACCCTGGTGTCTCGCCTCGACAGCCGGTTGCGGGAGCGCCGTGCGGAGAAAGCGCAACGTTCTCCTTTTGCTTTTCCAAGTAAACCAAGTTACTCACCCAGATTTGCTCCTTCTGTTTCCACACAGTCTGGATTCACCTCTTCACCTCGCGTGCCTCCTTTGGCTAGGGAGGAACCGATGCAGTTGGGACATACCGGACTATCTCCAGAGGAACGCCTTCGACGTATGAGGTTGGGTGAGTGCCTGTATTGTGGCAAGTTTGGCCATCTCGTTGCTGTTTGTCCTGTTCGCCCAAACGCAGAAGCTCGTCAGTAAGTTTGGGAGTCCTGACGAGCTCACCTTCCTCATCTATTGTTACCACAACCCTGCGCCGATTTCTCATTCCTGCCAGACTCTGTACAAGCTCTCAGACCTTGCCCCTCTCTGCCCTCATTGACTCAGGCGCTGAAGATAGTTTTGTAGACCTAGAACTTGCCAACCAGTTGGGACTTAAGTTGGAATTATTACAGGATCCTTTGACTGCTTATGCCTTAAACGGTCAACACATCTCTAGAGTAACTCAGCAGTCACAACCCGTTACTCTGATTATTTCAGGAAATCACAGAGAACAAATCCAGCTTTAGGTTATTACCTCTCCAACTACTCCTTTGGTACTTGGTTACCCTTGGCTTCGCACCCACAATCCTCATATTGATTGGGCTGGAGGAAGGATCATTGAATGGAATCAGAAGTGTCACCATAACTGTCTACAGTCAGCTGTGCCTCCTGTTAACCCGTTACCTGCTCCATGTGTCTCTCCAGATGTAGATTTATCCGGCGTTCCTAACGTTTACCACAACCTGGGTGAGGTCTTCAGCAAGGATAGGGCTCTCTCTCTCCCTCCTCACCGTCCATATGACTGTCCCATTGTTTTGCTTCCTGGGGCTCCGTTACCCACCAGCAAGCTCTATAATCTGTCCCGGCCTGAGAGAGAGGCCATGGAGAAATACATCAGTGATTCCCTGGCTTCTGGAATAATTCGTCCTTCTTCCTCCCCTCTGGGTGCGGGGTTTTTCTTTGTGGACAAGAAGGATAAAACTCTTCGACCCTGTATTGACTTCCGTGGGTTAAATAACATCACCGTTAAGAATAAGTACCCACTTCCCCTGATCAACTCTGCTTTTGAGCCACTTCAAGGTGCCACCATCTTCTCAAAGCTTGATCTCAGAAATGCCTATCACTTGGTTCGTATCCGCCAAGGGGATGAGTGGAAGACTGCCTTTAACACCCCCCTTGGCCACTTTGAGTATCTCGTCATGCCCTTTGGACTCTCCAATGCCCCAGCAGTTTTTCAGTCCCTGGTAAATGATGTCTTGCGTGATTATCTCAACCAGTTTGTCTTTGTGTACATCGACGATATTCTGATCTTCTCCAAGAGCCTGGAGGAACACCAAAGACACGTCAGTCTGGTTCTTCAGAGGCTGCTTGAGAACAAGCTCTACGTCAAAGCAGAGAAGTGTGAGTTTCACCAGGAACGGATCAGTTTTCTTGGATACATCATCCGGCAAGGCAGGTTGGAGGCGGATCCAGGGAGGATTCTCGCAGTCTCAGAGTGGCCAGTCCCCACTTCTCGGAAGGAGTTGCAAAGGTTCCTGGGGTTTGCCAACTTCTATCGCCGGTTCATCAAGGATTATAGCAAGGTTGCTGCTCCACTCTCCAGTCTCACCTCTATCAAGATTAAGTTCTCCTGGACCCCTGAAGCTAACAATGCTTTTCTTAGACTTAAGTCCCTGTTCACTTCAGCCCCCATTCTCATCCAGCCTGACTCAAGCACACAATTTGTGGTCGAAGTTGACGCCTCTGACATCGGAGTTGGTGCTGTTCTGTCTCAGACTTCCGGGCCAAGCAACAAGCTTCATCCTTGTGCTTTCTTCTCTCGCCGTCTCTCCCCAGCTGAGAGAAACTATGATGTGGGCAACAGGGAGCTGCTGGCAGTTAAGATGGCATTGGATGAGTGGCGGCACTGGCTCGAGGGCAGCGAGCAGCCATTCCTGGTGTGGACTGACCATAAGAACCTTGAGTACATTCACCCCCAGTCTAATGGTCAAACCGAAAGGGCCAATCAGGACCTGGAATCTGCCCTCCGCTGTGTTGTAAACCGGAATCAGAAGATCTGGAGCTCTCATCTGCCTTGGGTGGAATATTCTCACAATTCCCTCACGTCATCAGCTACAGGACTCTCTCCTTTCGAAGCCTCTCTAGGGTACCAGCCACCCTTGTTTCCCGAAGAGGAGATTGAGTTGGCTGTTCCATCTGTCCAGCATCATGTTCGTCGATGCCGTAAGATCTGGAGAGACACTCGATCTGCCCTCCTCCGAACTTCCGCCAAGACCCAGCAATCAGCCAACCGCCGCAGACTTGTTGCTCCCCTTTACACCCCTGGACAATCGGTTTGGTTGTCCTCCAAGAACATCCCCCTCCTTACCGAGTCCAAGAAGCTGTCTCCCCGGTTTATTGGCCCCTTCCCCATTGAGCGCATAATCAACCCCTCTGCTGTCCGCCTGAAGCTCCCCAGGATCATCAGGATCCATCCCACTTTTCATGTTTCACAAATCAAGCCAGTTCACACCAGTGACTTGTGCCCTCCGGCCATTCCCCCTCCTCCCCCCCGAGTCATTGATGATCATGCTGCCTATACCGTGCATCGACTCTTGGATGTTAGACGCCGGGGTAGGGGCTTACAGTACTTGGTGGATTGGGAGGGTTACAACCTGGAGGAGCGTTGCTGGGTTCCTCGATCTCGGATAATGGACCCCGTTATGGTGAGGGATTTCCACAGGGCTCATCCCGAAAAGCCTGGTGGTCGCCAGGAGGCTCCCGTTGAGGGGGGGGGGGGGGGGGGGTACTGTAAGGATGTGCAGTTTTCCCTCCTTCCTCAATTCACCTCCGCAGCTGCTACTCATTTTCCTGATTATCTACTCACCCACACCTGCTTAAATACCCGGCTTCCTCATCCAGTATTCACCAGTTCGTCGTGGAAGATACACTGGTAACACGTAGTGATTTCTAGAAAACTAAACCTAGTTTCCAAGTCTAAGTTTTATACTAAACCTGTATTTCTCTGCCCAGAATCCGTCAACTACTCTGCCTGCCACGTCCAGCCAACACCACCTCGTCAGCGAACCTCGGATTATTATCACTACCAGCCCCAGCCTGCTCACTCTATTGAACTCTGATTCCCCGGCTCATCTCACCCGTGTTCCGCTGCAAATCTCCGAACCCCGGCTCCAGCCTGCTCTCTCCGACATCCTCCGGATCATCAACTACGGACCTCCACTCTCCCCCCCCCCCAGTAATTCCCAGATCCGGATTAGTAATTCCCCAGCAGTATGGTGTGAGTTTTGAATTGGAAATAAATCATTTTACTTCCATACTCACGTCTCCTCTCTTCCGTGCTTTTATTGAGGGTTCAGCCTGTAAGCGCTCCTCGAACGTAACAGATATTGTCGATCAATGTTGCACAAGTTGATGTTATTCTACTAGGCTTAGTGATTAGGGGATAAAGCCCCCTGCTGTCCAATGCATCCAGGAAATCAGAAGTTGTTTTGTGTTTAGATACATTTAGAAGGTCGATGTTAAAATCCCCACAAATAATACATGTTTTATTTTCATTTAGGCCATCCATTAATACTCCTAAACTATCTTTAAAAAGCTCTACATTTGATCCTTGTGCTCTATATGCACAAGTCACAACAACATTTCTCTTCCTTTCCATTTCAATTTCTATAGTTATGCATTCCATTAAATCATCAGTCACAATTGACATTTTTTCAACCAGTGTGCATTTTAGGACGCTGTCCACATAAAGAGCCACACCCCCTCCTCTCTTATTGGTTCTGTTGATATGGTGTAGCACGTAACCCTCAATTTGGAAATCAGTGACTTCGTCTTTATTTAACCAAGTCTCCGATATGGCAATTACTTTGAATTTACTTTTAAATGTATGTAGGTATTCAGTGATCTTATTAAAGTTTGCATACAGACTCCTGCAGTTGAAATGTATTAAAGAAAATGTATTTTCAAGTCCAACATTGTCATTAAATTGATCATCTGTATAATATTTACACGAGTCACTTATATGATTGAACACATGATTCTCTGAATCGACATCATAATCAAAATTGTACATGTTATACTCTGTGTTGTCAAATCTGGAAAAGATTCCGAGTGGCTCAGTCATTTATGTGTTATGGTTTTCCATGTACGTCTGCAAGGAGTTAACTCCCTCCACACATACCTGTTCATATATGATGCAAAGGTCAAAACATTTTGCAATAAAAATGATGTTGATCTGTATCCAAGTCTAAGTGTCATTTGTTTCCACAATTCTACACTTACACATAATGTTGACCGTACAAATTCCCCACTCGCTGCCCCAGTTGTAATTCCAATAAAGGAGGTAGCTAGTGGGCATGCGCAGATGAGAGTGATAAACCACAGGAAGTGCTATCAAGGCGCTATGCGAGTACAGGGGCATTATGGCCGGCGTATTACTGTCAGAGAACACACTACGCCTAGAGTAAAGATTCCGTGTCATGGAACACAAATAAGAATGTATTAGCAGTTAGAAGGCAGCTTTTATTTTGAAATGTACTTTGAAAGAGATGGCACTTCTTTTGTGGCTATGACCACTTCCTTAAGTTCCAGGAAGTCCTTTTACACATGGGGCCCTTCTCACTTCGGTTAAATGGAATCCTTGCTTCCCTCACGTGCGTCGTTTCCCTGCGTCTAGTCCCTCACTTGCGTCGTTTCCCTGCGTCTAGTCCCTCCCACCAGGGAAGCATGGAGAGACGCAAGGAAACCACGAGAAGCAGGGAAATGAGTTTTAAGAGCAATGGGACGTCCTTTCCTCCGGAGCGTCACGTGAAGCGACGTCCGTTTGTGATGACGCTGCACAGCTGATCGTCTGACAGCAGCCAGCTCTGTCCCCGTTATTTCCACAAACACCCCCGCCTCTGTTAGTACACAGTAGGCTTGTTTGAGACAAGCGAGACCTGCGCAGTTGCGATCAACGTCTTGCTAGTGCGTTGCATGATGGTTAGTCATTTTGTCCGACTTGCTCTGGAGGCTCGCCTCCATGAGACGTTGAAATCTCGCGGGACAAAGACGCCCGCAGCCTTGAGAGCGAGGCGCGGCGAGGCGGCGCAGTTCCTCTCCACGGGCTGCGGAAGCGAAATGCTTGATGGGAAACGACTCGCTGGTATCTCGAGCTGAGTGCTCATTGGTGGTTTTTACCACGTGCTGCTGATGAAACTCTCCCATTGGCTCGGCAAAAGTTTGTTGTTGTTTTGTGTCAGTTTTACGTCGCCCCTTCCATTAACATTTTTCATCATTGTTCCACAATGTTTATCATCATGAAATGAATATCCATATATTTTATACTATACTTGCACTGCTTACCGTTTTCATACTTTATATATCTTAGCATATTCATACACACTGTTCATACTGCTCACAGGCTGCTGTGTATATCTAGTGTATTCATACACACTGTTCATACTGCTCACAGGCTGCTGTGTGTATCTAGTGTATTCATACACACTGTTCATACTGCTCACAGGCTGCTGTGTATATCTAGTGTATTCATACCCCTCACTGTTTATTCATCATTCAATTCATTCTATCTTTTATTCTGTAGATTGTGTACATTACTTTTCACTTCACTGCTTGTTGCACCTGGTTAGAAGCTAAACTGCATTTCATTGTCTCAGTACCTGTAATATGTGCAATAACAATAAAGTTGAATCTAATCTTGAGCAGGAACAAATGTATTTACTTAGTACATATCTGACATTAACGATTAAACACATGTGTGCATTCTTTATAAATGCAAACCGAGTCAAGCCGACTCCGGAGGTGGCGGTATGAACCTTAACGTTGTTTGCAATCCGCCAAAAAACCGAGAGAAGAAGAAGAAGAAGAAGAAGAAGAAGAAGAAGAAGAAGAAGAAGAAGCCGAAGCCGACTCCGAGCTGTCCGACTTCAGGCGAGCTTTTTGAGACCTCCCCAGGCTGCGATCGGCTATACTAATCAGTGCATGCACTGCATCGTCCAATCAGTGAGCGATACACAGTAAGGGGGCGGGGCGAGTGTCTGAGGATTTCATCGAAGGATGGTCTGGTGGTTCCTCGGTTATAGCTCCTGCATTATCGCTCCTCGCTTCTCCGGCAAAAATAAGGCCATTGGGACGCTACTCAAGATGGCGCAGACAAATCAACTTCCGGTGAGACCGAGGAGCGAGGAAATTAAAAATAAGAGAAGTGAGAAGGGCCCTTGGACACTAATGCAATAAGCATGTAATGGGAGCACTCGCTGCAGAATCCCCATCCATCCTTCGTTCTAAGCCCTAAACGTGGCATTATCAGTAAGTCAAGTTACTAATTATTATCTTAGCTACAAGTGTTTGATATTATTTGTGGTAATATAATTTTGTAGTAAGGATAATTATTATTTTTGTAAGAACTTGTTGCTGTGTTATAGTGTGTTACGTAATGCTGTGTAATGTTGCATTTCATATTTACCTGCAATAACCTGTTCTTGTAAAAAGTACATTTATTCTGTAAATGTTAAGAACAAATCATTGTTTTATGTGTACTTATGGAGAAATGTATTTTGTTTCAGTTTCACACTTCTTACCATTAAAATCCCTGCCAAATACAACACCTGCCTGTTCCTTGGAGGAATGATGCTGAGGAGAGTTTAGCTGGCTGTTAAGTTTCAATATCCATACATTGAAACGAGAACAGTACACTCCGATTAATGCAGTTTGCAGCTGTTATGGGGAATGGAAACTCAGTTGTGTGTTAACACAGTGGATGGACAGGACGCTGAAACAGGGTCATTCACTCGATGAGGTGTAAATCTATCATCGACCTGAAAGACGTGTACTTTCATGTAGAAATTGCTCCAGATCACATAAAGTAGCTGCGTTTTGCCCTCCAGGGGATAGCCTAAGAGTACAACAGATTACCGTTCGGCTACTCTCTATCCCCACGCACGTTCAGCAAATGTGTGGCCACAGCGCTCCAGCCGCTGCGCGCCCATGGCATGAGAGTTTTATTTTACCTGGACGACCTCATAGTCATGGCAAGGTCCAGGGAATGGGCAATGTTTTGCACAGCCCAATTGATCCTACACCTAACCAAGTTGGGCTTTGCGATCAATTGGAAAAAGAGCACCCCCATACCTCACCAACAGGCGCTGTATTTGGGAGTGGTGCTCGATGCAGGCGAGCTACACGCCACCCTGCCAGAGAGCAACACGCGTCCCTGCTTCGGGCGGTTCGCAGACTACGACAGGGGGCAACACTGACAGCTTTGACTATCATGCAGACTCTGGGTCTCATGGCGGCTGCTCACATTGTGGTCCCGCTCGGGTTACTGCATATGCGCCGCCTGCAGAGGTGGTTCTCCAGCCTTCGTTTGGATCCCAAGAGGCACAAACGGCGGCTGGTGACCATCCCCCCCCTCAGTGGAGGGCAACCTCCGGTTCTGGGGGTCTCCGGATCACCTCCGGAGGGGGTCTCCACTGGGACGGGTGACCTCCTACATAACTGTGCCCTGTGGTTTTCCATGGCCCTGAGCGACGACCCGCCCTTGGGGGTGGACGTGTTTGCACACGAGCCATGGCCAAGGAAGCTGCTCTACGCCTTTCCTCCGCTGCGTCTCATTCTCCCTCTCCTGGGTTAGGGTTAGGGTTGTGAGGCGAGAACGTCGACAATCCACCCTGTCTCAGCCTGTCCCTCTCTGGAGCCAAGCCTGATTGCACCTGCCTCTTGAGACATCGCCCCCCAGAACTGGGGAACCACCCAGGGCTGGCCCACCTTCATCTGTGTCATCTCTGAGAACCACGGCGCCCCGACGCGATCCGGAGCCACTAGGATGACTGACAGACAGAGTTATTCAGTCTATCCAGGCAGCTAGAGCTGGATCCACCACAGCCTGTTACAGGCCAAAGTGGCTAGGACTCCAGCGATGGTGTGAGGAGCGGAGAATAGAGCCCTATCTTGTGAGTTAGGCTCTATTTTTCCCTCTTACAGTTACTGATGGACAGAGGGCTGGCACATTCCACAGTGAAAGTGTAAGCAGCAGCCATCTCGTCCTGCCATGAGGGATTTGGCGGCAGGTCAGCCTTTAGTCAACCACTGATGTCGCGGTTTTTACAGGGGGTCAGGAGGCTGCGCCCAGTAGTGCACGCCTCCACCCCGCAGTGGGACCTGCCGCTGGTGTTCGAGGCTCTGGTCACAGAACCATTTGAGCCTCTGGAGCTCTCCTCCCTGAAAGCACTGTCGTGGAAGACAGCTTTGCTACTTTCCTTAACATCAGCCAAAAGAGTGTCCGAGTTAACCGCTCTGTCGGTGCACCCGAGTTGCTTGTTGATCCGGGGTGACCAGAGCCAGGCGACACTCAGGCCGAACCCCTCCTTTGTGCCCAAGAGCCTAAGGAGTGCGTTCAGGTCGAGGGCTATTCAGTTAGGGGGTTTTAGTCTTCGCCCCCATGGTGGGGCCAGGGAAGCTAACCTGCACCTCCTCTGCCCGGTACGTGCACTAGCATGTTATGTGGAGCGCACGGCTGCCTTTAGACGCACTGAACAGCTGTTTGTGTGCTTTGGGGGCGGGGTGACCGAGAAAGCTCTGTCTACATTTTATGAAGGAGGGTATTAAGATGTTTTGCCTAAATGATAAAGAAGTTATAAGATATTCGTTTTTTCTACACAAGCTACTTACTTATTTTATTTGAATTATTTTGTATTTATCGCAAATGATATTGTCATTGCAACATTCAAGATTTTATCGCATATTGCATGTTTTTCTGATATACTGCAGTCCTACAAAAAAAAAAGAAAAAAAGTATAGTATGTGGAACAGATCATAGTGTACCATGTAGGAAATCAATTGAACTTACATTCAAATTGAAAATTATAATACAGTATGCAAAAAGAAAATTATGTAGAGGTTTTCTGACTTGACCGGGTCCGGTAACAGGAGGGGCCATATGAGTGTAATGTGAAGTGTCAGTGCTTTAGCACAGTGGTTCCCAACTTTTTTTTTTACCAAGGCACCCCTGAAAATATTTCTCGACCCCAAGGCACCCCAACTTTTTGTAGATTTAAAAACCACTTCAGAGCTTAAATTAAAAACAATAAATACACCATAAATTGGTTTTCAAATGTGTATTTAATTGAATAGAACATTTTATAGAAAAAATTATGTATTCACACATAATAACAAGAACCAGACTAAAAATGTCAACACCATTTCTATGATGAATTCAATATTATAAACAGGCCTACTAAGTAGGCTCTTTTGTTTTGGCTGAAAATAGTAGGCCTACCTGTGTAAAAACACGAATACATATCAATACAGTTATTATTTTACATTTGGATTTCAAAAGAGGCAGGCCTATGATCACTTAGATTAAATAATAACTTAATAGAATTGGAGGGATGAAACAATGCCCTCTGACCTGACTGTGGTCATGTGACTCATCAACCACATCCCAAATATGAAACATTCTGCATTTCGCTATCCAGATAATACTGATTGACAAAATCATAAATCATACAAGAAAGGCACACAAATTAACATCCAAACATAAACATTTCTCAGACCGTTACACGTTGCTAGTGCGACACTTGTGCCTGCTTTTGTGAGCAGAGTCTCTTGATGCGTGGGGCGATAGTGGACAGCGCAACGCGGAGGTCCTGCTCCACTGACAGCCGGGTGCGGGTCTTGTTTTTGACATATGCGAGTGAGGAAAATGCGAGCTCACACAAGTAGGAGGTTGGAAACTGTAAAAGCACCTTGATGGCACTCTCTGAGAGGGATGGATACTCGTGTCCCACAAGCAGCCAAAATACATCCAGACGTAGTTCCCCGTGCTTCAGTTTCAGGGAGCGGTCCATAGATAGCTCTGCGAGTTCATCCTGAGCTCTGCTGTTTAAACTTGTGGCTGATATTAATGACAGAGGATTAAACGGATCCCGGAGCCAATCGAAGTCTTCATTCATAGGAGGGAAATATGACTCAAACCTCTCCTCCAGCTCTCAGGTGAGCAGCTACAACTTGTAGAAAAAATGCTGTCTTGTGCGCTGGGTCACTGGATGTCAGCGGAATCATTTCAATGTTTTTCTTGCCGACTTTATTTTGCCACAGTCTTAACTTGGATCGGAAACCATTGAGTTTGTCTGTGGCTGTCAGGATATTCTCATTCTTCCCTTGCATTCTGATGTTGAGGTCATTGAGGTGGCTAAAAATATCTGCCAGATATGCAAGCTTAACCCACCACGATTCATCATCCATGTGTTCTTTGTCGTGCTCATTTGCAAATGCAACAAGTTCGTCGCGGAGCTCGTAGACACGGGACAGCACCTTGCCCCGTGACAGCCAGCGGACCTCCGTGTGCAGTAAAAGGCCATGGTGCTCAGCCCCCATATCATTGCACAATGTGCTGAACAACCGCGACTTCAGTGGACGGGACTTGATGTAGTTCACTATTTTCACAGCTTGTTCTAATACTGCAGTGAGGTCTGGTGGCATAGCTTTGGCGACAAGGGCTTCTCGGTGTAACATGCAGTGGGTTATCCGTACATCGGGATTTACCTGTCCCACTTTATGTACAAAGCCTTTCACCCTCCCCATCATTGAGGCAGCCCCGTCGGTGCAAATGCTGTGGCACATCCCCCAGTTTAGACCCTGTTCTGTCAGGTAATCAGCTGTGGTCTTGTACATTTCCTCTCCGGTTCCATGTGTGTGTAACTCTTTGCAAAAAAAGAAGTTCTCCTCAATGGATTCTCCATCAACATATCTCACGTTGGCAATGAGTTGACAGTGGCCACTTATGTCTGTTGAATCATCAACTTGCAGAGCGAATTTGCCACTTCTCTGTATTTTTTCAGTTAGGACAGTTTCTATGTCTCCTGACATGTCATCGATGCCACGTTTGATTGTATTGTCGGATAATGGAATTTTATCGATTTCTTTAGTAGCATCTGGCCCTATCATTACTCTGACAATTTCCTTACATGCCGGTAGAATGAGGTTTTCCGCGATAGTGTGGGCCTTTTTTGCCTTGGCGATTAACTCGGCAACCAAATAGCTGGCCTCTAGTGCTTTGTCAGAGACACGTAGAGACGAAAGCATACGTTGACTCTGCTTCTCATTTTGTGATTTCAGTCTCTGGAAATACTCAATGTCCTTGGAATTATAAGAAGGATGTTTTGTGCTAAAGTGTCTTGCTAGTTTACTTGGCACCATTCCTTCGTTGGATCATTTTTCTCTGCAGATTAGGCATTCTGGCGTCGGGCAGTCAGCATCCCCAGTCCAGGAGAAACCATACCGAAGGTAGCTTTCGCTGTACTGTCTGCTTTTAGACTTCTTTTGCACTGCTGTTCCATCATGTTCTGTCATCCCTGCCTGTGTTGTTGAGGGCTGGGGTGCTTCTTTATTTATTGTCACTACGTAACGATCCATCTTGTAATTATTTGGCGCGAGGATAAAAAGCTGCTCTGCACACCGTAAACAATGACGGCTGACGTAAATCATGAGAATTTAAGCAGTTTAATATTTCTAAATCTGAGCAATATATGTTTTATTAGCTTATGAACTCCATTGTACATGTAATAAAATAAAGTGTATATGAAGTGAAGTTTATTAAGTGAGAAAAAAATGTGGAACATAAAAATAAGTTTTTTTGCGGCACACTTGGACAGTGCTCGCGGCACCCCAGTGTGCCGCGGCACACCGGTTGGGAACCACTGCTTTAGCACATCTGAACCCTCTGAAACACTATCTGAAGCAGTCACTGGCCTAAAATGATACAAGTCTCGATACGCGCTTCACCAAAAACTTCCTGGATAACTCAAACCGTGCTCAGAAGCCTCGGCTCGTCACTAGCTGTCACCCTGGCTTTGCCACAAGCTATTGTTGGTTGGCTTTGTTAAGGTGTGCCACCTTCATGTATGTTGAAAAATAATGAAAGAAAGTGATATATGTTTTGTATATATTTAATGTGTTTTAAAAAAAAATTAATATACTATTTCGAAATGAATTATTGTATAAAAAAATAGGATAAAAAAAAAGTCATGGTATAGCATAAAAAAATAAAATGAAATGAGAATGATATTATGTCCAAAAAAAAAAAAGACAAAATAAATGTATGTTGAAAATATGAAAAAAGTGTGATAAAATAAGATGTGGAAAAAATACAATCTCGTACGCTGAAAAATAAAAAAAACATCAATAAGAAAACAGTAAAAATATATTTGTATTAAAAAAAGATAATATAGTATTTAAAAGAACTCAAATGAACGAAGTCATAGAGGTAAAAAAATAGCACAGTATGTGGAAAATTTGAAAACAGCACGTTGAAAAAAGTAATGTTATGTTATGTTAGAATAACATAACATAACATTAGGGCTGCAGCACTCCCCATCTGCGAGGCTCCACTAGCAAGAAAAAAGAAAAAATAATTTAAGTTATTTCCAGAAAACTGCGTTGTTTCACCGAAACTGTGAGGATCTGCAGTACTTCCTCCTTCTTTTCCCCCTTCTGTGTTTGTTTTGTCTGTTTGTCTATGTGTCTGTCTTCCTGGCTGGGCGTGGCTGTCCTACTTTCGATTCCCGCCAACTCACCTCCTCAGCTGCTGCTCATCTCACTGATTGCCACCTCTCACCTGCACCTGCTTAAAACCCTGGTTCCCATCCTCAGACTTCATCAGTTCTTCGTTTATTCTTCAGTGGTAAACTATCGTCCAGGCCTACTAGTGGTTTTCCTAGTGACTTTTTGATGCTCCTTGTGAAAGGAAATTCTTTCCTAATCCTGCTTGTTCTTCCTGTTCCAGATCCACATACTCCAGCCGCTCTGCCTGCCACGTCCAGCCTCCCTCCTGGTCAGCCCCGCTCCACGTCTTCCCTCTACGTTCTCTTCGTCAACTCCTTGCCAGTGTCGTGGACAAAATAAAGCCTTTTTTTGACACTTCACCACAGTCTCAGTTTTAGTGCTTGCATAGCGGGTTCTCATCTCCAGTCACTTCTCGGGAAGCCTAACAGAAACAGTGTTAAAATCACAAAAACTTCCCTTTCAAAGTCACATTCTTTAAGAAAATCTGTTCAGAAAAAGTACTTAACTTTCTACCAGTTGTAAAGTTGTCATACATAAAACTGTATCCAAAAGTAAGAGAAAGACAACGAGAGAAAAAAAGCTAAATCTGCCTAGTGTCAGTAAAATAAAGTGTTAAAATTACAAACTTGCCTTTTAGAGTCAGTCTTTAAGAAAATAAATTAGTTACAAAGTAATTGACAATCTACCAGTTGTAAAATGTTCCTACATAAAAGTGTATCAAAAAAGTCTCTTGGTAGCAGAAAATAACTAAAATATGTAAGGTTATCAAAAAAATACCTACATTTTTAAACTGAACAAGTGTTAAAAATAAAAAAACGGCCATTAAAAGAAACCCAATTTCTTACAAAGTACATAATATTCTACCAGTTGTTAAGTGTTGCACATTTCAAAGTGTATCTAATAGTATCTGAGTAACACAAGAAAAGAGAAAAAAGCATTAATGTTAACAAAGCCTCAAATGGCTGACTCCTGAACTCCGTAATATCCCCCTAACATGGCACTTAGACTATTTACATCATCCAAGGAAACACACCAGTAAATACACCTCTCTTTGTCCGCTCTTCAAACCTCAAAGGGCGGACTCATGAGCACCGTAATGTCCCCCTAACATGACTATTTCCATCATCCAGGGAAACACAACTTCAAAGGGGCTTCCTTATAGTTAAAGTAATTAAACAATAACATCTCATATAACCTTATATTACCACAAAAGAGTCAATAAGTAATATTAACCCACTATTAAAGAACATTACCTTATAGAGGGCATTACAACCACAACAGGTGACCGAAACAAGTCATACTATTATCAATGACTATAATGGTTTACTAGGGCGATACTACAACAGGTGTCACATCAAAGGGGCAATAGTCTTATCACCCCCTATTGAGCAACATTCTTTATGAGGGGGCAATGAAACAATAAACAAACAAGTCATAAAAGATAAAAGGGTCAAAGGTCAGGGATGTGAGAGTGACAGGTGCCACATCAAAGGGATTTGGAGGCGGGACTAAGGTTTATGAGGGTCATAAATCACTTATGAGGGTCATAAATCAGTCTCTTATCAGGTACTTAATCTCATTTTGACAAAACCCTGGTCTTATAACTACTATTTCATACTAGCTGCTATTAGAGCTACAACCCAGCTTCCGGTTTTGGGCAAACTGCGTGCGCATCACTCTCACTCCTCAATGGAAATGTTTAGATGGATTTAGGAACTTCCCCTCAATTCTATTAGCTCTAACGGTTCAAAAGAGGTGTCAATCATCAAAATCGACCGAGGGGGGCCAGAGATCCAAATCCACCCAAATGACCCCAGAAGTTGTTGTTTTTTGCTAAACCTCTCTAAAAAGGTCAGATGTCACTTGTTTTGCATCAATCTTGATACAGGGTACTCATTATATGTTATAGTTTGGATTCAAGCTTTTAGTCTACTATCCCATCATTCAAGGGTAGTTTTCACTATAAGTAATGGGTTTTTTGGACGGACACTATCATTTACATTTTTTTTACTATGTTCAATGTCAATTTATTTTAAAATTTAAAAAAAAACAATATTGATGCTGAGTTTTCTACATCCAACTCACAGATGTAACCTTGCTTTGAGAAAAAAGATTATTAATTTAACCCTTTTAGAAGTGAAGTTATAGTCAATTATTCTGGGAATGTCATTTTCGAGCCTGAGACCTGAAAAACAGGCTTGGGGCTTAACAGGTTAACTAAAAATGTGTCTTGGTTTAACGGAAATAAAAACGTTATCATTAAGTGTTCAAATTTATTTATATAAAACGTTCTAAACAGCTTGAAGGAGTGTAGGTGGCATGTGATCAATGTTTTGTTTATTACAGTGGAATTTCAGATATTGTGGCATACCTAATCTGTGGGTTCAGAATCTTTAAATATCTCACACTATATGATATTATTTGTCAACACCAGCTGATCCAGACTGGAACAACTAGGTCCAATCTTTCATCCCAAATCAACTAATCAATTATCCATATTCACAATAATCCCTTACATACAAACCCCAGAGCACACATTCTGGTGGGATAAGTAAATGATGCATCCCAGGTAAAACCTGAACTGTGGCACTGAGCAAAACAGAGCATGACCCAGCTCTGTACTGATCTCGACTTGTATCCACCCCACAAACATTACGCATTACAATAATGCACACTATGCAAATAATATCTTGTTTTTATTATTTCATTTAAGTATTGCCTGTCGCACAAACACTCCAAATATTTTATCTACCATCTCATCCACCTTCCATAACAATACTGCACATATTCAATTTTATTTCAGTAGTACAATTACTTTGCAATAGTATACAGCACATAGTTATTTGTTATATCCAGATTTCCTGTAATTCATTTTCTGTATCTTAACGTATAATAGTGTTTTATAATTGTTTTTATTACATTTTTTGGTTGTTTTTCTTACCTTGTATCTTCTTTGACTGTGTTTATGTATGCAACATGTAGACCAAGGCAAATTCCTCGTATGTGTAAACCTACTTGGCAATAAACCACAGGTGCTGCAGGTATGTCTTTCCCAGGAAAAACCCCTCTGGCACTCAATGTCTCTGTCTCTGAGGCCATGGATCACATTAACAGAGCATCTGTCATCATGATAATCCCATGACCTGCAAAGTCTACATATTTACTACAGCATACATCATTATCATTAAGGATCTGAAAAGTTTGATGCACTAGAAAAGCAACAGTGCCGCAATCAAACATGCTTTCTGAGCCTCTTCAGAAATATATTTAGCATCTCCAAGGAATGTGTATTCTATCTCCCATTTTCAAATAGATCATCACTGAGAATGCTCCTAGTATAGAAATCCCAAGTGAAAGAAGTCATAGCTGGCCTGGATCCTGCAACAGACATAAACAATGTACAGTATGTGGGCCAACGCCACAAGTGATTGTGTGACATAAAAGGGAACAATAAGACATAATATGTTCTGCTCCCACCAACCAATGGAGTTAAATGTGTTATGTTGTTAATCCATAGAGAGATAGGTAGGTCCATATGGATGGAAGCAAAGAGCAGGTATGATAGGGTTGTGTGTGTGTGTGTGTGTGTGTGTGTGTGTGTGTGTGTGTGTGTGTGTGTGTGTGTGTGTGTGTGTGTGTGTGTGTGTGTGTGTGTGTGTGTGTGTGGCAGCACTGCAGCATACTACATGAATATTGGAGTGGGTTCTTAAGCATCCTCCAGAGTCTCCTCTTGGAAACTGGAAGTGAATAATGGATTACGAAGATGCTGCAAAGATAGTGCTTTATTACAGTTTTGAAGTATAATATGAGTTGTTTGCCTCTGAAACAGCCCAGCGGGGGAAATGCTGCTGCTTATTGTCAACCTTTTTATGGGCCATTCTATATTTTTTCCCCTTATGATTCATATTTAATAATTAAGATGATCTCACACAGAGGAGAATTGTTTTGTAAGTCATAGAACGAGCACACGTCAATAACATTTGAGAGCTCTGATCAAAGCTGCATTTTTTTTAGATCTATTCTTTTGGTTTTCTTTTGTATTTTGTGCTCGCTATTGGTGTTTCCATGGCGATATAAATCATTTTTCTTCCACTCAACAATGGATCAAATGAGGCTAAAAACAGAATCAAAGCAGCTTTTGAAAATGGCACAAACTACATATTTATTTTAAGAAATTAGGGAGAAATATTTGTTGTGTTCTGAAAGATCAGACGTATTTAGTTGTTTTAACATATTACAAAACATACACAAAATGGGGCAAACTGCTTCCTGTTCCAATCTAAATAATCTGTGTATAAAAACGTACAAAGCATTGTTGATTTAAGTCATGCTATCTATTCTCCAAGGCCTTATTTATTATGATACAGGACCCCACTTCCCACGCACAGGTAAAAACACACACAATGTGACATCACATTAAAGCATGACAACAGTTTCCTCTCAGAATCATCAGAGAGGAATATAAGTGTTGGAGGAAATTAACTGTTAGAAAAAGGCACAAATAGAATACCCTTTTCACTTGAAATTGACTGGGGGGTGGGAGAGATAGTGCTGAGAGCCTGACTCTCACCGTGTGCAGACCCTTTCATCTGGTAGACAAACGTCTGAGATCTAAAGGCTCTCCCACAGTTGTTATGCTAACCTTGAAGAGCGAAGCCATCCATTAGCATTTGAAGGAGCTAAATATTAGCTCCCATTTAAAGGCATGAGAAAAAGTATTCTGCCTTTGGTACCCATCTGTGCTGGCTTCTCAAACACGACTCCAGGAGCCGCCGGAGCTCAGGCTAACGGCACATACTTTGAGCCCTGCCTCTGAAAGTAAGCCTTTCTGACGCCATATCTTTTAATTCAGCTTCTGTGCTTTGCTCCATCAAAGCTGTTTGGACTCAAGACCAAGCAGGCAATTTTCCATGACAAGTCTATTATTTTAAATCTCTAGGTTCCTGTGTGAACGTTCTGCCAATGCAAAATTGTTTGGTGTAGTATGGTAGTCCTCTGGAAGAAAACTGCACATCAAACTGTCTTAGCATTTAACAATTGAGGATTCAATCATATCTGAGCATCAGGTCAGAAAAAAGTAGATTATGTAAAGCCTCTAACAATATTTAAATTGTCTAAATGAAAGTAGGTTTTGGGAGAAGTGTGTAAATGAACAGCTGCATTTTTGAAGCACATGTTTTATTTCTATCAGGTTCTTGGTCCCAAGCTCTTGAAATGGCTTGTTTTGTCAAACTAACAGTGATATAAGATATGAAACAGAGAGAGAACGCTAAAGTTTGACAGTGATCAGATTCAGAGTGAAGTGTGTTGTGCATTTTTCTCTCAGTGCCCTGCACGTGTGTGATCTTCCTGTTCAATTGTCATGTTAATATAGTAATTAGCTTCCTCAGAAATGCCAGAGGCTGGTGGTCAGGATGCATGCTGGGATGCAGGTCGCAGCACCCTGTGGCCCTCAGCACCCTGTGGCCCCCAGCACCCTGTGGCCCTCAGCAACCTGTGGCCCCCAGCACCCTGTGGCCCCCAGCCCCTCACCCTGCTGCTGCTGCTGCTGGAAGGCACACCTGTTACACTTTCCCAGGGGTATGTAGGTGGAGAGGGGATGGCATAATAATGTAATGGGTGGGGGGGGTCAACCAGCCCCTGCTCTTATTATGGAGGGCAGGCAATATCATCTATTGCCAACTAGAATTTTGAGGTAGTGATTTGAAAGGCTGATACTTACTAGGTTTTTGCAAAAAAAAGCACTAAGTTATTAGCATTTGTATTTACTTTCTATTATGCTGAAGCAATTTTTTATCAAATTGAATAGAAACTGGAATTGTGTATACTTTATAAGGACATATATTGATAGTATTGGTAGAGAAATGTATTTTGGTGCATATTGTAAAAAAGCATGTAAATTCCAACCACAAGGGTGGCATTCTTCCGTGCTGTGGTAGACGGACATTTGACGTTTGTAGTTGTTGGGAGACTCACACTCAAAGTCAGAGAACTACTGACAGGGGCGGCTGACAGTCTTGTAAACTACAAACATTAAGGCTGCAGCCACACGAGGACGATAACGGTCGTATCTGCTACAGTTCTCTATCATATAGACTAGGCATCCTCAAAGTCCGGACTCCGGTCCGGATCCGGACCGAACCACAACTGTCTCTGGACTCTGAGCAAATTATACTTTTCATATGTATTATCTGTATTATCTGTGTTATCTGCGAGACATCGCCACAACGCAACGAGTCAAAATGATGCGCTATGTCCATAGACTGCAAACAGCGCTCTGCATGTCCTGTTCCACTGTTTGTGTGTGTCTGTCAACGCATTGGTCCAATCACATTCAGCATCCCGTCAGCGTTTTTTCCCCCCAAACAATCTGCGAATCAGAGGCACAGTAGGGCGGGTCTTCGCGGAATGCGGGTGGGAAAAATGTGTGTCTTGTCTCTTTCAACCTGTCTGAGTCAGAGCGAGAGTTATGTGCATAAATATGTCTCATAATTATTTGTGTGAACATAAAAATAATTTGTGTGTAAATATGTGATTTGGAAATGTAAAACACCATCCACAAATGCATTTAAAAGATTTGCAAACTCACAAATAAATGTGCAAGTGTAAAACGGATCTGCAAATACGCTAAATATTTTCACAAATAAAAAAAAGATCTGTGAATATCTCTTTAACATTTACAACTTTCGATCAGGCATTTGTGAATCCATTTTGTATTTGTCGAACAAGAATGCGCTTGCGGATCTCAAATCTCTGCTCGTGGATCTCACATTTCTGCTTGTGGATCGTCTTTTTACACACACGGAATTTTGAGACATATTTTCCGCAGGTCACTTCTAAAATCTACTCATGTCACTCGGTTATTTTCGGAATCCAGGTGATGGCCCGCTGATGACGACATTTCCGCATGATTTCAAAGTAAGAGCATGATGGTTTGTTTAATGCTCTGTTTTTTTATTATAATGAACAGCGGAACGTTAGATGCATTCTTTATCACCATCATCATCATCATCATCAGCATCATCATGTTATAGTGATACAGTTAGTTTGTGTTAGTTTATTGGATCAATACAGCATATCGAGCACTTTCGTTGATGTTGAAGTACAGGCTATGCGCCACTTTCGGGTCCCGGGGGGGGAGCAGCTGGCAGCGAAGCAGCCTAGGTAAAACTCTTTCTTCATTGTTTGTTGTGTATTCAGTCAAGCGGGTCAAAGTTACAATGTAAAGTCCTGTACTCTGCAGGTGCCGGTAAAGAGTAATACAATGACAAAACAACTAGTAGGTAGGTAGTGATGGAGATTAAAAGGGATAACTAGTCCGCTTTTCAAACCTCCGCGCGTCCTTATCAAGCTGGTTAAAATACAGGAAGGAATCCAGAGCTACCAAGTAACCGTTAAACAATAATCTACTTTAATGGTAATATGACAATGCAATACAATCAAATACAGTACAAATTCAATACAGTTATCTTTGGGATCCCGATTTTACCTGATGATCATTTGAGCCAGCCAGCCAGCAAAAGAGGCTGAACATAGCGTGTGTCTGTGTTTTATACTCGTCTTACAATGGGATGGGAGGTATCTGATCCTCCCTTGTGGACCTCCTTGATTGGCCGCCCAAATATCACAAACACCTCAGATCTTGGTTTCCCCAATCACTGTAGGTCAGCCTTATCTCTGGATCTAAGATGGATGCCAACCAAGACATGCTCTTACCTTCCCCCCACCTTCCTTTGTTCTCAAAAACACATGTCACCAGGCCCTGAATCCAGCTCCCAGTTTTACACAGTTTATTTCCCATTTAAGCTTATTCATAGTTTGCTAACATGAATACATACAAATATTTCACTTCAATCCCCCTTTTGGACTCTCTCTAAAGAGACCAACTTACACAAGGCACTTGAAACATAACCACTGTCATTCCTTTCCACTGTGTCTGTCCCCCAATATTGTATGAATCTATCAGAAACTGAGACCCAAAGTACTTGAAATCTTTGGGAACAGAACACCACTTTCCATGGCAGTGAAGGAACCATGAGAGGGCAACCTGAGCGCTAGAAAGCAGTCTCGTTTTGTGGTGAATCCTCAGCCCCCCCCCCCCCTGATAGGGAGGGGGAGATGCGGCTTTCCCTTCACTGGTGGAACTGATCAGAGAGAAGTAGACTCCTCTGCTGCCTCGACAAGTCCCCCAGCCCGCTGACAGCCGCTTCCTAGTTGTCTGCTGTAAGGATGTCCTCGAGGTCGTTGTCGTCCATTCCACTGATGGCTGCTTCCGAGTCGACCTCCTCTGCGAGGGCCACGTCCGTCCTGATGTCGTCCCCGGTCCTAGCAGGTGGTTTCCCCGCCGCACACTGGCTCCCGTGGTACGAGCTGTCCCCCTTTCCTCCCACGCGGACGGCATGAGAGATCCGCTGGGTCACTCGGTCGGGGCCGGAGAGCCTGGGGTTGAGCCACTTTGTCCTGATGACCTTCAGCCAGACGAACTCCGCTGTGTCAGCCTCCTGGGTCCCCCTTTGGCATCACCAAACTGTGTGGAGAAATCTGATACAAATCCCTCAAGCCTACGCTCAGGGCTCCGGGGCCCTCCGCTGTTTGACCCACCACTGCGTAGGCCGCTTGGAGCCTGTTGGTGGAGTGTCTTAAAACAACAGACGTCTGTGAACAGGTTTTCTAAATTAATTGTAGCCCTCCTATCTGCCAGTGCAGCTTCAGAATCTCAATACTTGGATAAAAATACTAAAAGTAAAAACCCCACATCTCTAGGTGAACTAAATAACATATTTCAATAGCTCTGAATTTCTGACAAGCATCTGTGTTTATTTTTAAATGAAATCCCTGAGATCCTATTTAAAATCTAAATATAATATGAACTGCTAATGTTTCTGGTAAAGAAACACACTAATGTTATGGATTCAAAAACAACCAAAACCATGATACTGACAAAGTGAATGATTTCCTGGTGATACTGCTTCTTCCTGTCAGTGCTGAGATATTATCAAGCTGAAAAATGAATACAGAATTCCAACAAACTGTCATCAAATGTCTTTCTATTATGAATTTAGATGAAATGTATATCCCCATAATGACCTAAACAATAGAGTCTATGGCTTTTACTTCTTTACCAGGCTAGTTACATGATGCTGTCTAAATTAAATTATGTCTCATTACATTACTATGTTTTAGCTTTAACTGTAATATGTTCTTTCTACATTTCAAACCTCAGTTACTTTAATACCTGTTGAAACATTACTCACCGGTCAACTTACAGCAGCCCCTTGGCCACTGATTCTGCATCTGTGTTACCTGTTATAACTCAATCAATATTAGAAACATGTCAACATTCATCAAACAGTATCTTATCCCCAGATATGGAGCAGGTCCATTCTAAAACTGTCAATCAATGGTCAGATTGAACAATTGAGTTGGGGCAGCAGGTTCCTTTCAGTCCCTAAATGAAAAATGTACATTGTGAATTTTACACTCCCCCTTTTTACACATGAACCTCATGTGTAACCATGGATTATAAGAAAATGCCAAACATTTTCCCAAATGTACATCCATCATTTCCACAGTAAACACTTCAGTGAGATGAAGTGTTTCTCTCCATCCTTCAGTCCTAAAAGAAACAGAATCTTCATGTTTTAGTTTGAGTTTCACATTCTGCCAACTGCCACCTCCTGTGGGAGTAAAATATCATCAAGTAGATTAGAAACGGGTAATAATATGTTAGTCCAAAAACATGCTTGGTTAGTTATTGTTTTAGAATCATGCAGTTACACTGATCACATGCCGGCATTCATTCACACTCACACCGTCTGTCAGGTTGTAAAGTCTTGGTCTGGTCAGTGTCACCCCAGAGTCAGTCATTGACAGTGCCTTCTCAAGTTACACTGTCGGTCAGGGTCAAAGGTCAGTTGGTCTCAGTCTTTTTGGCCATGTGTGTGCTCTGCAGAGACTTTGATATTTCAGCATAGGCCAGTATCTTTTGTCTACAAAAATCTGTCATATATGGAGCGCCATCATCAATCAATTCACGACCACAACTATAATTTTCCAGATATCTCTAACTTTTCATCGGAACAGCTGTTCCCCACATTCCCTGAAAAGTGTTAGCCAAAAATGCCACTTCCTTATAGTACTACTACTGCAATTCATTTACACCTAATTAGTATTAAAATGTCTAATAGATCTATTTCAGAAACTTGTGTACATCACTACTATCTTGTGTCAAACCATTACTAGGATCTGTGTAGCTCTGCTATGCATTTCATAGCTCATCTTCAATTCTGGTCCACCTAAAAAACAATGTTAAACTCTTTAGCAGTGTGTGGAACATCGGGTGTCCGACCATGCAACAATTACTCCCTCCTTTATCAAGGATTTAAAAACAGAAGTCATTCCATATTTCCATCTTAAAGCCCTCCTATGGTAATAACTATGGCACAATGGTGAAATCAACACTTTAGATTGGAATACTATATCTGGCTTGGCACTAGCCCTCCCTTTAACATTATCCATTCAAATAAAGATTTGTCTTAGAGTGGTTCCTAAAACTATCCCTTTAATGGTGATCAATATTGTAACAAATGAGATCACTACTTTATTCACAAGTGAATAAAAATCTCTTGAAGAATGATTTGTTAACATGATGAAAAGATTGAAGAATATGGTTATGGAATACTATATGTAACCCTCTTTATCCCTCAGTGTGTTTTAGGATGATTCTCATTTTACTTTAATAGTTACCTTTTTACTGCTATTTTCAATTTACCAATTGATTAATTCATGGTTAATACAACTTTTTATCTTCACTTATTTATCAAGTCAATTCAAGTTCTTTAAATGTGCGCTTATAAGTGTGTTTATGTGTAAACTCACTCATTCCCGTTGATTCCCTTCTCCTCTCCTCTGGTTTATCTCAAGCCGTGATCCCTGGCCACCTCACATTCTCGGCCAATTCCCCTGATTCTGACTCCTCCCCCTTTGTCCATCAGCTGTCACTCTTTGAGGCAGCCATCTGCCCAGCTACATCTGCAGCCCCCATCATGCCACTGTTCTTGCACTGCTTTGCACTTCATCTCCTCCTTCACAGTCTCTCTGCTGCTTTATGGAGGGCGGATTCTGCTCTCATGTCCCACACTTTGCTCTTGTTTGAGGGACTGATAGATCTCTGCCTGTCAGCAAGCTGTTTGGTTCTGGATGCCACAGGTGGAGATAGTTCTGGATGCAGTTCTTATTGTTGTTGTTGGTTCAGCTCTGGTTCACTGTCTGGTCTATTGAGAAGGAGGAGTCTCCTGTTGGGTTAGGCCTTTGATTGCTCAAGCGGATCGGGGTCTTAGCCGTCTGACATGCAGAGAGAGAGAGTCCAGGTCTCGGGACGCATTACCTATAGAAATTCTAGCACACTGAGGTTAAATAAATCCAACCCTTTCCACCCCGTGTCTTTCTAATCATACTATCTGTCTTAGTAGTTAAATGCCATCCAAACAACACAATTAATGTCTACTAATGATATTACATAAACTCCCTCTAATAATCGTTTCATCCATTGTGACATATTTACCCAAACTAAGTTTCTCAACACCCACATGTTTCCAGCATCGCATATTCCACACACTATGAAAGAACCCCTCCGCATTCAAAAATCCCACTGCTATCTAGCAACAATTGTAAAGTTGCAGAGCACACTAATCAGATCACAGTAATGTAATTTGACCCAAGTGTAGGCCTATTTCGTTCCTAAAAATGTTAGCAAACACCAAACTCCAACTACAACATTTATAGATAAATTGATTTAGCAAAATGAAATCTTACGTAATTCAAAATGTGACAAAAGAACACTGATTTGTCTTACACAAGATTGTGTAACTGACTAGACTGAGTTCAATAAAAATTAAACCATACGACTTGTAGTCTGGCTTCAATAAAAAATGTAACACCTCATATCCTATCATTTGATCATATTACCTTGTCTCTCTCTGTGTCTCTCTCTGTGTCTCTCTCTCTCTCTCTGGCTGACAAACTTACAAAACCTTCTGTGTACTTTCTACTCTTTCTTCACAAACTTAAAAACACAATTTTGGTGAATTGTTTGCGTTTTCAGTTTCCTATCTACATTAAACAACCACCAACTCAGAGTCACTGTGGTATGATCAACACAACTCATAAATAACATTACAATGTATATTTCTTACAGTGAGTTTGTTATTTAATGTTTAACAAATCATCCTCTTTTTATGTCTAATCTAGGTGGAATAATCCACTATCATATTTAATTTGAATGGAACCTTAACCTCTATGTACTTCATATACTCAGTAAATCTCTTTTTACTTTCCCTCAACGTTTCTGTATGTAATTAAATTCATCTGAAATATGGTTAAGTACAATTCCCAGTTAATGACAAATACCATGAAATTCACAATGCAATGCAATAGTAACAATCAGTTCTCAAAACTTCTCATAAAAACCACGATGTGACGTAACTGTATCCCTCAATGCTAAAAACAACAAATTATAGTATCTTATTTATTTCAATATCTACCACCTCAAATCACACATTGATCCATTAATTTTCAATGTTATTCACTCCAACTTCAGATCAGTCGTTGATCTTTCACTCCTTGCTTTAAATTCAACGCTCAGCATCCATTTTCCAGAGCAATGTCCAGCAATTAGAGCAGAAATGTGGAGAAAGGGGGCTTTCTTAAACACATGGTATTCTACCATTATGACTTCGCATCTCTTCATCTGATGTGTTCACTTGTATTAATATACTGGGCTATTGTCGTTGTTACTATTAACGTGCTTCCCGTCTTCAATACCGGCCAGCAATGTAATGATTAAACTCCACGCTCGAAGCTAAACCATATAAAAATGTCAAAGGGGTGTTACCCCCTTTCAGCCACTAGATGGCAGCAGCAGACCACAAATGAGCTTCACTCTCCTGAGTGCATTTCTGAGCTCCGCAGACAACCGCTCACACAGGTATTTTAGGTAAAAATCACACAGATTTATTCCCCGTACAGTTTGTCCAGCTTTTATAATGTGACGTCTATTTAACCTTCATCACACGTTAGCTTTTCAAATTAAGTTTACAGTCAAAGGGAAACAAGAGCCGGTCCCGTCACACTTTTGGTGAGGTTCGCGTTCTCTCCCTCGATTTTAACATATAACAGACCTCTGGCTTTTTAGCTATTTCAGCCTTGGTCCATTATTTAACCCCAGTTTTAAACTGCGACCCAATCTAAAATATCGAGTTTCCAGGTCTTGTCGTGCAGGAATGAAACCTCGCAACCAACAAACTGCACCGTCTCTACGCCACTCAGGAATAAACTACCTGTAGATCCACGCCAAACCGCTCTATTTACATTACGCAGGACTTTCCGTCTACCTGGCGATCAACGTTTACGTTTTGTATATAACTTTCCTAACATAGTAAAATATGCATTGTATATTCCATTTAAACTTTAAAAACACTGTGAAATGCCTACAGACAACCCTAATGTTTTACCTCATTTGTGCAGAGCCCTGCTGATTGTCTGAGATGTTTGAAAGCGTTTGTTCCCGACCCATTCCGGTCGTCTGGATTCTTCCTCAGCTTAGTTCGAATCAGGCACGTCGGGTCACCATTTGATGGAGATTAAAAGGGATAACTAGTCCGCTTTTCAAACCTCCGCGCGTCCTTATCAAGCTGGTTAAAATACAGGAAGGAATCCAGAGCTACCAAGTAACCGTTAAACAATAATCTACTTTAATGGTAATATGACAATGCAATACAATCAAATACAGTACAAATTCAATACAGTTATCTTTGGGATCCCAATTTTACCTGATGATCATTTGAGCCAGCCAGCCAGCAAAAGAGGCTGAACATAGCGTGTGTCTGTGTTTTATACTCGTCTTACAATGAGATGGGAGGTATCTGATCCTCCCTTGTGGACCTCCTTGATTGGCCGCCCAAATATCACAAACACCTCAGATCTTGGTTTCCCCAATCACTGTAGGTCAGCCTTATCTCTGGATCTAAGATGGATGCCAACCAAGACATGCTCTTACCTTCCCCCCACCTTCCTTTGTTCTCAAAAACACATGTCACCAGGCCCTGAATCCAGCTCCCAGTTTTACACAGTTTATTTCCCATTTAAGCTTATTCATAGTTTGCTAACATGAATACATACAAATATTTCACTTCAGTAGGCAGGCAGGCAGACAGATAGACAGACAGGTAGGTAGATAGATGGATATCATATATAGATACTTCATTCATCCCAAATTGTGAAATGTGTGGAAACAAGTATAAAAACAATAACATTAAATACAAATGAAAGCAATAGACAGGAATATATGCATATACAGTAGAAAGGACACAATGAATATTATAACATTTAATGTAGCCTTACTATGAAGGCTAACCTAAATACGGTGCTTTTCTACAGATTACTTTATTACTGCACTGGTAAGGTAAAATTAGGTCTATTAATAAGATGTGAAGTGCTTTGTAACTTTGACCCGCTTGTCTGAATACACAACAAACAATGAAGAAAGAGTTTTATCTGGGCTGCTTCGCTGCTAGCTGCTCCCCCCGGGATCCGAAAGTGGCGTATAGCCTGTACTTCAACATCAACGAAAGTGCTCGATATATGCTGTATTGAACCAATAAACTAACACAAACTAACTGTATCACTATAACATGATGATGATGATGATGATGATGATGACGATGGTGATAAAGAATGCATCTAACGTTCCGCTGTTCATTATAATAAAAAAACAGAGCATTAAACAAACCATCATGCTCTTACTTTGAAATCATGCGGAAATGTCGTCATCAGCGGGCCATCACCTGGATTCCGAAAATAACCGAGTGACCGAGTAGATTTTAGCGGAGACCTGCGGAAAATATGTCTCAAAATTCCTTGTGTGTAAAAAGCATAGACTGTATATATAAATGGACGTAGTGTCCGTGACGTCACCCATAGGATTCTGCAGAGTTGCCGTGAAGCCCTTAGTAGGCGGAGTCGGCCACTAACGGCTCGACTGTGACGTCAGAGTCTAATCCCGCCTGCTCCAAATAAGGGCAAAGAGGCGGAGCCGATCTGGGACCTGCTGCCTCCGAACTGGAAGTAAACAGAGCTAGCTCAGGCTAAGAATCTAAGCTAACATGAAATACATGCATACCAAGTTACTGCTAACAGTGTAGTTCCCCTATATAAACGTTACATTCATAATCAAATGAGACAATCTGCAAGAGAATTAGCTATATTTTGTTATTCTTAATGCTTGTTATTCACACGTTGAGAAAAGACGGACTCCACCGCCCGGACCTAATGGAGCCGCAGTGGGCTAGCTCCGGGACGCCGGCTGGAGCTAGCCCCCTGCGGCTCCGTTAGCTCCGACGACCACCACTGGGATAATTGGGTCCCCTATTAACATTTGCTCCCGTTTAGCATTATGGGCGTCATAGCCATAGACTATAAAAGTCTTACCCAAGGCTGAATCATAAACTAAAATGTATATGTATGCATAAAGGGTTACGTCCTTAGCTGGCTAATAAGTAACAAGCTAAGCTACCAAGCACACAAACACCTGCGAACGGGGTTAACATGTATAATATTATCATTTTAGACTTCTTGGAAGTTCTGTTAGTACATTCAAGCGCACAGCACGACATTTTAATTGTCTGGTATTTGTAACAATATTCCCTAAAAGGCACAATCACCACGAACACGGCTAAAGCTAAAGGGTCAAGTACAGTACTATGACTAACTAACGTTGTAGCCTCTATGGTTGTAGCCTAGCAGAGTGGACAAGTTGCTGTTAGCTGACAGTGAGGCATGTACGTGTCCATCAAAGTGACCACGCCCTAATTTATGCAAAAACTTTAAGACCTAATATAAATAAAAGGGTCGTGTTAGAAAACAATTCACTCACAGATTCATAATCATGAAGGTGGAATCTAACTATATCGATAATAATATTTATTGCATCCATGGGTAGAAACATGTTTTTTTCTGCTGTAAAGTTGGGCATTTTAACATGGGGGTCTATGGAAATTGTTCCTTTCTGCAGGCAGTCCCTAGCGGCCCATGTATGAACTGCAGTGTGTGGCACTTCCGTATTGGCGTCCCGGCTGTTCCCCAGAGTTTGCCGCTTGGTAAAAAGACGATCCACAAGCAGAAATGTGAGATCCACGAGCAGAGATTTGAGATCCGCAAGCGCATTTTTGTTCGACAAATACAAATGGATTCACAAATGCCTGATCGAAAGTTGTAAATGTTAAAGAGATATTCACAGATCTTTTTTTTACTTGTGAAAATATTTAGCGCATTTGCAGATCCGTTTTACACTTGCAAATGTATTTGTGAGTTTGCAAATCTTTTAAAAATGCATTTGTGGATGGTGTTTTACATTTACAAATCACATATTTACACACAAATGATGTTTATGTTCACACAAATAATTATGAGACATATCTATGCCCATATATTTGAGACAAGCGAGACCTGCGCAGACCTGCGCAGTTGCGATCAACGTCTTGCTAGTGCGTTGCATGATAGACATTTTGTCCGACTTGCTCTGGAGGCTCGTCTACATGAGACGTTGAAATCTCGCGGGACAAAGACGCCCGCAGCCTTGAGAAAGAGGCGCGGCGAGGCGGCGCAGTTCCTCTCCACGGGCTGCGGAAGTGAAATGCTTGATGGGAAAAGACTCGCTGGTATCTCGAGCTGAGCGCTCATTTGTGGTTTTTACCCCGTGCTGGTGATGAAACTCTCCAATTGGCTCGGCAAAAGTTTGTTGTTGTTTTGTGTCAGTTTTACGTCGCCACATCCATTCACATTTTTCATCATTGTTCCACAATGTTTATCATCATGAAATTAAAGGTGGGGTAGGTAATTTTGGAGAAACCAGCTCGAGTGCACTAGAATTTGAAAATACACAGCCGGAAAAAATCTGCCACTTCCTTACAGAGCCCCTCCTCCAACACACACGAACACGCACATGACCAATGAGGGCACGAGATAAGTTTGTGCACAGATGGAAGGCTGACAGGCAGGTAGGCCATCCAGTTATTTTAGCCGGGCCAGCTAAAATGATTGGTCGTGCTTTTTACAGTACTACGGCTTCCACAGATGATATTTTTTTATGGGTTTTTTGTCAAAGCACTTAAGATATTCATTGCTATCGGATGTTAAGAGCATTCCATGGAATATAACAAAAAGTGTATCCCGAGGCGGTTTCTCAAATTTACCTACCCCACCTTTAATATCTATATATTTTATACTATACTTGTACTGCTTACCGTTTTCATACTTTATATATATTAGCATATTCATACACACTGTTCATACTGTTCATACTGCTCACAGGCTGCTGTGTGTATCTAGTGTATTCATACCCCTCACTGTTTATTCATCATTCAATTCATTCTATATTGTATTCTGTAGATTGTGTACATTACTTTTCACTTTAGTGCTTGTTGCACCTGGTTAGAAGCTAAACTGCATTTCGTTGTCTCAGTACCTGTAATATGTGCAATAACAATAAAGTTGAATCTAATCTTGAGCGGGAACAAATGTATTTACTTAGTACATATCTGACATTAACGATTAAACACATGTGCATTCTTTATAAATGCAAACCGAGTCAGGCCTAGTGATGGGTGGTTCGCGAACGATTCGTTCTTTTTGAACGAATCTTTGAAGTGAACGAGATTAACTGATTCCTCCCACAAAACGATTTGTTTGTTTGAGTCGGCGCCTTCCGCCAAAAGCTAAAGAGAAGCTGTTCGCGAACGACGAACTTAAAGAACTTGCGGAAACAGTTCAGAACCGTTTCCTACAGTTCTTTTCCTACAGTTTCTTTCAAGAGGAGGGTCCGGTTAGGGCCCCTCCGAAATACTGGATGTTCCGTCTACACAGAGTTGGACTCAGTTAGACAACTACCACAAATAGTACTTTACTGTTGAATTCAGTACTAGTTGGACTTCTACCACAAGTAGGCTACTATGAAGTTATTTTACTGTGTACTTTCAGTTATTCTCTGTCAAACTCCTGTGGCAGAAAATCATTTTATCTCATCAAATATAGCAGAAAACATGCAGTTTGACAGAGGATTAAAACTGTAATCAGAGCCCTCTCATCTGAGCTCCGTTACACACACACAGGAGCGGGACATCCTGCTCAACCTGTCTGCCATAAATGCCTCAGAGGACGGATACCTGAACCGTAGCGTCCAGTTAGCTTAGCCGCTAGTTTAGCGATAAATACACACAGCGTTGTATTCTCCTCCCCCTGTCGGCCCTAAAAGCTTCAGAGGGCGGATACCTGAGCTCCATAGTGTCCCGCTAATGTGAAACACACACACACACAGCGTTAGCGGGACATTCTCCTCCCCCTGACGGCCCTAAAAGCTTCAGAGGGCGGATAGCTGGGCTCCGTAGCGTCCAGCTAGCTTAGCTGCTAGCTTAGCGATGAATACACACAGCGTTGTATTCTCCTCCCCCTGTCGGCCCTAAAAGCTTCAGAGGGCGGATACCTGTGCTCCATAGTGTCCCGCTAATGTGAAACACACACACACACAGCGTTAGCGGGACATTCTCCTCCCCCTGTCGGCCCTAAAAGCTTCAGAGGGCGGATAGCTGGGCTCCGTAGCGTCCCACTAGCTTAGCCGCTAGCTAAAGGTAAACATAGATGGGTACATAGAATATGAATAAATCGTCACCGATGTAGAGGATATATTTTTGTATTCACTTTGAACTCGGCCAAATGGAGTTTAATGCTTTGGGATTTAAGTTAGGCAACATAGTACGTGCATGGGTTTGAAAGTATAACGTGCTAGCCTGCTGTAATACATCGTATAGTCAGGCACACATTTATGAGATTTAACAATGGTCAATTATATTTCTTAAATAATATGTAGCCTATTCCCAGAGCATAATTTATGGGGCAACAAGGTGAGGTGTAAAATGTGTTTTAATATCATACATTTTACACCAGCAAACTTCTTGTATGGACTTCGGCAGTAGGAAGACTCACTGAACGAATTAAGTACAAAGACGAATCGTTCGCGAACGTGCAAATCACCAGAAGTCGTTCACGAACCGGTGAACGAATCAGTGAACGAATCTTTAAAGTGAACTGAATCAAAAGATTCGTGTCCCCGAAGGGAATCTAAATGCCCATCACTAGTCAAGCCGACTCCGGAGGTGGCAGTATGCACCTTAAAGTTGTTTGCAATCCGCCAAAAAACCGAGAGAAGAAGAAGAAGAAGAAGAAGAAGAAGAGGAAGAAGAAGAAGAAGAAGAAGAAGAAGAAGAAGCCGACTCCGAGCTGTCCGACTTCAGGCGAGCTTTTTGAGACCTCCCCCGGCTGCGATCGGCTATTCTCGTCTACTTTCGAGGCGAGCCGCAACGCGTCTCAAACAAGCCTATTAAGTGCTGTTCCAAACCAACGAGTGTGGAGCGGTGTGGAGGGGGAGTGGGCTATCAAACCCTCAAACAGCGAGTCTGCATCGGTGCTGATCTCCAAAGACATATAAAGAGTAGACGCCGCATCGACCGCTACTGCCTATTGGCGCTGACGAGCCGTGGGGCCGCCATCTTGGACCGGTCACCCGCTCCACTCAGTGTACTCTGTCTGGCAGGCGCAATGAAGTGTCAGCGCATTTAATCAATCATAACTCGCTGAATACAAAACTGATTTTCACGGGGGGTTTTTTCTGCAAACGTCATATATGTAAGCTGTCAGAGAATATTTTAATCTGATCACTTTGTGTATTGAGTTTCTCAGCGTTCCTGAGAACCTGTCAAATTACAAACATATGCTTCTCGTTAAAGTCGCATTATGCTCTGGCTGCAACTTGAACCGGGACACAGGTCAAAGGGTCCTCTTTCTTCCTGTGGGGAAAAGTTTGGCAGGATAAGGATTGCAGACACTGAGGGGTCCTTGTTCCTGTGTCTGGCATTCATTAGGCAGGCTTGCCAAGTCCCTCCTCTCAGAATATAACAGATCCATGATTCTCTTTGTCTTCAGAGTTCCGCGTGGTTTGCCCACATGTAGAGTGTGATGGACTATGTGGGGCTCTCCGGCCGTTTTTATAACTTTCAATAAACCTCAATGTTTGACAACAAGAATTCCAGTTTCCATCTTTTCTGCATTGCTGCTCCGAAGTTTCCGTAACATAAGCATGATACCGGACACATGATTCGGCGTATTTTAATATTCATAGTAGGCTTAACAGCAATAGAATATTCTGGTATTTGATAGCCTATATGTTATGTATGATAGGTATTTTGCAAAAGACACACGATATATAATATAGGCTAATATATACACACACACACACACACACACACACACACACACACACACACACACACACACACACACACACACACACACACACACACACACATAAAAAAACACTAATGGTCTATATGATAGAGAAGCAGAAGCAGATTGCTATTTTAATAAGTTGAAAAATGAAGAAACAATAATACATTATACATAGACAGAAGTTATATATCAGTAAAAATGAATATCTATATCTATGTCAGAAAAAATGAAAATCTACATCTATATCTATATAAAAAATGTAAATGTTCAAGTTAAACACAAGAACATGACACCACCCCGCCCCAAACCATATTTACACAAAGTTGAAAGTTTAAATGAGCTAAAAGCCCTGAAAGAGGACTGTTTTGCAGAGCTTCTTTCTCGTGCTCCCTTTCTGCAGGTCAAGAGAGGTGAGTTTGGCAATGTGGTGTAGTCTTATTTTCAGAAACAGACACAACCAATGACAACAAGTTGGAATAATGGTTGTCGATGCCAAACTGCGTCTCCTCAATGTGTTCCCCAAGCTGAAAAACATCCTCCGTTCCAATCTCCTCCCGGACGATGTAGGTGACTGTCGACACCTTTGAAGCTTGGCAAATCACCCTCTCTGCAGCTCTCAGCACCTTCACTGTGCCTTGTGATGGAATCACTAGGCCACCGTTGTTTTTCAGGGCTATAAGGTGGTAGCTCTCATCAAATGATGAAGGTACAGCATCTCTGACCAAGCTTGCACGGCACACATCACAGGACAGCTTTCGCAGAATCTGCCGGACTACAAATCCTGCAATGTAGACCAGCGCATTTCCCACCAGACCGAGTGGGAAGAAAGCTGTGGTCACTCACAACAGCCGAAATGTTGGCGAATGGAGATGGGTGCTCTTCAGCAGTTTCAGCAGAGGACATCTCTACCGCAGACAGGGACACAACTAGAGTATGGCCCACATTCTTTCTTATAGTCATCACCTGTCAAAGCCACTGCCAGCATCATGCGTGTGTGTGTGTGAGTGTGCCAGGAATGCATGTTCAACATGTCTTCAATTGTGTGTGTATGGGTTTATTTGTGAGTGTGTTTAATATGAGTGGCAGCAAACAAGACAGATTTTACTTTGTCTAGGACCATTATGATATGATGTTGAAAATAGAAATACTCACATCATTAGGCTGAGGTTGTGAGTGTGAGGTTGAAGCTTCTGGGTCGTCCTGAGGGGCCACAGACAGGCTCTCTTCAGCTTTTCTGGAAGTAGACGTAGTCCTGCCCTTTTCCGGCTAAAATGAAGAAGCATAATACTTGAAAAGAATATATATATATATTAGTGCTGTCAAAATGATCGCGTTAACGGCGGTAATTAATTTTTTGAATTAATTGCGTTCAAATATTTAACGCATTTAACGCATGTGCAGAATGGCCCGCCCCATACGTGCCACCAGTGGCAGCGCCAGGGTATGGCTGGGGTAGGCTACACCTATACCAAGAAATGGCTTAGCCCCACCATGAAAAATGATGTTAAAGTAAGCAAAATAAAGTCCGCCAACTCGCGCGGAGTAAATTGCACAGACAGCAGTTAGTAAGATTGATTTCAGTAGCCACTTGTCTGGAAATACCGAAGACCAGAAACGGTTTTGAAAACTTTTGTCACGTAGTGATCGTCTTCTCAATAGAACATCTTTGATAATGTCGGTGTTGTTGCAGGAAGTCCCGACGGAGAATACTTTTGCTGTAGTACAGGGGTGCACATAACTGGTACGCAGGTTATGTGCGTAATCTGAAACTTGTGTCACAAAGCGCATTTGCGTACCGGCGTACTTGTGAAGCTTTTCCAGAAGGCAGTTAGATCACCGGACGACAGAGTCGGTCTCCGTGTGCACAGACAGGGCTGCTGTTAACGTCGGTCTGTAACGGAATTGTGCCAAAACTACGCCATCCGGCTGCGGAGGGAGACTTTCTCCCCCCCCCCCTTCACTGGAGAACTGCGCTAAAACAGCTGATCACAACCTTCGCACTCTGTGGTCACGAAGTACTCCACTAGCCGCCGCCCCCCCCCCTCCCCTCTGTCGACTTTCCTGAAGTACTCCCCCGTTGATAGAAATCAACACGTAATGAATTAAGACCCCACGGTTTGATGATTGATAGGTGTGTGGGTTGTGATGGAGATTTAAAGGGATAACTGGTCCGCTTTTCAAATCTCCGCGCGTCCCTATCAAGCTGGTTATAATACAGGAAGGAATCCAGAGCTACTAAGTAACCGTTAAATAATAATCTACTTTAATGGTAATATGACAATGCAATACAATCAATACAGTACAAATTCAATACAGTTATCTTTGGGATCCCGAATGTACCTGATGATCACGTGAGCCAGCCAGAGGAAAGAGACTGAACACAGCGTGTCTCTCTGTGTTTATACTTTCTAACAATGGGAGGAGTTATCTGATCCTCCCTTTTGGACCTCCTTGATTGGCAGCCCAAATATCACAAACACCTCAGATCTTAGGTTTCCCCAATCACTGTAGCTCAGCTCCATTATCTCTAGATCTAAGTTGAATGCAAATCAAGACATGCTCTCACCTTCCCCCCATCTTCCTTTGTCCTCAAAAACACATGTCAACAGGCCCCAAATCCAGCTCACAGTTTTACACAAATTATTTCCCATTTTAAGCTTATTCATAGTTTGCTAACATGAATACATACAAATATTTCACTACAAATCCCCCTTTTGATCTCAATTTAAAAGATCAACTATTTCAAGACATTCACATTATAACCTGGGATTCAGACTATTCAAACGTTCAGGAATGGCTCCACATATCAACTTCATATGACCGTGTAGAAATACCAAAATATGTAAATAACTCCATACATCAATTACATCACTTAGTAACAACAAAGTTAAAAACCCTTCAATCAGAATGATTGAGTACAGCCAATCGTAATAGAAAATCATCTCTCCTCAGTGTTTAGACAAATCGTTCATCAATAGCACAAAAATAAACATACCAAAAAATATAGAAGAAAATAGTAAAATATATGTTTCCAACTAACATCTTTTATCCTTTATCATTCAGTCCTCCTTAATCATCAAATTACAAACTTTAAAAAAAAAAATAGCTTGCATCTCAAAGATTTGCTTCAAGACAATTATAGTAAAAACACATTCAAAATTTAGGATTATTAGAAATCCACCTGAGGTATAAAATCTGGATTGTAAAGGTCCAGTTGAAATTCACAGTTTAAGGTATTACATTTACAGTGGTGATTCAATTAATCTGTAATCTGCAAAATTGCAGTGTCTTCAAGCTTTAACATTACTTCACGTATACTTCATTACGCTTTAGTCAAAAGTAAGGCACTTATCTATACATTCATTTTAGTCAAATACATTGTTCAAAAATCTGTAATAACACAGTTTGGTGAGTCACATATTGCAGTTGGGCAGTTAAAAGAAACATTCTGTGGTTCGTGAGCAGAGAGAGGGGCATTCCTCCTTCTTCTCTCTCTGTGTCTCTCTCTTTGTCTCTCTCTTTGTCTCTCTCTCATCGTACTGAATGTTTGTGTGGTGATTGGAAACAACCTGTCTTTGTCGCTAGGCACTGATTGGCCCGTTGGTGTGATTTTGCCCTCAGGGTCTGGGCCCTTAGATAAGAGCACCTTAATTTCTCCCGCCGAGGGGCGAGAGCCCTCGCCACCTGTCGTTGGAATGGCCACAGCTTCATCAAGCAGGGCTACCTTGGACAGGTACAGCAGGCCCAGGACGAGGAGGATGATGACAGCTTTCACACGCCAGCCTCCGGTGGAGGAGACAGATGCCATCTGGAAGCGTTGATCCACCCCGCTCTGCCTCGTTCCCTCAGGGCCGTTCCTCGACGTCCTCTTCACCCAGCCCGCTTATGGCGGCTTCTGGGTCGGTGATAGGAGTGTTGTCCTCTGGTTCCTCCTCCTCTGCACGGACCACGTCCGTGATGATGTCGTCTAGGGTCCTTCCCGGAGGTTTCCCCACTGCGCACTGATTCCAGTGGTACCAGATGTCTCCTTTCCCTTCCAAGCGGACAGCAGTGAGATGTCCTCTGCATCACCCGATGGGGTCCAGAGAACCTGGGTCTCAGCCACTTGGGTCTGATCGCTTTCAGCCAGACGAACTCCGCAGTGTTCGCTTCGTGTTTCTCGGGTCCCCCTTTTGCCTCTGCAACCTGGGTGGAAAAATCTGCCACCAATCCCTTAAGTTGCTGGAAGTATGGTTTCGAATTCAGAACCTCTACTTCCTTTCCTACACTTAGGGCTCCTGGGCCTGGGAACTGGTGACCATGAGTGAGCTCAAATGGAGAGAAACCTGTCCCTTTGTTAATGGAGCTCCTGATTGACATAAGAGCTAGAGGCAATGCGTCTAACCATTTCATGCCTGTCTCTTCACATGCTTTGCTGAGTTTTTGTTTTAAGTTCTGGTTCATCCTTTCCACTTTTCCCTGAGACTGTGGATGATAAACTGCTCCAAAACTGTGTCTTAGTCCTAGGGACTCTTCTACTGTGCGTAGGTCATGGTTCTTGAAATGGCTGCCATTGTCTGACCTCACTTTCCTAGGGAATCCATGTAATGGAATGTAATGCGTGACTAGGAATTTGATCACTGAGTCTGCATCTTCTCTTCTGCAAGGGATAGCTTCTGGCCAACCTGTGTATCCATCTACTACTACTAACAAATATCTGAATCCTCTTACTTTGTCAATCATGTCAGTGTAGTCAATGATGATTTCTTCTCCTGCCATCTTAGGTAAAGGAAACTTTCCCTGGTGTGGTTTCACAGTGGCTCTGATGTTATGGGTTAAGCAAATTACACACTCTTCTAGGTGATTTGCTATCATGTCTGGTAGGTATGGGTGCCACCAGTGGGTCAGGTGCCTGTTCATCTGAGTTTTACCACAATGTGTTGGGCCGTGTGCTTCTTTAAGCATGGATCTTATCCACTTTGGGGGTATAACCGGTCTCCCATCTGGGGAGTACCATATCCCATCTTTGTTGGTAGCTCCCCTGTTTGACCATAGTTTTTTGTCTTGAGGAGACCCCGCTTCTTGAGCTTCTTTAAGCGTCTCATCTGTTATTGCGGGCAGCAAGTCAGCAGATTTTAAGACAAGCATTTGATACCATGGTGTATATCTTGCCTTCTCTTTAGCTGCTTTGTCTGCTGCATTGTTACCCCAAGCCAAGTAGTTGTTTTCTGTGTTGTGACCTTTACACTTAAGTAAAGCTAACTTGTTGGGCAACATTACTGCTTCTGCAAGCCTTTTGATCTCTTTCTCATGTTTGATGGGGGTATTTGTGGACGTTACAAATCCTGCTCTCAACCATTGTCGCATTTCCACGTGAATTACGCCGTGGACATATGCTGAATCAGTGTAGATGTTTACATCCTTTCCTTTTGATAGCTCTAATGCTGCAATGACTCCCATTACTTCTGCCAACTGTGCTGATACTTTCCCTGTTACTTCCCCAGCTGATACTTCCTCAAAGTTTCCCTCAGGTTTTTGTTTTACCACGGCATAGGCTGCTTGGAGGCCGTTTTGGGGGTGTCTAAAACAACAGCCGTCTGTGAACAGGTTTTCTGCCTGTGGGATGGGCTCGTCTCTGAGATCTATTCTTAGCTTCACATCTTGGATGATTCTTTCCTCACACCTATGGGGCTCTCCGCTACCTATGGTGTCTGCGCTGTTAACTCCTTCGTGTGTGTATGTGATGTGTGCCTTTGTCAGAGTTTTCTCCAGCCTTGTTTGTCTCGTTGAAGTCATTGTGAATGCACTTGAGTTCACAAAAGAGACAATGCTGTGTGTTGTCAGTACTGTCAAAGGATGGCTCATCACAATGTGTGAAATCTTGTTTAAGATACGTGCTGTACCTGCCGCATGTCTCATGCAGGGAGGTTCTCTGTTTTCCACTCTGTCCAGTGTAACACTGACATACATCAATATTGTCCTACAACCCCCCTTTTTCTGAAAAAGAATCCCATTTACTGTGTTTTCATTTTCAGAAACATCAAGAAAGAATGGTAATGCATAGGATGCAGAGGCGAGAGCCGTGACTTGGGACATGGATTGTTTGAGAGAAATGAACGCAGCTTCTGCCGCTTGTGTCCAGTCTAGTGTGGCAGTGAGATTGCGCATGCCTTTCTCATTGATGAGTTTTCTGAGTTCAGCTGTTTTCAGGTTATACTCTGGGATGTAGTGTCTGCTGTAGCCTGTGAGACCCAAAAAAGACAACATGTCTTTGACTGTTTTGGGTTTCGGGTGGTTCAAAATGTGTTCCTGATGCGCTGCTGACATGCCCGTGCCTGCTGGGGAAATCACTCTGCCCAAAAATGTCACCTCTTTACGGGTGCATTGTAGCTTTTTCTTGGAGACTTTGAACCCTGATGTGTGGAGGCGCACCAGTAGGTTTCTGGTGGCCTCCAAACAAGAGGCTGCAGAAGGTGCTGCGATGAGAAGGTCGTCTACATACTGTATTAATACTACCCCCACTGGCAATGTAACGCCCTCTAGCTGTTCCCTGAGTACTTTGTTAAATATTCCTGGAGACAAACTGAAGCCTTGTGGTAGTCTTGTGTATTGTAGTTTCTCCCCTCCTATTGTAAAAGAAAAAATTGGTCTCATACTCTCTGCCAGAGGTATGCAGAAGAAAGCGTTGGCTAGGTCAATACAGGTGAACCATGTATGTTCAGGTGAGATATTACAGATAGCCGTGTAGGGGTTAGGAACTGGTATCAGAGCTGTAGTCGTAATAGCATTAACGGTTCTCAAATCATGAGCCATTCTGTACTCCCCGCTAGATTTTGATACAGGAAGTATGGGAGTATTCCAACCGCTTTGTGAGGGTTCTAACACCCCTGCTCTCTTCAGTCCCTCAACTGCCTTGTCAACACCCCCTTTTGCCTGTGGTTTGATCGGGTATTGTGACCGGTTCACAGGCACAGAGCTGCTCACCTCAAATGTTACTGGTGTGACTTTTAAGCAGAAACCTACATCATGAGAGTGCGACGCCCACAGGTCAGACGGGAGATCACGCAACATGTCAACTGTATATGCATGGTCAGTTTTTTCCCTACCATGATGTCTATCTACTTCGTGTCTCTCCATGTGGATGCATTCTTGTGTGCAGATTTTAAGACGATAAGCTCTGTGTGAGGGAGAGTATGTCAGTGCCGCGATCTGCGTAGGTTCCCAATCTTCGACTTCTAGCAGCGTCTTTACCATGGGACCAAGTTCTTTAGCTTCATAACCCTTCCTGATAGCTAATGAAATGTGTGGTGTGGACTCAGCAGACAAACGGTACCAATACAGTTGTTCATCAGAGAGCTCAACCGACGCAGCCACACCCGCCTGTCCCACAAAGAGATTTGTCGTGGTAACGTCCCAAACGGCCATAGACACCTCATTATCATACTCATATTCATAACTTTGGTCGTCTCTTCTATCATAATTTAGCGTCAGGTGGGGGGGTCTAGAGGGGGGCCATAAGGCCCGAGGAGGTTAATCCATGGCTTCCATTGTTGAAAAATTGAATATAGTCCAGGTGTGTTGTCCCGAGGTCGGTCTAACAGTCCCCAGAATATAGTGGCATGTTGGGTTGCTTCTGCCTCAGTGGACTGGGCCAACATCATCTGAGAACCTGATTTTATGGTAGATAACGAACAATTGATGCTTGTGCCATTTGGGAATGATATTATCAGTCCATCCGGGGAACAGAGGATGGAGGCATTCGCTTTGATCAGAATATCCCTACCCATGAGGTTAGCCGGGCTTTTAGGTGTGCAAGTTGCTTTACAATCTGTCTTTCATATAGATTCAATGCTGTGCCCAAATTACCTACGGTGTCGTCATCCCCCACTCTATTCTCTGTTATCATTTTATCGTGTAGGAATCGGAGATCAGTACAAGCCTTTTCTTTAGCCCCCTGTTTGATTCCACTTAAAGAGCCTGTGACACGAGTTTCCCCCATCATCCAAACCCATCAATTTGAGTAAATATTGTCCCCTTGAAAACCGTTACTGAACTGATTTTGGATATTTGTACTTTGATAACCATTAATCTGCCCTTCAATGTTGACCATTTTCTGGATCTTCTCGGGGATTCTTCAAGTCCCGCCAAATTATGGGTGACGTCATTGCGGGCACAGCGCTCCAGCTGCACCGTTCAGGATCCCAGCATCTGCATGTAAACGCACGATGGCGCACACAGCAGCAAGCTCAGACAGCGATGACAGTTTAATTTTGAACGTGTCTGAGAGCTCATATGAGGCTGAAGGATCGGTTTATGTTGTATCTGTTAGAAGTTTAGGAATTAGGTGCGTCAATATGGGCGATCATACGGTCATGTAACCAGTGGGGGACTGGGACTAAAAATCATCCCGGGACTCTCGACCGGCCCACTTCGGTACCGCTAGTAAATTGTCAACGGGGGGAGTGGGGGATGTCGGGGGCGGCGGGTGCTGTAGGCTGGGGAAGGCTAAGCCTTCCCAAATATTTGTGTCACTGCATCCTGGTAAAATACAAATATAATGTATAATGTCTGTGTCTTTGACATTACCGCTGCTAGCCACCTGTGCCCTGTACTACGAAGCCAGTTCAACATACCCTGGATATGTTTGAGTAACAAACAAACTAACAACAACAAACTAACAAACGAGATCTCGCTAAGCGGTCCTACGACGCTGGTTATTAACTCGGTAAATCAAGCCAGGGTTTCTCTCACCAGCTGAGAGAGCGTTCACGTCTAAGACACGAGTGGATCTGACTTTAATTACATTTGACTTGAGTGTTTCGTCAACATAATGTGTTGCTTAAAATAATACTTCTGCATACAGTATGTGACACTGTAAGTGTTGCACGGCCAGATACGGCTGGAGAAGCTCACTCGGATAAGGAAATATATGATATATTATGATATTATATGATCGATGATCTGATTGATGATGTAATATGAATGATAAGTGCGACACGTCGGCGTCTTCTCTGCATACGGCAGTTTAAACTGTATTTCCTTTATCCTGTAATATAACTTGAGAGATTTAAACTCCGCACACTGAGTTGATCTCTTTTCTATAGACGCCGGAGGCGGGCAGCGTCAGGTAACATTTTTTATTTAGCCTTCCCAAACCTGAGCCTCACGCGCCGCCTATGGGGGATGTACTAGTGACTTATCCGACCGGCCCACTTCGGTACCGGCCCATCGGGATTCGTCCCGATGGCCAGTCCGCCACTGCACCCAGCCCACGTAAACTGTCAACGGGGGGAGCCTCGCTGCGGGGAAACGGTGGACCTAGTGTCCCGATCGGAGTGGGAATAATAATAATAATAATAATAATCCGTGCATTTTATCCATTAATTTCCCCAACATTGTGGTAAAAAAAACCACACGTTTAATCCATGTTGGTGTACTACAACTACAAAAAGCATCGGTTTGTTTTCTCATCAGGAAATGCAGACCGGCTCAAACAAACGATTTGTAATCATCATTCTCACGATCATTTAATGTATCATATGTTCACCGAATTGACATGAAAGCACGAATAAATGTAGTTTAATCCACTTGAGTTTACAACTACAAAAATAATCGATTTGTTTTTATATCACATCCTACGGGAGGAAATTCAGCAGCTCTCACTACCGATTTGTAATCCTAATTTAATCATCATCTTCACCACGATCATTTATGTTTATGTTCGCCGAATTGACATGAAAGCACTGACAAATATGAATATACTGTAGTCAACTTCATTAAAACGTTATTAACGTGCCAAAACTCAGTAATTCACCATTTCTACGCATGACAACACACTTTGTCTGTGTTTCGCTCTTTCACCGCACAGTGAAGCGTTCCCGCATTGACGTCACTTCCGGCTTCCCCCAAAACTTCAAAATGACTCGAAGGAATTTCCCCGCGATGTTCGAAATTATTGATATTTATCGGAACGGTATCGCATCTTCTTTTTTAAACTGACGGTTCGAGATGACTAGTAGCCCAATATTTCATTGCACAACAGTTGTTGGGATGCTGTCACAGGCTCTTTAAAATCAATCTCTTAATCTGTTCCCATTGCTCCCGGTAACTCCCTGGAATTTCAGAATCGTCTTTACCATTCTGACGTTCCATATTCACTTCGCTTTTATTTATCTGACTTAATTAATATGTGTTCACTTGTATTAATATACTGGGCTATTGTCGTTGTTACTATTAACGTGCTTCCCTTCTTCAATACCGGCCAGCAATGTAATGATTAAACTCTAAGCTTGAAGCTAAACCATATAAAAATGTCAAGGGTGTGTTACCCCCTTTCAGCCACTAGATGGCAGCAGCAGACCACAAATGAGCTTCACTCTTCTGAGTGCATTTTTGAGCTCCGCAGACAATTGCTCACACAGGTATTTTAGGTAAAAATCACACAGATTTATTCCCCGTACAGTTTGTCCAGCTTTTATAATGTGATGTTTATTTCAACAGGCTAGTGGACCTCGAATGATGCTTCGACACTCTTAAAGAATGTGACCATTCCATGGGGTATAAACCCAGGTCGTAAAGAGCCCTTTATCACACGTTAGCTTTTCAAATTAAGTTTACAGACAAAGGGAAACGAGAGCCGGTCCCGTCACAATTTTGGTGAGGTTCGCGTTCTCTTCCTCGATTTAACATATAACAGACCTCTGGCTTTTAGCTTTCAGCCTTGGTCCGTTATTTAACCCCAGTTTTAAACGGCGACCCGATCTAAAATATCGAGTTTCCAGGTTTTGTCGTGCAGGAATGAAACCTCGCAACCAACAAACTGCACCGTCTCCACGCCACTCAGGAATAAACTACCTGTAGATCCGCGCCAAACTGCTCTATTTACGTTACGCAGGACTTTCCGTCTACCTGGCGATCAACGTTTACGTTTTGTATATAACTTTCCTAACATAGTAAAATATGCATTGTATATTCCATTTAAACTTTAAAAACACTGTGAAACGCCTACAGACAATCCTAAAGTTTTAGCGTATCCAATTACAGACAGTCGATTTTCATAACAGGCGTCTGAACCTTATTTGTAGAGTTGTGCAGGGCCCTGCTGATTGTCTGAGATGTTTGAAAGCGTTTGTTCCCGACCCATTCCGGTCGTCTGGATTCTTCCTCAGCTTTGTTCGAATCAGACACGTCGAGTCACCAATTGATGGAGATTTAAAGGGATAACTGGTCCGCTTTTCAAATCTCCGCGCATCCCTATCAAGCTGGTTATAATACAGGAAGGAATCCAGAGCTACCAAGTAACCGTTAAACAATAATCTACTTTAATGGTAATATGACAATGCAATACAATCAATACAGTACAAATTCAATACAGTTATCTTTGGGATCCCGAATTTACCTGATGATCACGTGAGCCAGCCAGAGGAAAGAGACTGAACACAGCGTGTCTCTCTGTGTTTATACTTTCTAACAATGGGAGGAGTTATCTGATCCTCCCTTTTGGACCTCCTTGATTGGCAGCCCAAATATCACAAACACCTCAGATATTAGGTTTCCCCAATCACTGTAGCTCAGCTCCATTATCTCTAGATCTAAGTTGAATGCAAATCAAGACATGCTCTCACCTTCCCCCCATCTTCCTTTGTCCTCAAAAACACATGTCAACAGGCCCCAAATCCAGCTCACAGTTTTACACAAATTATTTCCCATTTTAAGCTTATTCATAGTTTGCTAACATGAATACATACAAATATTTCACTACAAATGTCTTTCATTTTGACACGCAGAAAAATGTTATAATAAACATAGATATTGTATGTTAAATGGATATATCCGCCTTCTTTCATTTATCTTTCCATTCCCACAATATACATAAATAAATGGCATATTTTGGACATAGTTCGAATGGTGATTAATCATGATTAATTAATTTTTAAGCTGTGATTAATCTGATTAAATTTTTTAATCGTTTGACAGCCCTAATATATATATATATATATATATATATATATGTATATACACTAGGGGTGTAACGGTACACGTACCCGTACCGAAATTATTCGGTACGGGCCCTTCGGTTCGGTACACATGTGTACCGAAGTGTACCGAACGAATATAACGTTAAACGTAAAAAATTGAGAACGTGAACAACTTCTTGCCTTGGAAGCAATCTCAGGTGCTGCGTCGCAGCATTCAGAGTAATTGCTCACATTGGGTTCAACGCGTCATAGAGCGAGCAAGTCATTTCATTGGACGAGAGGCATACTATGAGAGCTGGTCAGAGGGATGCGTTCAAATGTAGTCAGTAATTTGAGGAACTGTCGAAATGGCGAACGCAGATAAAGTTGAGCTCGAAAATCCTCCAACATCATTGAAATCTCCGGTTTGGGAACATTTTGGTTTCGCAGTTACGTACAAGGATGACGGACAAAGACAGGTGGACCGAACCAAAGCTGTTTGTCGGCATTGTTCAACTAAAATTGGTTATGCGGCTGGCAATACATCAAACTTGCACACTCATTTGAAAAGGCATCACCCGAACGTGAATATCACCGGTACCAAAAGAAAAAAGACTGAAGTGCAAACCCAACTCCCACTAGCATTTAAGCCTCCACCACTCGCAACAAGTTCAGACCGAGCCAAAGCTATTACAAACGCCAAATATCCTTATGTTGCCATGTTAGCAAAGCGCTACCTGGCTGTATCTGCTACTACCTCTGTCCCTAGCGAGAGGGTGTTCTCCACAGCAGGAGACATTGTTAGTGCCAGCAGATCTGCCCTTTCGGCAAGCAATGTGGACAAGTTCATTTTTCTTTAAACAAACATGAAAATACAATGACAAGCAAGTCCTAATGTCAAACTGGCTGCTTAGGTACTAGTGCAGTTCAGTTCAAATACAGATTATTTCAGTTCATCGAAAAGCTGCACCTTAATGTTTATTTTATTATATTTTGTATTTATTTGGTGAATATATTATTCACAGTTTAATAATAATTAAAATCCCAAAACTAATAGTTTATGTTTTGTGAGTACTAGTACAGTAAAGTTCAAATACAGATTATTTCAGTTCATCGAAATGCTGCACCTTAATGTTTATTTTATTATATTTTGTATTTATTTGAGTGAATACATTATTCACAGTTTAATAATAATTTAAAAAAAATATGTTATGTTTTGTGATAATTTTTTCTGCTGTACCGAAAACGTACCGAACCGAACCGTGACCTAAAAACCGAGGTACGTACCGAACCGAAATGTTTGTGAACCGTTACACCCCTAATATACACACACGCACACACACAGGGATAGGTATTTAACCCTGCCCTGTTATTAATAATAGAATATTTACATTTATGAATGCTAATAGCCGTAGACCCTCCAGAAAAACGCGATTCTGCGATCGCAGAATTTACCGCATAATCAGCTAAATGGTGCAAATTTTTAAAAGGCCGCATATTTATCAAAAGGCCGCATAATCACCACATTTTTCCACACAAAGTTGAGAGAAAAAAAAGTTAACTCGTCTTGACGTGTAGTGATGATGATGATGACGCGACTTCATCAGCTCGCACATCACAGAAGGTAAACAACACCGTAGAGTGAACGTGTGGAGCTCACACGAGAGAGAAAACACCGAGATGAAAAAATGTAATCCATCTCATTTACCGACGAACATTTCTGCTAAAGACCGGGCAAAGCAGTACCCCGATGTCTTGCACGACAGTGGGGGGAAACTATTCTGCACCCCGTGCAACTGTGTGTTGGAGCATAAGAGAACATCCACGGTGACGACCCACTTTGATTCATTCAAACATTCGAAAATGCTTTCTGCTGCTGCGGACAAGAAAGCCAAACAACTCACGTTCACCGAGGCATCAACCTCCAAAACCCTTTCGAGGGCTACAAGAAACGAGGTGAGAAGCCTACAAGATTGAAGCTGGTCAGATAAAGAACGAGTAAATGAAAACAGAATGAGGCGGAGGTGTGTGTGTGTGTGTGTGTGTGTGTGTGTGTGTGTGTGTGTGTGTGTGTGTGTGTGTGTGTGTGTGTGTGTGTGTGTGTGTGTGTGTGTGTGTGTGTGTGTGTGTGTGTGTGTGTGTGTGTGTGAGAGAGAGAGAGAGAGAGAGAGAGAGAGAGAGAGTGATTAAAATAGCCCAATTTCTTTTATAATAAATAAACATTGAATGTGTTTAATTGAATAGTAAAGGGGTTTAACGTTAATGGCAGGTTGTGTGTGAGAGAGAATAAATAAATAAGACAGCCCAATATTTATTTTTTCCGCATATTTCGCAACTTCCCGCAATTTCACCGCATAAAATCACATAATCAAGGATTTTTGCCCGCGTTTTTCTGGAGGGTCTAAACTTATGATGATACACCTACTCTTTGGAGGTGAACCGGGAAGCTGAAGATGGAGGGAATAACACTATCTCTGAGTCGGACAATCTGTCCTGTCCTGTCAAACTCGTCCTGCTTAAAATGCTCACTGCAAATCACGGATGTCTCGCTTGCAGTGAATCCTTCCCTCCTCAAAGCAACTTCCCACTTCTTCCTCATATCTTTGTCTTTGGGAAACCTTCAAAATAAAAACGGGAGATTTGAGAGTCAACACAAAAATTTTTTTAAGAAGGAGGTCAAGCTTATTTTCTTCCTTCTTCTTCCTAGATAGATTAGATTAGATTTTACTTTATTCATCCCACAACGGGGAAATTCACTTGTTACAGCAGCATATGATTTATAAAGTCTCAGTTGGCCATAAACATAATATTTGCTGGCTACGATTTCGCTGGCGGACATCAATACACTACAATAATATTCTATTTACAAAATACTAGTGATGTTACGTATTGCGCAGAGGCTTCGGAGCGTATGTCGAGTAATCCCCGAAGCTTTTTGTGAAGCATGTATCGAGGCTTGTATCGTTTTGGGCCAGTGACGTCATCGATGACAAACGAAGCCTCGCTGCCTGTCGATACCACGTGACTGCTTCACGAAGCGATTCAGATCGGTTGAACCGTTGAACCACAACGCTCATACCCATGGATGTATAAGAAGAACCATATTACCCCTCCTGTACCCGGGCCCGCTGGTGACACGATGGAATTAAGAGAGCTCAAAACCTCACTTATATGGAGGTCGGAACATGTCATAAGTATTAATAGATACAAGCATAAATAAATGGAGGAAAAAAAACATGAATGAATAAATACAGGAATAAATATGTTACAGTGTTTTCAGTGAGATTCAGTGTGTGTGCTGTGGCTCAGCTGGAAAGCAGTTGACTCACGATCGCAGGGTCCCTGGTTCAACGACTCCTCAATACGTCTTTTTTGTTGTTTATAAAAGCTACAGCTAAATGAGATAATGTAGTTAATAAATGTATTCTTTGATATGGTTTAGCCTTTCCCAGGCTACAACATGGTTAAGTTTATGAATATTATTAAGGAATACAAATCCCTCTTTGCAATGTTTACCAGCCTCTTTAGGCTTTTCAATCACAATCATTCAACTGGAATAAAAACAATATTGTTAACATGAAAATGTGAGTTTATGTTCGTTGTTTAGATGTATTCTAAGGCTTTACTCATTGGGAACTCGGTATGAGATAGAGCACACTGTTGAGATGTCCAATCTGCTTGTTTTACACACTTTGACCAACAGGGGGTTTGTGTTCAAATGAAGCCCATGATGAAGCCTCATGAGATGAACCCTTTTGCGAACCAATTGGCTGGAAAGCTTCAAAGCTTCATAAGGCTTCATCTCGCCATCACTACAAAATACAACCAATAATAATGTTGAATCTTACTTGTGAAAAGTAATCCCCCGACCCCTGTTCGCAATCGTCCGCCGATTTGCACAGCAATACGCCGCACAGTGCTCTGGCATCTTGAAACCTCTGCTGTCTATGGGTAGAATTTCTGTACAATATGGGTAGGATGACCCGTCCAAGATGGCGGCCGTATTTCTTGTGCCCCAGCAGCCAATGCGGCGTCTACTCTTTATATGTCTATGCTGATCTCTTCCTGACCGGTCTCAACGCTGTGTGTGTCCGTCAGGAAACACGCTGTTTACAAATAGTTCCAGCAAACATCCATTGATAAACTGCGATGTTAACAACCTCATGATAGCTTCTTATGTTTTAACTTAGGATCATACCTGTGTTTAGTCTAGAAAAAGGTAAATGTGTGCATTTTATTATAAAGTTGTGTTGCAAAAACTAAGAAGCTTATAAACATAAGGTTTAAAACTAAAGAAACACAATTAAAGATGTTTGGAGTTATATTTTAGTTATCAATTTAAGCATTTCAAAACCACCGCAGGGGGGGGGGAGAGGTGCCTGTCATCTTACCTTTACATTACAAGCTTCAAAAATGTATTTATCTTGTGATTTTGGAAATAAGAGTTTCATAATCTGAAAGCCAAGATCGGGTCGGATAATCCAAAAATCAGCTCCTAACGTCTATCCCTATCGTCTAACCCTTGACCTCTGAGTGAAACGTCACGGGGTTAAGGGATAGTGGATAGGAGAATTCAAAAGGACTTAGGAGAAGAGACCGCGGTACTTTAGAGAATCGACTGCACTTTCACTATCCGACGTGTTTATGATGCGCCAGCGGACGTCATTTTTTTTGTGCGTCTGCTGCTGTGGGGAAACTATGGAAACTACAGTTTTCTATACAGCGGACTACAACATGGATGTTCAATAAGAACGAGGGGCTACTGTAAACTCATCTAGAGACTCTGCACCGTGCTCTGATGCTGTTGCTTTGCTTTATGAACGTGGACAACAGAGAAACATATTCTTCATGACCAAAGTTGGAATTGAAATAAAAAAGGAAAGTGAAACTTATGCTCTTCACCCTCTCCCTCCGGTCCACATTAATACAAATGACCCCAATACGTATGATTGTAAGAACTATGAAAAGATCTTAAAATCAATACAGATGTATTTATTATAAACGTTAGTCCTTAACATCTATCACTGTGTATATCAGGGTTGCCAACTCTCACGCATCTGGCGTGTGACACACGCTTTCACTCTCAATCTCATGCTCTCACGCTGCCCAAACTATTCTGACGCCAAAAACAAGAATACCGAAGACTAGAAACGGTTTTGAAAACTTTTGTCAGGTAGTGATTGTCTTCTCAATAGAACATCTTTGACAATGTCTTCTGGCCAATCAGAATCACGATAACGGCGTGGTGTTGTTGCAGGAAGTCCCGACGGAGAATACTTATGCGGTAGTACATCTCTATATACATCGATACAACATTACTTATTATTATAGAAATCAACACGTAATGAAATAAGACCCCACGGTTTGATGATTGATAGGTGTGTGGGCTGTCTTTCATTTTGACACACAGAAGAATGGGGGCTATCCACAAAGTAATTCACAGCCTCTTCCCTCTTCAGTGAGGAGCAGCAGGTTCAGCTTTCAGAACAAAGTAACAAAAAACTAAAATGGCATTCATTTTTTTAAATATGTCGTGTAGTAATACATTTCTTTTTCTTCTCAAGAGAGTACCAGAATGTGTATTTTATGTTAGTATTTCAAAAAATCTCCTGGGGGAGAATCCCCCCAGACCCCCCTGCAGGGGTTGGGTTTTCAGCATGTCAACTCTTTCACCTGTGGGGAAATTGCAGGATTGGCTCCAGGTCGCCCTTTTTATTTACTACAAGACAAATGTGCCTTTTTATTTCATACAGTTCAATTTGGATTGAGACAGGGAAATAATCTAAACCTCACGCGTGGCGTTTCACTGTCAAGGGGAGCGTGTATGTAATTACATTGCAAATACTGACTTGAGCCCCACCACTGTATGGGTTAGGCCTACCATAGATTACCCAACACAAATACTCTGGAGCCGCAACTGCCGACCCGTATTGCGCATGCGCAGATCTAAGAACCAGTAGAAATTATAAAAAAGTAAAAGTCTGCTGCTTATTGTTCTACTAGGCCAAAATAGAGTCAAAGACTATATGAGAGTGAGAGTGTGTTAATTAATATATTTGGCAGTTTGGAGTAAGTCTGTAGATTTGTTTGTGTGTGTGTTTCATGAAGCCTATAGGCCTCTCACGATAATTAATTTTGTTGGATACATTTTCCCGGAAATTATTACGATAAACGATAATATTGTCGGCACCGTTGTATGACCATTTTAGACCACTGACATAATGATAATATATAATAATAATTGAAGTACATCCTTTCAAACTGCTAGTCACATCCTCATGTAAATGGCAATTTATCGAGTTCATTTTTATTTATCGTACGATAAGTCAATTAATTGCTTATCGCGACAGGCACACAATAAAACAGTGGAAACAAACATGTGTTTGACTTTCATTAGTGAATGAAACTGTGTGCCCTTTATAGTCTGTGTCCAATATTGTGTATTTGTATATATTGTATATATATATGCTAAGGTCCCGCTGCTGAGACGATAGCAGTCATTTTGTGCGCATAATGTATAATTAAACCTATGATATCAAAATCTCACTCCAGCCAGGTACCCAAAGTTGGCAACCCTGGTATATCACCATTCAAACATCTTTTAAAAGTTGAACAAACTCCACACAGCTCAGTAAAGACTGTGAAATGTTGACTTTATTTGATCATTTCAGTAAAAACTAACGTTCATATTTCTCTTTTTGATTATAATACTGATGAACGTTCAGAACAAAGCACTTTGGCAACTTACCACATACGTTTTAAAATGCTTAATAAGCACCGTAACTTTCATGATATAATTTCTCGGTCATAATCGGTTGTTTCCGTGAACGGCCGACTGTTGTGTGACGGCAAATGCTGCGGCTGCAAGGCATTGTGGGGCAGCATTTTCTCCTCTCCTTTCGGTTAGGGAGGTCCAGTGGTTCCTAAGCTAAAGGAGGTTATAAAGGAAGTTTGAAACCTCCTTTCCTATCATCTAGAGCAGTGGTTCTCAACTGGTCAGGCCTTGGGACCCACTTTTTACTTGGTCAGTAAATCGCGACCCAACATTTTGAAGCACTCAAATCTATTCAACAAAAAATCGTGCTGTAATATATACGCTTTTCAGCATACAATATTAATTAAAGTGAAATACAGAGCATATATCCCTTATATCCCTTCACAGAACTAAAGTATGCTTTTAAAAAAGTTTAATGATTTGATGGAATCAAAGCTGAACTGTATAAAAAGGCACACATGCTGAAATCTCAACCCCAGAAGGGGGGTCTGGGGGGATTCTCCCCAGGAGATTTTTAGAAATACTTACATAAACTACGCATTCTGGTACAATCTGAGAAGAAAATAAATAAATCTATCACTACCCGACATATTAATAATATGTTATGCCATTGTTTGTTTTTCACTTTGTTCTGACAGCTGAATTTGCTGCTCCACACAGAGAGAAGAGCAAAGAGGAGAGAGTCTGTGTGAATTACTTTAAATTGTGGGTTAGGGTAGATAACTCCCATTGTTCTGTGACCTGTCAAGCATCAAACCAAGGGTCATATTTCATTACGTGTTCATTTGTATCTGAAGTTGTACCCATGGATGTATAAAGAATAGTTCTACCGCAAAGTTATTCTCTGTGGGGACTTCCGGCAACAATCTTGATTCTGATTGGCCAGAAGACTCGAAAAAACATCAGCAAAAATGTTTTATTGAGAAGATGATCACTACGTGACAGACGTTTTCAAAGCCGTTTATGGTCTCCGGTACTTCCTGTCCAACACCTACTGCATGCACAGCGTTAGAAAATTGGGCCTTCAAAATAAAAGTTTGACTTTTTTCCAAAAAAAATCCAATTTCTTTTTTCAATTTTTTTTCTTCACTTTTTCCGCAACCCACTCCAAACGGGTCCGCGACCCACTTTTGGGTCGCGACCCACCAGTTGAGAACCACTGATCTAGAGAATTCGAAAGGCACTTATCATGGCTGCCACTGAGGGACTTCCGGGTCATTTCACTCGGTTACGAAGGTTCCTAAGCTAAATGGACTATTCGACTGCAGCCCAAGACACTAGGCTTGTTTGAGACGCGTTGCGGCTCGCCTCGAAAGTAGACGAGAATAGCCGATCGCAGCCGGGGGAGGTCTCAAAAAGCTCGCCTGAAGTCGGACAGCTCGGAGTCGGCTTCTTCATCTTCTTCTTCTTCTCTCGGTTTTTTGGCGGATTGCAAACAGCTTGAAGGTGCATACCGCCACCTCCGGAGTCGGCTTGACTCGGTTTGCATTTATAAAGAATGCACACATGTGTTTAATCGTTAATGTCAGATATGTACTAAGTAAATACATTTGTTCCTGCTCAAGATTAGATTCAACTTTATTGTTATTGCACATATTACAGGTACTGAGACAACGAAATGCAGTTTAGCTTCTAACCAGGTGCAACAAGCAGTGAAGTGAAAAGTAATGTACACAATAGACAGAATAAAATATAGAATGAATTGAATGATGAATAAACAGTGAGGGGTATGAATACACTAGATATACACAGCAGCCTGTGAGCAGTATGAACAGTGTGTATGAATACACTAGATATACACAGCAGCCTGTGAGCAGTATGAACAGTGTGTATGAATACACTAGATATACACAGCAGCCTGTGAGCAGTATGAACAGTGTGTATGAATACACTAGATATACACAGCAGCCTGTGAGCAGTATGAACAGTGTGTATGAATATGCTAAGATATATAAAGTATGAAAACGGTAAGCAGTGCAAGTATAGTATAAAATATATAGATATTAATTTCATGATGATAAACATTGTGGAACAATGATGAAAAATGGGAATGGATGTGGCGACGTAAAACTGACACAAAACAACAACAAACTTTTGCCGAGCCAATTGGAGAGTTTCATCACCAGCACATGGTAAAAACCACCAATGAGCGCTCAGCTCGAGATACCAGCGAGTCGTTTCCCATCAAGCATTTCGCTTCCGCAGCCCGTGGAGAGGAACTGCGCCGCCTCGCCTTGCCTCGCTCTCAAGGCTGCGGGCGTCTTTGTCCCGCGAGATTTCAACGTCTCATGTAGGCGAGCCTCCAGAGCAAGTCGGACATAATGACTAACCTTCATGCAATGCACTAGCAAGACGTTGATCGCAATTGCGCAGGTCTCGCTTGTCTCAAACAAGCCTACCGACACTAGGCTTGTTTGAGACGCGTTGCGGCTCGCCTCGAAAGTAGACGAGAATAGCCGATCACAGCCGGGGGAGGTCTCAAAAAGCTCGCCTGAAGCAAGCCCCCAGGAAGTGCGCCGGCCTCAGATGAAAATATTCGTGCTGGCCAAACGGCGGTACTACACTTCCATTTGGTTGCCAGGCCCGGAAACACTTTTTCCCATTGACTTACATGGGGAAACAGTGGTCTGTAAATCGTTGGATTTTTTTTTTTAAACTACCCAGTATGAACACTTGTATAGCCCTTATTAAAAACATTCGTTCCTCAAGTTGTAAAAATGTGCTAATAATGTTATTCTGAGAGTTATTTCCCTCTGCATTATGAACGCGCATCTAACCCACGGGACCGCGCCGCCCGGCACGTTCATGTTACGTGTTCAGCATGGTCCCGACCAATCAGAGCACACTGTGCTCACAGGGAGGGTGGGGGCTGGAGCTATTGGAGCTACAACGAGCCGTTAAAGGCAGAGAGTGAAATTCAGTGAATTCACGTAGTTTACAGAGATGCTGTTTGAGAAACCAATGTGAGTTGCGTTTATCTTTACCCATGGATGCACAATAAGAACGGACCCATATCGTCTTACTGCCAGCCCACGGAGCTGTAATAATGGATATATTGCACATGTTTGCTGTAATTCATTATCATACTACATGGGCTGTATGATTAAATCTTGTACCGTAAATGTTGTATTAAATTAAGTTAATATTACCAACGTTATTAACGTCCCTGTAGCTTCGTATTGCACTGTATATATATATATATATGTATATATATATATATGTATATATGTATATATATATGTATATATATATATATGTATATATATATATACATATATATATGTATATATATATGTATATATATATATGTATATATACACACAGTGCAATCATTCTTTCATGCTAAATGAAGCTCTGTTGCTTGGATATCACTAGATCCTGTTACAGCGTAATATAAGTACATAACGATTGATGTGTACATTAGCATAATTACTAGCTAGCCGCTAGCTGCTAACTGCCGCCTCGTTAATATCAAATCCATCATAATAACAAATCCATCCACGCTGTCATGAACATGCGGTGCTGTTACGTGTACGCAAATTGACGTGCTTGATGTGAACGAGCATTTTGGTTAAAGTTGCGCATGCGCTATGAGCGCACATACGGGTACTTCTCAGGCATGCCGGGTAATCTGTGACGTTTCGCTCTCTCCAAAGTTGGGCCATTTTATCATCATGCGCCAATGAGCAACTCTCATAGGAATGAATGAGGCCCCGCCTCCCACGCTGTATCCAGTTCTTATGATACATCCATGGCCTGAAGTCGGACAGCTCGGAGTCGGCTTCTTCTTCTTCTTCTTCTTCTTCTTCTTCTTTCGGTTTTTTGGCAGATTGCAAACAACTTTAAGGTGCATATCGCCACCTCCGGAGTCGGCTTGACTCGGTTTGCATTTATAAAGAATGCACAAATGTGTTTAATCGTTAATGTCAGATATGTACTAAGTAAATACATTTGTTCCTGCTCAAGATTAGATTCAACTTTATTGTTATTGCACATATTACAGGTACTGAGACAATGAAATGCAGTTTAGCTTCTAACCAGGTGCAACAAGCAGTGAAGTGAAAAGTAATGTACACAATCTACAGAATACAATATAGAATGAATTGAATGATGAATAAACAGTGAGGGGTATGAATACACTAGATATACACAGCAGCCTGTGAGCAGTATGAACAGTGTGTATGAATATGCTAAGATATATAAAGTATGAAAACGGTAAGCAGTGCAAGTATAGTATAAAATATATAGATATTAATTTCATGATGATAAACATTGTGGAACAATGATGAAAAATGTGAATGGAAGGGGCGACGTAAAACTGACACAAAACAACAACAAACTTTTGCCGAGCCAATTGGAGAGTTTCATCAGCAGCACGGGGTAAAAACCACCAATGAGCGCTCAGCTCGAGATACCAGCGAGTCGTTTCCCATCAAGCATTTCGCTTCCGCAGCCCGTGGAGAGGAACTGCGCCGCCTCGCCGCGCCTCGCTCTCAAGGCTGCGGGCGTCTTTGTCCCGCGAGATTTCAACGTCTCATGTAGGCGAGCCTCCAGAGCAAGTCGGACAAAATGACTAACCATCATGCAACGCACTAGCAAGACGTTGATCGCAACTGCGCAGGTCTGCGCAGACCTGCGCAGACCTGCGCAGGTCTCGCTTGTCTCAAACAAGCCTTTTGTTTATTTAAAATCAAACAAAACACCCGAACCCTGAAAAACTATTTTTTTACGCAAATCCTCATTTCTTTTGAAATTAGCCGTTGCGACTATGATTATTTCCTTATTGTACATGTTTATATTAATTTATTTTATATTCAGTGTTCTCTGATTTTATGCTATAGGTAGGCTGTAATTTTATTAACTTCCTTTGATATTGTAAACGTTGTGTTTCCTGCGATATCGGATGTTGAAAGAGCTGAAGCTGCAGTTCATGTCCGCTGATGCAGCTGTTGTGTTCTATGATTGGATGCTACAGATTTGAATATATGGTCAAGGACCAAAAGAAAGAAAGAAGTTGAGAAGCATCCACAACGCAGACAGACACCGGTCACACGTGCGACAAAAGTATCAGATAGGCTTCAATTTACTTTTGACTGTCTATAATTAACTATAAAAAATATCGGCGTTTTAACACTACGTTTATATATGTCCTTATTTTTACGGTTTGCATACGAGGTGGTCCGCGAAAATCCTTGATAATAAATAGTGGTCCGCATAAGCAAAAAGTTTGAGAACCCCTGATATAGATCATTGTGCATCATGGTGTTGGCGCATGTATATTACAGTAAAGGATTTAACCTTCAGCCTAGCTTGTTAAAACACACCTGATTTGCATTTTAGATTTAGCCAAGTTTGAAAAGTGTGTGTAACATTTGGGAGACAGTTTAATGGCAGAAGTTGAGGAAAGATTGACAAGAGAAGTAGGTTCCTCACCCTCTCAAGTCTCTTCTTTCTTTTTTATCTTTCTTTTTCACTTACTGCCTTCCTCCATTTCCTTATCCTCTCTCTCAATAACATTCCAGTCAGTGGTCTGCACTTGGATCATAGTGATGCGGGGTGTCTGCTGGCGTCCGGGGTCGCCCACAAGAAAGACAAGGAGCAGATGGTGGTCTTTGTCATTCCATCCTCTTTTCAGCCTCCTGGCAAGCCTGGCCACCTCTCTCCCTCTCTCTGCACCACAGTAGCATAGCAGGAGTCTGAATAGACCCCAACCTTCGCAATGCAAGCAGCCTCGTAGGTATGGACCTCCACAACCAGATGGTGAGATTATTTGCAGCAATTAATTCTTTGAGAGAATCAGTGGGAACATGTTTGCAGCAGAGATTTGGGGGCGAGCTGTTGAATGTGCTGAATGACATTCTTCCTTAAAGTCCCTCCAAGTAAAAAAAAGTTTAGAAGGAGGGGGGAGGGGGGAGGGGGGGTGTTTGATGGGAGTTCAAGGAAGAACAGAGTGAAAGAGGGTTTTTGTCCAGGCAAGAAAAGCGCGTGTAAAGTATGATCAGTGTATTGGGACTTTACGTAATGAAAAGAGGCAGAGGTTTTTCATTGGAGTTTTCACAGAGCGAACATTGAACAGAAATATACATGTTTTTAAAAAAACTTTGTTGGAAAATAAGGTTACGGATCAACTCAAAGTGTGTGCATCTTTCTACCCTGTTATCTGATATGCTGTCCGCAGTGATAAATCAACACATAAATCTGTCCATCAACTTCTGCCTTTTCAGGTTCAACAGCCTGTTGTTCTGAGCGGGGACATAAGGCTGTAATCCGTCCCACACTGCATCATGGACCTACCAATGACCCGCGGGTCACAGGGTCGAGTCCGTCCGACACCGCTGTCAACATCAGTCCATTCTTTGGATACGTTTTCTGAGAAATTAGACTCTTTATTTTTTTTTCTTTCACACTCCTGTGGGTTAAAGGTCTCTGGTAGAACAGAAGAATGTCTGTGCTTACTGTTGGACTGATCACATGGTGAAACCTGCACAGAGGAGTCTGACTCTGGAGAACAATGATCTATCAGCTCAGAATAATCAGTCGGATCAATTATACACATTTAAAAGTGATTTTAAGGTATGAGTGGCTGCAATAGCTTCCCAAATGTTGACTCAATAAGAAGTATTATAATATCAAATGTTTAAACATTTAGAAGTCAAAGAAGCAGGTGTTGTTTGGAACCTGAGGCCTGTACTACGAAGCAGGATGTTCTCTTAGCGGCTAACTTCAGGGAAAAATTCCGGCTTTCCGGTCCTACGACGCTGTTTCTCTTTTTAGCGGGCTAGATCTCCATGGTAACTTATGCTGTGCGGCTAACGTGGGGGGTATACTACGAAGCAGGATTTTCGTTTAGCAAGATAACTTCTGGGATTTCCGGTACTACGAAGCTGGTTCACTTTTTAGCGGGCTAGATCTCCATGGTGACTTATCCTGGAACCTAGTCTGTGCTCCGAAGCAGGATAGGTTCCAGGATAAGAGATCAACTTAGCGAAAGCACCACGCCTGCTGACCAATCAGAGCTCAGTGTGCGGAGGAAATACAGTTTAAACTGCCGTTGCAGGAAAGACGGCCGGCCAAAATCACCGACTGTGTGAACGTGAAAATGAATAGAACATCACCTCCCATCTTCAGAGCAATCTGACTATTATAACTATTATACTATTGTGTTAAGAAAGCTTAATTAAATATCTGCCACAACATAAGTAACCGGATCAAAGTAACATTAAGTACAGTCCACGGCATATCACATCATAATGTATCATATATTTCCTTATCTGAGTCAGCTGAGCCGTATCTGGCCGTGCAACACTCACAGTGTGTTGTGCACCGACAGAAATGCTAGAGAGGTTCATGTTGTTTATGTTTGCTTTCTCTCATTCCAGGCTTCTTGATTGTTTGCACCTGTCATCCATCCTGTGTCTCCTGTGCTCATCAGTGTCAGCCCCGCCCCTGATTGGTCCCACCTGTGTCTTGTCACCCTGTGCTTAAATTCCCCTGTCTCCCAGTGTTCTTTGTCAGTTCGTGTTGTCTTATGCTATGGTCAGGTCGATGTTTCTTGTGCTCGTGAAAAGTTTCATTCCTCACTACGTGAGCACTTTCATTTTTTGTTCGCTATTTTTGTCATCTCGGCTAGAGATTGATAGTTACCCTTTTTGTTGTTCACTGCTGTATTGGAAAATAAAGTATCTTACAAATACTTTACCTCTGTCTCCCGGGTCGTGCAATTGGGTCCTACCTCCTAAGTGTCTGAGTTCGTAACTCAGTGTCACATACTGTATGCAGAAGTATTATTTTAAGCAACACATTAAGTTGACGAAACACTCGAGTCAAATGTAATGAAAGTCAGATCGTATCTTAGACGGGGCAGTGATATCATAAACCTGTTAATGTACGCATTCAAACACTTGTTCTGTTACCAGCTGTATTCACCTTGCAGGTGCAGCTATGTGGCTTTTATCCTGGATAAAGTGTTTAAGTCATGGATGTTTAAAGTTTAACTTCTTCATATGTCTAATATTATAGTTCACTTTTCATTCAGGAAGTATGACGCTGCGCTGTCAGTACGATGTCCATGTCTGTGATTGGTCGAATGCTCCAAATACTGCCCCTTTCATGTGAACGCGCACCGAACTAGATGGGGCACGGCTGGCTTGAGCGATCCACTTGATAACCCGCGTCGTAGTACAGTTTAGCGAGAGCGCGTATGTTTTGGATTAGTCCAACCGGCTAACTCAAACATATCCAGGTTAGGTTGAACCAGCTTCGTAGTACAGGCCTCTAGTGTCCTACAAAATAACATTCCCATACACCAGAACCTGCAGCCTAAATTATGTTTTGAGGACTACGTATTTACTGGACACAGTTTCAAACATGTGGTTAACATTAATTGGTAGCTTTGTCGAAACAACTTTACGTTAAGAATGATTTGCTTCATTCTACTGAACATTTACAAATATGCATACAATGTTGAGTGACAGTGCATGGCTAGTGATGTTCCAAGTGAAGGCCTACAAACAACGACATTTAGAAAATGACAAACAATAAGATGATGTAAGCCTGTTCAATTACAGGTGTGCTGAAAAGTTACCCTAACCGTATCACCTTCAAGCCTTTAGAGAATGCACTGCTCAGAGAAGATAGTAATTCCTTTCTTAATATGTTATATTTTTTAACCATATTTCCCCACTGGGCTTTCTATTATCAGGCTTAAGAGCTAAATCATTAGATCTTAATGTCATCCTTGTACTATGTTAAACACAGCCTACCTCATTTTTTTTTTAAATGTTATGACGCTTCAGTGGATGAAAAATGTTTGAGTATGGGAGTCAAGTGTTGTGACCTGAAACCTGTTCGATAAAACATCTCATGGGATATTTTCCTCAGACCTCATCGATGCTGTGTTCTTGTTCTTTTTGGCACAGGTCAACATTTTGTCATCAGCAAAAAAGTGTTCGGCAGTTATTTTCTATTTAGATCTGGAAATTGTAAGAGCCAATTTTTATATTATTATAAAAATAATAAAATATTGTACACAGCTTAATGTGACAGAAGTGAGGATTTGGGTTCTGATGCTTACTAAAAGAGACAACAAACAGGGCAGCAGCTGTACAACAAGATGTAACTCACACACACACACACACACACACACACACACACACTACGATACACACACTCTGCACCTACATGATGTTGGGACATCACTGAGCGAGGATCCACAGTGCCGGCTCAGGAGTGTTTGATGTGACCACAGTGGGAAAATGGGGAAGTGAAAGTAGCAGCTGGGAGAGTTATGAAAAACTCCCAGTGGCAAGGACAAGAAGAGCCGTGAATAATGCTTTTAGACTTGACTAAAATGCTTCTGACCTAATTGAGTGTGGCCCAGAGCACAGCTTTTAGCACACTTAATATGAGAATAGATCATGGCTGCTAACACAAGCCACACTGGTGGACTGGCACATGTGCGCTGTATGAGGAGAGGGTTATCTCAGTTCAGTCTCAATCTTTTCTACTCTGTTTCTACTTTCCATCGGTTTGTAGCTTCTTTTTAACAACAAAAAACTAAAATAGGTCAAGTTAGCTGCAGTGGTCAATCACCCTTTTCTTATTGTTTAATGAAACATCCTCGTGTGTGTGTGTGTGTGTGTGTGTGTGTGTGTGTGTGTGTGTGTGTGTGTGTGTGTGTGTGTGTGTGTGTGTGTGTGTGTGTGTGTGTGTGTGTGTGTGTGTGTGTGTGTGTGTGTGTGTGTGTGTGTGTGTGTGTGTGTGTGTGTGTGTGTGTGTGTGTGTGTGTGTGTGTGTGTGTGTGTGGTTACTCACTCAGGTTGCACAGAGTAAACAGTGAATGCACCTGTGTAAATGACACAGAGAGAGCTGTTGTGTTTAGCTGGAAGGCCATCAGGGAATAAGGCATGTTGTGCAAACTGTGTCACCTGGAGAGAAATACAACATTCAGGCCCCACCCGTCACAGCTGAGCCCCGCACAGAACACACAGCTCTCCACACCTGATAAATAGTAAAAACAGGGCATGCAAATGTAAAATGTAGATATACTTTGAGATTAAGGACTGTCCAGACACAGAGTGTCACCACCCAGCTCAACCAGTACTGAATAAAGGAAAGTTAATCCACCTGTTGGGTATTATTTAGCTACTATTGTCTGTTCTACTGGAAGAACTGTTGGGCAAGCCGTCACCCATCAAACCACAAGCAGACAACCCTCACAGCTGCAGCTGAGTTTAAGAGTCATGAGACGGCCCATATGTTTCAGAGAATGAGGTAGCTATGATGCTACACAGAGGGACGACCGAGAAGAGGAAAGTGTGTAAGCACCAAACACAACCACAGCCAAGGCAGTACACACTGGTATGGAGCTGTTCCCATTTAATGGAGAACGAAAAACCATTAATATCATACAAAAACAGAGCAAAACCGTCTTTCTTAGTGAGAGAGAGGACCAGAGGGGGGGCAAGGGGACGCACATCCCTCTTTGAGTAGAGGTCCCAGTCAAGCACCTTATAGAACTATTGGACAGGACTGAATTTTACAAACAATATATATTTCCTAGATTACATTGTCTTCTTTGAGTTCTTTGTGTTTATGAAAATGTATGAGTGAACTGGCTGAGCCTATTGATGCACAATGGTCAGGCTTAAATAGTGAGGAGAGACTCAGACCCCCTCCTGCGACGGAGCATTACTATTTAGACTTATACATTTAGGAAACATAACATTAAGCAGCAAATGACCTGTACTAACCTAATGAGTTTGCTAATGTTAGCTGAAGACATCAGGCCATTTGCATTGTATTCCTGTGCAGAGGTTAGCACTCAAGGTAAGTAGCCTACAAGATGTGCCTCGCTTGCTACAACGTTAACATAATATCAGTAGTTTTCCCCATGTGTATTAAAAAACATATATTAGTTGACTTTGCTGGATCATTTATTTTGTTCAATTATTGAACAAAATCCAACTTGAATATTTCATAATTATGTTTCTGTGCTAATCTTGGAGGTTTTGACATTTTTTTATAATGATTTTAGTGTTTAGAAAAACTAAGTGTCACCCTCACAATGCCGATCCAAGATTTTTAAAAGAAAAAGTTGGTAAGGTGGTTGCCTTTCACAATTGGGTGATTTTATCTCCTGTTCTAAAAACCATGAAACAGAGGTGTCGTGTGTCACCACACATCGCAACTTCAACCACTTCCCAGGGAAACCTCTTGCACAGATGTGCCCATCATGCAATTTCCACTTGGTTGCTGCACTATTGGCCAACCAAAAACAACTACCAACGCAAAACTTACTGTCGCTGCAGACTCTAGGTTTCTCATCTGAAATGCACACAGGCAGTTGTGTCCGAAATAGCAGACTGGTTGAGTTAGTTGTGTGATCGCACTGTGTAGCCACAACAAACAATATGCTAGACCTATCCGGCATATCTAGTAATGAGTCTCTAGTTACCTGGCTCCAGTCCCCAGTCAGCACTGCTATAAACCTTTAGGGAAGTAGAGCCAGAAGGGCCACAATTAGAGAAGTACATGCAAAGGAAGCAAACAAAAAGACAGAAGGGCAATAGATAATGCAAACTCACGTTTACCCCTTTGTCCAACCAACTTCGAATGATTGCGTGTGTTGGGGGTCAAGATATGCATCATTGACTCGGAACAGTGCTAAAGACAGACAAGAATAGAATATAACAAGGTTACTTAGCACAAAAAGTCAAAGTGCACCCTGTTTACATTCCTGCTCACACACACTAGCCAGACACACAGGGCACACCAAACTCTGCTATTAACAAGGTCATTCTCTGAACCTTAATCAACAGAAAATACTCTAACAAAAGACCTGGACACACGAGTAGCAGTCAAATTCATCTACGAGTTTTCATGAAACAGGCTTGGTTTCTATTGAACAGTGATGGCCAACGTTTCCCCTCTGGCCCTCAGAGTATTAATGAATTGAGAAAATGTGAGTTGCAAGGTCCGCTACAGGCGCTATCGACTTCTCGCTACTCAAACATGGGGAGCAGAAATTCTTGGTAAGATACGTTTTTGCAAAGTTTTGACAACACACAACATTTCTCTCAGCTCTGGCAGAAGCAACACTTTATCATGCTAGTTAGTTGAGCCACGTACGACCAGCTCAGTTAATTAACATAGTATTTTTGTCAAACAGTAGGCCGATATTGTTCAACGGAAAGGTGCATACCACTGTAAATACACGACCACCTGCGATAATGCAGTGTACAGAATTAAAAAACATGGTCAAAGTGTGGGAGCTTAGCTACAATGTGCCTTTAAATGTGCATTTACTCAGGCCACACATATATTATTGTGCCTGTCAATAACATTCATTTTGTAAGAAAAGTGACATATTATACAATAATAGTCTGATTAGACCTCAATTTGAAATGTTGAACTACATTTAAAAAGCCCCGCCTTTTGACATAAAAAGTTGGACAAATGTTGATGATGGCCTTTGCCCTAGAACCCTATCCAGTAAAGAGACAAAATTGGACAAAGGCGGTTTAATAAAAGTGGATGTTGTAACATACCTGGAGGCATGTGGCGCAGTGGACTAGTGTGTTGGTGTTCAGATCAGGGGGTCACAGGTTCAAACCCCACTGCAGTCAGCATGTCGTTGTGTCCCTGAGACACTTCACCCCAAAGTGCTCCTGTGGGGATTGCCCTCAGTATTGAGTATGTAAGTCGCTTTGGATAAAAGCGTCTAACAAGTAACATGTCATGTAATGTAATACCTAAAAAAGCTTCCTTCATTTTTGGCTCTGCGTTCCTGCCAAGGTCAGCACTGTCAAGACAGCTGGTTTGACTGTCTAAATGGAGTTAATTGTGGGGAAAGTTCATTGAAATGAAAAACGGATAATAGCTATCTGAAATTAAAATTCAGAAAGAAAGATTATGGAAAACATTTTTGACAGATGAATACGTAACAGTCAAATTGCCAAACCTTTTTAGGCTGCATACAGAAAAAAGGTTTTTGTTCTTTACATTTTAATGGCCAAGGTGCTGTGGAAATAGTTGTTTTTTAGTCCACGCCATAAAAAATCACAAACCTCAAACGATGAAAAACCACACGGAACATTGATGGAAACATGGCATGGCATTTGTTTCATTCATCAATTTTAGGAATATCACATGTCTGTCCAGCAGCAGCTGGAGTGATGTTTGAGTCACCAGCCTCATGTACCTGTGACCTATTTGCTGATTGTCTGTTTCATTTAAGAGGGGTGCTTGGATCTTAAAAAAAACTAAAACTTTGTGTAATATATCCAACTTTATGCTTCATTATAAATGTAAGCATTAGGTAGTCATGGGTACGGTTCATCTGGACAGGTTTTCCCTCAGACCATGTCCATCATCTGCTTGTCATGAGAGTTCATGCACCATGTTGCCAGTGGAAAGGCTACCATCAAAGATTCATACCTCTGAGCCCTTTGAAGTAGTCCCTGAACCAAACATTGTTGCACACATTAGTGAGCAGAACAGTCACTTCCCATGGCAACAGAAAACAGAGAGAAATAGAGAGAGAGGAAGACAGAGTGAAGAGGAAAACACCCATCTAAAGAGAAAATAAACCGTTCAATATTCATGACAGAAGAGACTGTGGTGGTTCCCATAAAGTTTGGAACATTAAACCTCTAAAGAGCCTCTGAGGTGGGTGTCATCCCTGCTAAACTCAGACCGCAGGTCCCCTGTAGTAAACCTGCATGGAAAACACTCAAAGTCCATGCTGAACTGAAGCTGAGAGTAGCTTACATGTTGTCTTGGAAACCTGCCGAACGAGAAAGAAAGAACGAAAGAACGAAAGAAAGAGGAAGAGGAGAGGATCTGTGTGTTTGAATGGAGGATCTCTCCTTCGCGGCGTCAGGCAGTCTGCTGGGCTGAGGGAAGCAGCGACCCGTCCGGGAGAGCGGAGGAATGTGGAGGCACAATAACACCCAGCTGGGAGAAGAAGTGGCACAGGCGCCGCCAAACTGGCCTGTCCCGGCTGCCTTAGAGCTGCAGTCAGGCCTGGGAAAGTCTGTTATATGAGGTCATAATTACAATGTAATCAGCCAGAGCTTATGATGGGCTAAAATTACATTTCCTTGAGTAGACAATGTATTTTCTTAGATACTAGTAAACGGTTAATTCTGTGTCGAAAATGACATGTGTTGTAAATGAGTGTGGCATGAATATCAATGTGAGGATATTACATATTAGACAAAGAAAAAAAAACTCCCCATTCAACATATAAACCTCAGTTTGATCCTCATTATTCAATTTTGACCGCCACACATCTCCATTCAGATGTTTTTTCATTACCTAAATATTTTATTTATTTATGTTTATCGATGAGTGAAATTGATTGGCTACGCTTTGATCTTCAAATTGTACGTAAAGCATGTTTCTTCTTCTAAGCAGGTGGTTGGGCTTGGAATATTCTGTCACAGGAGTGATCGATATGAGCGAGGCTGTGCGTAATTACGCATCAATGACTACAGCACTAAAGCTGCAACACGACTCTTATCAGCCGAGTTTATTGGGCACATTTGTATCATTTCACGTGTTTGGAAAATCCTCGTAGGCCTCTGGTACAGATAGGCCTACACACCTATCTGTAGATAGCCTACCTGAGACTTGTTTCTTTGTACGGGGATGGTTATGTGCAGTGACTGTATTAAATATCTCTCTCTCTCTCCCTCTCTCTCTCTCTCACACACACACACACACACACACACACACACACACACACACACACACACACACACACACACACACACACACACACACACACACACACACACACACACACACACACACACACCTCCCAACAGGCAGCCCACCGCAGCGCACATAGAGACACGCCTTTTTCTCGGCTCGGTTGACGGGTCGGTGGGCAGCGGGTGCCGGTGATTGACCAGCTCCTCTCGCTGATCTGTCAGCCGTCTGGCTTGGCGCCTCCCCTCTCCTCTATAAATGAAGGAAATCTATTCAATCCTTTTACATCGAGCCTGCTGAAGTAGGAGGAACTGGAGGCTCCGCGGGATGTGTTGACTGACGACAATTCCGCCTTTTGGTTTCTTATTCCCCTCGATAATATTCGGTTGCATTAGAGTTGCTTTCGTCTTGTTTACAGCACCATAGTGTAATCTGAAATACCATTTGCTAACGTCTTTATTAGATTTTTTTCGCTGTCTCTGAGCCGCCGTTATCTAAGATGAAGGCTGTTACTCCAGTCCCCCCCCAGGACTCCTCCTCCAGCAGCAGCCAGCTCTCTCTGCAATGTCTGTCGAAGCAGAGCCTGAGCATCGCGCGGTGCAGGATAGAGGAGGAGGACCTGTTCTGCCTGCAATACGACATGAATGACTGCTACAGCCGGCTGAAGCGCCTCGTGCCCACCATTCCACAGGATAAGAAAGTCAGCAAAGTGGAGATCCTGCAGCATGTTATAGACTACATCCTGGACCTGCAGCTGGCCCTGGAGACGCACCCTACTCTCCATAAACAGCAGCCCCAGCGGACCGGGAGCTGCCCCCCCCCAGCCTCCACCACCAGCCGGACACCGCTGACGGTGCTCAACGTAGATCACCAGCAGGTAAGCTTTAATCAGCAGACACCACTTTCCATCCTTCGTTTCCAGCTGGACTTATCGGGGACTCCGGTTCCAGACTGCCGTCCGCCACTCGGGCTCAGACAAAGCGCGTCATGCGTGTGTCATTGTCCTTTTACTGATAGATACAAATCTAAATGCTTTACACTTCACATCACAGCCTTGAAAAAAATCATGCGTAAAAAACGCATTTAGTGGAGGTAACATTGCGCACTTGATTGCGGCTTTTATGATTTGCATGATAATGGCAGTGTGTGTCAGAGGCCCACCTTATCCCAGGATTGCTGAAGTACCTCTGCTCGCAGCCCACTCCACTGCGCACAATAAGGACAATTTGTTATTCAATAGGCTATAAGGTAATTTATTATGGGCTGATGTTCTGCTGCTCTGCTGCATATCATTTATTTTGCTGGGCTTTAGGCCTTGTATTTGTTTAGTGTTAAACCATGAAAGGTCAATCGTTTACGTGTTTCTTTTTCTTCTTATTTTAGAGGACGGCAATAGTAAAAAATCCGGAGGATTCTATTTTATGCCGCTGAGATATAAGCACTGCAATGGTAAGTTGACCTAAAATATAATTATATATATATATTGATGTAAGTCAGAGAGTCAGAAGTTGTTTGCTTTGTTTTTTAATCAATGATACACATGTGGCCAATAGATGGTCATAGAAGGGCCCCCATTAATTTGATTATTGTAACCAATATGGTGTAAATTGACCATCTCTCCGGTGCTCTGGGGAGGCCAGTATATGTCAACGAAAATAATAATTGAGGAAGACGAATTTGGCACCTACCCCAGAGACAGCTGTGTTTTGCGCAATAACTGTCACTGGTGTAGCAATCTGAGAAGAAGAGAGGGTTAAAACCTCAGCTTGCCCTCTCTTTCATTCTTACACACACTCTCCTTCTCTGGCTCTTTTGTTCTCTCTCTGTCTGTCCCTTCCATTCAATCTGGCTTTAATGTTAGATTCATAGCATTGAACCTCAACACACCTGGGTAAGGCTAAGTCCTGATCCCGGTTTCTCAGTGGCTTCAGCAGCCTGAGGAGCTGGGCTTGTTGTCTGACCCGGTTTGTTTTGGTTTGTTGATCCAGCATGGCCTCTTGTTTTGTCGGTGGCGCCAGTCAGTCTGGAGCTCTGCAGCTCACCCCCCCCACCTCTATTCATCCCCTCCACAGGTGTGTAGGCTGCACAGAGCCGCTCCAAAGCCAGCAAAGCTTCGCCAGGGACTCACACCCGACTGGAGGCACAATCACCAGGGGTTTTCAAAACTGCTGCGAGGAATTCAACCCAAATCAAATCACTATATCAGCTCTTTTTTGTTCCTATGAATGAGGAGTTAGTATGTAGACATCGAATTTTCCCTGTTTAAGTTCTTACTTCATCACTTAAAATGTTCTAACTAGAGTAAATATAGAATCCCTATGCTGCGAAGTTTTGTTGGAAACCCGTCTCTCAACAGCTATGAAAACTGTCTGTGAATTATGCTTAACTAAAATGGCCTCCAGTTTAAAGCTTTACTAAACTGCAAAAATCTTGTAAATGTTTTTGACATCTATTGTTTAAAATAGATGAATTGTGTTGAACAGGGAAGTCCTCCCTGGAATTATAAAATGTTTGATATTGTAAAGAAGAACAATTCTGTTTCGAGACAATTAAGAATGTACATATACACAAATGTTCTATAAAAGTATGTGAAAGGAAGACTTATAAGCTTAAAATACACTATTGTAATTATAAGATATTTTTATTAAAACCTTTTGTTGTCGTTATGTAAATATTGTGTTTAAACATTTATGTCTTTAGTAAATGAACGTGGTTATGCTCTGCCAATGATGTCCTCAAATGATGATATCAGCTAATTATTTGCAGTGTTTTTGGAATAGTTGAATATGTAGCATGTCAGGCTCTAGCAGAGGTGTTGAACGTGCACTGATCAGCTGTGTAGATATGTGCTGGAGTTCAACTTCTTTTATTATTTGCCCTGCTCTGTTTTCTCTTCAGTTGTTTTGTACTCATTAACTTGGACAACTTTGACCCGCCTGGAGCCATGGGTCGTTCTGCTGTTTGATCTGATACAAAGGCCTGATTCCATTCTGTGACATTGCACTCTTGTTAAAAATGTTATCTTAAGAGTTACAGCATTTTTGACAGTGTTTACAATGCCTAAACAATCACTGCACATTTCTGTTATGTAAGCTCCTCTTTGAGAAGTTAACGATTGATACCATGAAATCATTCAACTCTGGTTATGAATTGATGGAATATGTGAACATTAACAGACTCCTTTTCGACAACAACCAAGTGCTTTCAGACTGGGGATGTCTTCAATTGAAATGTTGGAGAGTCAGCAGCCATAGTTAATGTAACGATAAAAAAGAGCCTTTATTTTTCATGACATTGAACGCCAAAATGACCTCACCACCTTCTGTACGTCTGCTGCACGGTGGACTGACCTTCACTGGCTCTGAGGAGTTGTCAAAACAATTAAAGTTTCCAGGAAGAATTGTGTCGTCTCAGCTTTTGTCTCAGGAGGCATTTGTTAGTGCTTTCAGTACGACGCTGTCACATGAAACAATGAGGAGAAAGAGGGAGGTGGGTAATGCTACCGAACTAAACATAATACATTATCTGGATTTGATTGGAAGCAAAGGGTGGAAAAAGATTCAAATGTGGCCAATATCAAGTTTTTAAACCTGTTTTACAGTATTTAGTGATAAAGCTTTTATCGGCTTTTATTAATCCAGCCTCACACATTCTGATTGCAGTTATATAAGTGACCAATAAATCAGATTTGTGTCTAACTAAGTCAGGTTTTATTATTTCTAAATGCTAAAATAAATATTGTGCAAAACATTTAAAGGTGAAAGGGTCTATCTATATTAAAATGTTTAAGCTAGATTTACTATGTACTTATTTGGATTTGTGTCTATTTAATACAGGCATTTTGGTGAGAATTAAATTATTAAAATAATATAATTGGTTCAAATTATTCAAAACAAATTCTAAAAAGGAGAAGAGAACTTAAAATAAAACACTCAATGGAGCGAATTTTTTGTGGGATTTTACTTTATACCTTTATTCATCTTACAAATAGAAAAATCACAGCATTTTTGTTTACAATGATTTCATATTTTCATTTAATATGTTTAATACCTGCGACCCATGATGGGTATGAAGATTGAACACTAACTCTTCTCATATTACCAGCACTGCCAGAGCTCACGCAGAAGGGAACGCTCTCTTACAAAGATGTAAGAAATGTGAGGAAGTTAAAAACACTAACTCTCTATTAAAAACCGTTAATAATGACACTCACACTTGAGGTTGAGGCCTTGTCAGGTTTATGGGAGCATTCAAGTGAAAACTGCTGGATATCTTAAAAGCTATAAATGTTTTAAAGAAATAAAATAAGAGGCTGATGGTTTGTTGTTGTTGAGGATTTATGTTCAATTATTTTCCTGATTTTTAAATATACATTTTTGAAAAATAAATAAAAAATAACAATTCCAATACTGTAATGACATACAGTGTAAGTGTGTCCGACAGTTTGAGTCACAGTGGGTCTACTTTCCACGGAGCTGCAGGCTTTTCTTTCACGTTGTCCCCCATCAACCTGAATGTGGGTTAAAGCAGCTGTTTGACGCCCAGTGGGTGCTGCAGACACCTTCAGACACCCTGCCCCCCCCCCCCCCCCCCCCCGGGCCATCTGAGGCCACCACGGCGTGTTTACAGTCAGCAATAAGAGAGCCGGGCCTTGCTGCCCCTGTGATGTAAAATGTGTGTGTTTGAGTGATGAAAGGTATCAAATGAAAAAGGTGTGGTACAGCACAGGTGGCCAGCTTGACGGTTAGACCTTCCTGATATGATTAAAGATACTCTGGTTCAGAGAGAACACACACAGGCCTGAGCGACAGCGAGGCCTCAGCTGCCGTCACACAAGAGGAGAGTGTACAGTACATTCAAAAATAAAGTTGAAATAAACCCAGCAGCATATTTTTATTTATTATGGTCCACCTATGGCATTTTAACCATGTATCACAACTAAACTGTGGAAAGCACGAATAATAATAATAATCGCTTAGATGTAGAGAGCGCCTTTCATGGGACCCAAGGTCGCTTTACAAGGAAAAACAGGAGTAAAAACAAACAAACAAAACAAAAGGCGGTGAAGGTAAGAAAGATTCAAACACAACTTTACTGAAAGATTGATAACCATTGTATGAGAGTTTATTTCCTGGAATTATAATAATATTTTGGTTCCGTGATTAAAAAACATAATGAGCTACTGTAGGAAAGAGGATCAACCTCCCATCTGATGATCATCTTCGCCACATGTTCAATTGCAATTCCTCCTGTGTAAGCTGCTGTGCAGAATATCTTTCACGGTGATTTACAGAAAACAAAACGTCAACATTAATAGAGAAAGTGATGGATGAAGTGTGTAGAATGATATTATGGATATTCCTGGGAAATACATGTGTCATGAATCCAGCAGCAATAGAGTACCGATACACCTGTTGTATCCTGCTTCATGATGACATGGTTTCTTCACAGCCGCATTGTAACAGTCCCACAGCATGGACACAGCTCCATTCTTTCTATTAGTCAGTTCCCAAACTGCTGTCCTCCCCAGGTACATTATTCATCTCCCCTCCTATTATAATATTGCATCCAGATGTTGACTCACATGCAGGTCCCACTGTTTCTATGAGCCCCCTCAGCGGCGGCCCCTCCTGCACCTCCCACCGATGGCACTGAGGATTGTCCAAATAATCCCTGTTGGGAGTGAGGCAGTGCAGCAGCACGACAGCAAGCGTTAGTTAGCTCTTTTTTTATTTCTACACAAAACGGAAGATTGTTTAGTTGGAATTCCCCCCCTCTCCTTCTCCTTGTGTATGTAGTCCCTGCTCCAGATCGTGGATAGCATCACATCTTGTCTGATAAGGCGGCCCAAATGACGCCGGTCAACCTGTTTCCCAGCCTTAAACTGAGGCCGAGGGGGGGGGGGGGGGGGGGGGGGCTTGTGACCAGTCACATAGAAATGTCATAATGAACACAGTATTGTTTTAATAAAAACAAAGGTCCGGCCAGGCTGCAAGTGGAGCCAATTGTTTGCACAGGTGTGTGGGTGTGTGTGCATGCATGCATTCCTCTCATTTGTGTGAATGCATTTGTGTTTTTTTCTGTTTAATGTGACTCTGTTTCAGAAGATTACAATATAAAACCAAAATTACAAGAGGGATTTAGCATTTATGTGACTCACTATTTCTGATTAAATCTCACATGCTCATTATGTACTACTCTTTTGTCACCCTCTTTCAGGTAAACTACCATCACTGATTGTTTCCAAGAAAAGGAACTAATGAAATGTTCTTTCTTGTGTATTTCCATACAGAAGAAACACACCAGCTCCTAATTCCACAAATTTGCACAACGCACCGTGACAAACACATAAAACGAGGATGCTTGCCTCTGTCTCTGCCTTGAATTAACCTTCTGCATATGTTAAACTGCAATAACAGGTTTGGCTGTCGTGTCTCGCCTCCCTCTCTTCGTGATTTAACTCCACATTACGGCGTTCCACGGGGGCCTATATCCCTGCGTGTTAATCACTGCTCTTCCCAGCGCAAAGAGAAATATATGGCGGTGCTTGTAGAGGAAGAGTGGAGGACAAAAACGTGCTCGCTCTTGGACACTACTTGATTACAGACTAATTGGTCTAGAGTGATTAAATATCTCATGCTTCCCACTAATTGCAGCTATTTAAAGCAGCTATTAGCTTAAAATGCCTGCCACCAACAGCCGTTTACTCATAAACATAATGTGAGTTGCAGCAATTCAGCTGGATAGCTCAGTATAGCTGAGACTGGAAAACTAGATTAAGAGACTCACAGGAAGCTGCTTCAGCGAGACATGACGGAACAGCTTGAATATTTAAACTCTTATTTTTTCAGGAAGTGAGTGAATCTTTATGGAGTGCTATGCATTACTTACATTTTTTTTTTTTTTTAATTAGTAGCTATCCATCTTTTTCCCCCTTCTGCTATAAAGTAACAGATGTACATTTTTACTGATGCCTAATTAATCACAATTATATTTTCCAATTTCTTATTACTGGTGATAATTGATGTGTAATTATTTCTACATTTGGGTTGTGTGTGTATTAATCTGTTGACGCTTAATATTTTTATATCCGAATGGAAAATATGAAGAAACAATATTCCCACTGTAGCTCATTTGTTTTAATTTAGCAGCCTCTGCCGACGCTCTGCACTCAGAGTACTCGAAGAAGAAGGACCGCACGCACACGCGCACGCGCACACACACACACACACACACACACACACACACACACACACACACACACACACACACACACACACACACACACACACACACACACACACACACACACACACACACACACACACACACACACACACACACACACACACACACACACACACACACACACACACACACACACACACACACACACACACGTTTATGTGATCTGAGCCTGGAGCGGCCAGCAAACACAGTCACAGGAGAGTTAATATGTGTACACCCACCAGTTTAGCTTTCGTGAGGACCTCTTTCAGGGCAACAACAAACAACAACAAGGGTGAAAGAGAGGAAGAGGGAGGAAGAGACACTGTGAGAGCAGAGGGGAAGGGATAGAGAGTGTGAAAGAGATAGAAGCCAGGAGGAGGGAGGACTTGGCATCACCAGTGCCAACCGCGACTCCCGGGAGACGGGCGATGAATTACAGAAATGAGATCTCAGACAAATGCCAAGCTTTTCCAAAGAGCAGTGAGAATGGCTGTGCCCCCTGGAGAACACTGTGATTAAAGAGGGGGAACCAGGGGTCTGCCAAGCCCCTTAAAGGAGGAGTGTGTGTGTGTGTGTGTGTGTGTGTGTGTGTGTGTGTGTGTGCACGTGTGTAGATGCAGAAAAAGAGAGACATGTTCAATGTGTGTGTGTGCCAACAACAGCCATGTCACAGAACATGACCCTGAGGGGCAGCCATCAGACAGCCAAATGGTGAGTTAAATACCGCTGCTGCATCAGAGCGGAAGGGCTCCAACTGCCTCCAATCAAACAGGTTTCTGTTCACCTAATGAGCCTAATTAATGAGGCTTAGTTTACACTTCTTGTACTGCGTTTCCAGAGGAATATTTCTCTAACTCAGGTACGGATGCCTTTTACCAAGAGTCTTCCGTAGAGCTGTATAAAGCCAGAATAAAGCAGGGGGGAATATCGGCACATTAAGGAAGACTGGACAGGTTTAAAAACTCAATCAGCTGCATTTTTTAAGTTTCATTCTCTTATTACGGCCATAATCCTGGTTATTACAGTACACTTTGGTAAAGCAGAATGCAGCTTGAGAGGAAGAGTTGGAGAATTTGTTCATGGATAAAAAATTACTATGTTTAATTTTTTTTAACTCTGTCTGCCTGCTAATATTCTCCTAAACATATGCTAACTCCTTTAACCTCTTCTACACCGCACCCCCGATACCGGGGGGGAAAACGCGTCATCTGCAGGAAACAGCGTCTGAGGGCATCTTAATATTCAATAAACTATGAATGTTTTATATCCAACGGGAAGAAACTCAACTAACTGCTCATTTTATTTATTTTTTAAATGCTAACAGCGTGTTGCACAAACTCACTCATAACACCCTTATTACTTATCGTAGCTGCACGTCCAACCCATCGATCTGATCGTGAGATGACACAGAATCGATCGGTACATACATCATCACTCCATGATAAGAACTTGTGAAGCTATTAACAATAACAGACATCAAAGCATGTGGCGCTAGGTAGCTAAAAACGGCAACATGGCTCACCTTGGTCGTTGTCTGGTGTTAGAAATTAAAATCAATGTTGATATGGCGTAATTTGAATTAAATACACTGTATTTAATTTAAATCTGTGTTATTCTAAAAACGAATATTCACACTACTTCCGGTTTTCCGCTAGTGAATTTCGTCATTTCCGGTTAGCATTAGCATGTGGCGAAATGCTACGTTTTCAAACCGTGAATTGAAGGTGAAATGACGTGATGTTGTACCCTAAACACACTGGGTTTAACACTCATTATTAAATCACGTTTATTAGGGAATGTTTAAATAACCACAGACATCAGAATGATGTAATTTAGCAACAGAAAAAGGCAGTAATTGCATTGGACCCGCCCCCATCGACGCCGGCCAATAGGAGAAGACCTCTGATGACAACAGGAAGAGCAAGCCAAGAATCGACCTCTTCTCCTCCTGACCTGGGCTGACCAACACATGGGGAGAGCGCCTCCACTTGCAATTTCATTTGTACACCACCGCATCTTTTGTGTAATTAAATGCTGTTAACTTTTATAAGCTTCCCTTGACTCTTTTCAGTCTCTCCTGCTCTCAGGGTTCTAGAATTACTTATACTGGTCAAAAGTGGTCTTCAATGGCATTAAAACGATAAAAACGCTGCTGAAGTTAATCCATAGGTTAATCCAATGTGTCTGTGTCCCTTTGAAATGATTTCTGATAATCCATAAGCAATAAACCTGCTTTTCCGTTTCCAGATGTCAGAGCGAGAGATAGGTTCACTCTGATGCAAACCTGCAGCGCAAAGCCCCCACCTTCTTTTTTTTACCATGTGTGTGTATGGGGAAATTCCCCTTCGATTCTATTGGCTCTAACGGTCAAAAAGAGATGTCAATCCCCAAAATCAACCAATGGGTTCCAGAGAAACTTTAAAAACGCCCATTTCCGCCCAAATCACCTCAGAGGTGGAGTTTTCTTTGATAAACCTCTCTAAAAAGGTCAAATGTCACTTGTTTTGCATCAATCTTGATACAGGGTACTTATTATATGTTGTACTTTGGATTTATATAGCTTTTAGTCTACTAACCCATCATCCAAGGGTAGTTTTCACTATAAGTAAAAAAGAATTTTTGGACGGACACTATAATTTACAGTTTTTTACTATGTTCAATCTGAATTTTCTTTAAAATAAAAACATCTATATTGATTCTGACTTCTCTACATCCAACTCACAGGTTTATCATTACTTTGAGAAAAAAGATTATTAATTTAACCCTTTTAGAAGGGAAGATATGGTCATTTGTTCTGGGAATGTCATTTTCGAGCCTGAGACCTGAAAAACAGGCTCAGGACTTAACAGGTTAAAGTTATTAAAATGTGCTTTATTGGGCATTACATTATCTGTGAATGAAGTACTTTTCTTTTTAAAACATTTCACTTCAGTAACGGCAGTAACAGAGAAAGCACAAACAAAGTAATGTGCAGCATTTTCCATAACTACCAGGTGACGACTCTAGGTGAGCCTATCCTGACCTTAGTGAATAAAGCTGCTGAGCATTAAGGCCCGGACACACCAATCTGACAACAAAGAACTGACACAGACGGACCCCGACTGTTGCGTCGCCTCGCGTCTCTGCGTTTTGGCCATGTGTCGCACTGGAACACACCGCAAAGACTTCAGCCGACGGCCAAGAAGCACGTACGAACTGCGCATGCGTGAGTGGCAATAACTCTTCTTACCAGCAGGCGGCGGTAGTGTGTATTCGTCATTCAAAAGAGGCAACAACCGGAAGACAGACTGCGTGATAACCGAGAGAAGAAGAACAGACTGCGTGATATAAACAAACAACAAATAGCGTGTGCGTTCCATTTTCACTCTACAACGAGAAGCTCATGGGGCTTTCCCGAACCTGTGTCGAGAGCTGGAGTTAAATTAAACCTCAGATTTGCCTTCTTAATAGTTTGTTCGGGTCGCTCACTTCCGTTTTGCTTCTCATGCACTGATTCGCTAGCTGAACAGCCAATCAGAGTGATTTATTTGGCCGACTGCCTTTGGCCGACTGGTTTTCGGTCGAAAAGGCGTCGGGTCGGCTGAAAAGACTCAACGGTGCGGGACAAACCAATACGAGTAGGGCGTGTCAACGCTCATCGTCGGCCTGACGCCCACCAACGCCGATAATCGGGTTGGTGTGTCCGTACCTTTACAAACACAAGATAACTGGAAAGGAAAAGAGAAGTAAAAGCAAGATCTTTACCCCTCTTTCTCCAAGAACAAAGCCACAAAATCTTTTAATCCCACATGCAAGATAGAGAACGCACGAAAGAGACCTGTCTCTCTAGTGCAGCTGCACAGCAATAAAACAATTTGATCTGTACTTCTGGTGGCGTACTCATTTAATATAAGGCATGTTAGCAATTCAAGAATTTAAAAAAGATCTAAAATAAGGCTTTCACCTATCACTCGCATTGTTGCACAACATAAATAATATACAGGTCCGCCAAAGAAGCATAAAACTGTCTGTGAGCGTTTAATGGTTTTGCAAAGACTGTCGTTAAAAATCTTTGAAAAACTAGTAGATGCATTTGATGTTTATTTCTTTGCAAAGACTGCTGTTAAGAATTGTATCTCCACGCTGGCCTGGGAGCACCTTGGACTCCCTCAGTCAGAGCTGGTTTATGGGTCCCGAGGCCAGGGGCCCGGGGCGTTGGGACCCTCTGACGGACTGCTGCCCCCACGGACCGGTGGATGTTTGTCAGAAAAAAATACATCTTATATCAAACTCTGCTTATAAGCTTTTTTTCAGAAATGTCTAGTGCATTTCATGGTCTTCCTCACTAGGCTGTCCCTACGAGGTGGTGGGTTGATGGATGGATTGTAATTTTTTTTAAAAAGACATTTAACATAACGTGTTTTTGTCTTGATTCAGGATGACAGGAGTCTCTGCTCCACATTGTTCTGCAATTTGAAATTCTTTCTGGGACTCAAATATGAGCTATCAGATTCCCTCAGACGAAATCGTCTCTGAGTGGGAATACAGAGTCAAAATAGGGATTTTATTTCAGCGACTGCCTGAGGGGAAACTACATCAAACCAAACAGAAATCACATTGGAGTTTGAGATGAAAAATGGAGACCTTGAATAACTGAATTACTTCTATTATATTTGGAAATGGAAAGAATTAATTTGACCGCAGTGCAATGTTTCAGTTTCTTACAGGCATCTTGTTGCAGATATACATTTTGTTATAAATCATTTAGAATTTCATTAAGAGAACATTTGCCCACATTTACAGCCTTCCATTTTTGTCTGTGGTATAAGCTGACACTGAAGCACTGCAAATACAATGAAAGCAGTGAAAGCAGAGATTTGGTGTATCTGCCTTTAAGATTCATGTTTAGAGACACTCGTTGGTGTCTGATAGAATGTTTCGACAAAAAACTCCAAGTACCTGTCCCAGATAAACGGTCCATAACAAAGCAGTGATTAATAAATGTATGTTTGTCTCATACAATTCAGTGCTTAATAAACAGGCAGAAGTTTTTCTTAAAACACTGTAAATCAGCTTAATATTCAGACATGACTATGTCAATCAATCAATCAATGTTTATTTATATAGCCCAATATCACAAATGTTACATTTGTCTCAGTGGACTTCACAGTTTGTACAGAATATCAGTATGACAATACGACACCCTCTGTCCTTAGACCCTCTGTCCTTAGACCCTCACATCGTACAAGGAAAAACCTCCGGAGAAAACCCACAGTTTAAAGGGAAATATGGGAGAACAACACGTTCTCACTCCCAACCTGTCACATGTTGACGTCAGGGCCCCTCCCCGTCACTTTATTACGTACAGGGTACCCCTTGCGCGTCAGTTGTCAACGGGCAGGGCGTCCCATAGACCAGTGGTTCTCAAACTTTTTTCAATAATGTACCCCCTTTGAAAAAAAAATTCAGCCAAGTACCCCCTGATCAGCGCAAAAACAATTTGTTAAGGAAAAAATGCCTATATAAAGAGGTACATTACAGTGCTGCACCATCAGTGTCTGATTTATTAAAACAACAACATTGTACATCAGAAACACTTAAATGCTACATTTCAAAATGTTTACAATCCATCACTAAATTCATGGCAAACCAATTGTAACATCATGCAATAACACTAAGACGACATTAGTTGCATTGAACTGATCTTTTTAATAAGTTGTACTTACAATGTAGAAACATGGGCTTGTGCTTCACTGAGGATCTTTGTCATTCTGACAGGGAGGCAAACTGCAGTTATTACACACTGCTCAAACTTCGTTACTTTTCCTAAAATTGGTTTATTTATTTATTTAGGGGCGTGGGGAATGAAGAGAAAAAAATATATGAGCATTTTATGAGCATGGGATTTTGACCCCCCATATAAACATATGCATAATGCTGCGCAATACTTGGCGGCCACACGCCGTTGCCAAGCAACGCTTATTGTTTAGGTGTCCTTTGATAAGCAGGCAGTCAAATAATTAACTAGAACTAGCTAGATCTGATAGATTTGGACATAAACGCGAGTGAAGTATAACCGGACGCGAGAGAGGGATCAGAGATCAGATCAGCTGCTGCTGACGGAGACACGCAGCTCTGCATGATCACAGCTCTGCCGCTGTGACGGACCGTTGAGTGGAGCAAAATTAAATACACTAAGAGTTAGACCTAACACACTTAGCTAGTTTATCTACTCTGGAACAAGCTAAACTAGTTATAAATATATGTATTCTTTACTGTCGGGTCACTTATTACAGGTTCAGCGAGCTGCACGAGACTGACAGGCTGTCAGGAGAGGGAGAGGAAAAGAGAGCACGTACCCCCATTTGAGAACCACTGCCATAGACCTCCCATAGCCATTTCAAGTGCTGTTCGACGCTCGGCGTAACCCTCGGCACACACTCAAACATCCAATCAGAGCTTGAGGACTATCACAGGGTTTGTCAAGCGAAGCGGAGAGAATACTTACTCCGGGTGTAAAATTCTCTAAAGCAAATGAGCTGCTCCGACCCTCGGTCCTGACGGATTCCAACTTGTGTTTATTAATCAAACAAATAAATAAACACAAGGATAATTATGTGTTATTGTTGAGTAAATAACAGTGTGTGGTTTAGAAAAGAATACAAAATTAGAAGGAAAAAACTATGAACAGATTTCAGTTTTCTGAGCCCCTACTCTCCCCCTAACTGACGGCAACAAACGTCCTACATTATTCAATTAAAATAAAGAAGTAAAAACAATAAGTGTGGCTTGATATTGAGTAAGAAAAAGGTTGATAAACGCTGTGAGAATGGATCTGCGGAGAGCATTTTGCCGCGATCCCAACGTGTCTATTACCAACGTTCAGGGAGCTCTATGCAAGTCAATGGGACGCCCTGCCCGTTGAAAACTGACGCGCAAGGGGTACCCTGTACGTAATAAAGTGACGGGGAGGGGCCCTGACCGTCCGTCAACATGTGACGGGTTGGGAGTGAGAACATGTTGGGGAGAAACCTCAGGGAGAGCAACAGAGGAGGGATCCCTCTCCCAGGACGGACAGACGTGCAATAGATGCCGTGTGTAAATCGAAGAGATAATACATTTTGCAGCATAGTTAGTCCAAATCTTTGGAAATGCATGTGTCTATAATAATAAGATGAATCCACGAGGATGTCAACAATCCTGTGGGAGCCATCAGGGAAGTAGTATGATGAAAGTCAGGCAGGACTCGAAGTCCAGGACTCAAATCCAGGACTCAGGACTCAGGATCCAGGACTCAGGATCCAGGACTCAGGATCCAGGACTCAGGATCCAGGACTCAGGATCCAGGACTCAGGATCCAGGACTCAGGATCCAGGATCCTGGACACATGACTCAGGATCCAGTACACAGGACCACAGCAACAGGATCAGCCACGACTCAGGATCCCGGCATAGATAGACACCAAAAAGAAATTTGGGGGAAGCTGGGTTATTCGGAACATGAGAGTACACAGGTACAGATGGACAAAAGGAAGAAGTAAGGTGTCCCCCGACAGTCTAAGCCTATAGCAGCAAAAGTAACTTGTCTACGTACATGGACTCCCTTAGGATAGGTTGAGGGAAAAGGGTAGCAATTAAGAAGTAAGGAACAGAGGTGGAGAGGCACAACGTGTCTACGTCAATGCACTCTTATTATGAGAGTACACAGGTACAGACAGAGAGAAGGGAGAAGTAAGATGTCCCCCGACAAACTAAGCCTATCGCAGCAAAACTAGGGGCTGAATCTAATCAGCCCTAACTATAAGCTTTATCAAAAAGGAAGGTCTTAAGCGCACTCTTAAAAACGGATAGGGTGTCTGCCGCCCGAACACAAACTGGAAGCGGATTCCACAAATGTGGAGCTTGATAAGAAAAGGCTCTGGCTCCCATTGTACTTTTAGAGACTCTAGGAACAACCAACAACCCTGCATTCTTGGAACGCAATGCCCTAGTAGGACAGTAGGGTATAATGAGTTCTTTAAGGTAAGATGGCGCCTGCCCATTAAGGGCTTTGTAGGCGAGAAGAAGAATTTTAAATTCTATCCTATGTTCTATAGGGAGCCAGTGTAAGGCAGCCAGAACAGGAGTAATGTGGTCCCTTTTCCTAACTCTGGTTAGTACACGAGCTGCAGCATTTTGAATCAGCTGAAGCGACTTGACTGACTTCTTGGTACACCCTGATAATAAAGAGTTACAATAATCCAGCCTTGAAGTAACAAATGCATGGACTAGTTTCTCTGCATCGTTTTGAGGCAAGATATGCCTGATTTTTGCAATGTTACGTAGATGGAAGTAGGCGGTCCTTGAGATTGATTTTATGTGGGCGTTAAAGGATAAATCCTGATCAAATATAACACCAAGATTCCTTACAGTCTCACTGGAGGCCAAATTAATGCCATCCATAGTTAGTATATCTTTAGATAGTTTGTTTCGTAGATTCTTCGGGCCGAGTAAAATAACTTTGGACGTCTTTAACATAAAAAAATGTAAGGTCATCCACAATTTTAAGTCTTTGAGGCAGTCTTGCATTTTATTTAGATGATTGGTTTCATCAGGCTTGACGGATAAATATAGTTGAGTATCATCCGCATAACAAGGAAAATGTACAGAATGATTCCTTATAATATTATAATATGACAAAAATAGGTTCAAGCACTGAGCCCTGTGGCACTCCATGGCTAACTTTGGTTTGCGTGGAAGATTCATCGTTGACACGTACAAACTGAGAGCGTTCAGATAGATAGGACCTAAACCAGCCTAAAGTAGTTCCCTTTATGCCTACTAAGTGCCCTTGTCTTTGCAATAAGATATAATGGTCGATAGTATCAAATGCAGCACTGAGATCGTGCAAGACAAGAATAGAGACAAGTCCTTTGTCTCAGGCTATTAGAATGTCATTTGTGACTTTAACCAGAGCTGTCTCTGTGCTATGATGTGTTCTAAAGCCAGACTGAAAATCTTCAAATAAATCATAGTTTTTTAACCTCTTAAGCCCGAGGGTCCCCCCAGTGGACCCCCCCCACAGTTTTTTTTACGAGACTATGTCTCAGGGCTTCTTAACATTTATGAAACTAGTAATGTTCCATACCCTTTTAACGGTATGAAACTCCGTTAACTGACAATGTGAACAATTTTTAGCTAAAAGAAACACAAGAGTAATACCAAGCCTTTGAATTAGCATGGAGCGTAAAAATGCTAACTAATGCTAACGGACTTTTGCACAGCACTCACGGTAGAAATGCCCTTATTACTTATCGTAACTGCACAAACAAGATATACGATTTAAAGCTGAGACTCCACAGATTCCAGACATGTAATATCATCACTGTACGACCCCGAATTCCTGGAGCTATCAGCCAGAAAAGAGAAACTAAACAACATCCGGTTTCAAAAATATTACAATATTTACGTCTTACCTTTTTTGATTTGTGATCAAAAGTTGTGTTCACCGGAATAAAAACGCCGCTCAAGGTTAATCCAATGTCTTTGTGTCACGTAGACATTTTGACTGATAATCCTTCATCATATTTATGGCAATATACTGGGTATAAAGTTTTGCAGTCCAGGCGTGCACTTTCAGATATGCTTCGTTCGCTTCTCTATTACGTCCGCTATGGTAATGTTTACGTGGATTTGGGAACTGCCCATCGATTCTATTGATTCTGATGGTTAAGAAAAAGGTGTAAATCACACAAATCGACCAATGGGTTCCAGAGATATGGTCCTGCGTAAAGTATAAAGAATGCCAGCCAGCTTAAGTACATTACGCAGCAGACTTTACTTATTGTTTACTATGTAAGGAAGCAGGACCCAGAGCGCACGGAGCACAGAGCGGACAGCAGATAACGGAATTGCAGTTTTATTGCTTATAGATTATCAGAACATTTCAAAGGGGACACAGCCACATTGGATATTAACCTATGGATTAACTACATCATCGTTTTTATCGTTTTAATGCCATTGAAGACCAGTTTAGACCAGACAAAGAGGAAGGTAAGCCATTAGCCTAGCGCATGTTAGTACCTAGCGCCACTTGTTTTGATGTACGTTTTTGTTGATAACGTCGCGAGTTTGTATCTTTCAGTGTTGAGGTGGGCACCGTTAGATTCTGTGTCTTTACGATCATAAACAATGTGTTGGATGTGCAGCAAGGATAAGTAATAATGGAGCTAGGAGTGTTTTTCGGTGCAGTAATAGGTTAGCATTTTTCGCTCGGGGCTAGGCTCACTCATTGTGTGTTTTCTTTTAACCTCTTAAGCCCGAGGGTCCCCCCAGGGGACCCCTCCCACCGTTTTTTTATGAGACTATGTCTCAGGGCTTCTTAACATTTATGAAACTATTAATGTTCCATACCCTTTTAATGGTAAGAAACTCCGCTAACTGACAATGTGAACCATTTTTAGCTAAAAGAAACACAAGAGTAATACCAAGCCTTTGAATTAGCATGGAGCGAAAAAATGCTAAGTAATGCTAACGGAATTTGCACAGCACTCACGGTAGAAATGCCCTTATTACTTATCGTAACTGCACAAACAAGATATACGATTTAAAGCAAAGACTCCACAGATTCCACACATGTAAATATCATCACTGTAGGACCCCGAATTGCGGAGCTATCAGCCAGAAAAGAGAAAGTAAACAACATCCGGTTTCAAAAATATTACAATAATTTCGTCTTACCTTTTTTGATTTGTGATCAAAAGTTGTGTTCACCGGAATAAAAACGCCGCTCAAGGTTAATCCAATGTCTTTGTGTCACGTAGAAATTTTGACTGATAATCCTTCATCATATTTATGGCAATATACTGGGTATAAAGTTTCGCCGTCCAGGCGTGCACTTTCAGATATGCTTTGTCCGTTTCTCTATTACGTCCGCTATGGTAATGTTTACGTTGATTTGGGAACTGCCCATCGATTCTATTGGTTCTGATGGTTAAGAAAAAGGTGTAAATCACACGAATCGACCAATGGGTTCCAGAGATATGGTCCTGCGTAAAGTATAAAGAATGCCAGCCAGTTTACGTACTTTACGCAGCTGACTTCATTTATTGTTTACTACCTAACAACAGGCATTACAACAGGACCCAGATCGCACGGAGGACAGAGCGGACAGCAGATAACGGAATTGCAGTTTTATTGCTTATAGATTATCAGAACATTTCAAAGGGGACACAGCCACATTGGATATTAACCTATGGATTAACTACATCATCGTTTTTATCGTTTTAATGCCATTGAAGACCAGTTTAGACCAGGCAAAGAGGAAGGTAAGCCATTAGCCTAGCGCATGCTAGTACCTAGCGCCACTTGTTTTGATGTACGTTTTTGTTGATAACGTCGCAAGTTTGTATCTTTCAGTGTTGAGGTGGGCACCGTTAGATTCTGTGTCTTTACGATCAAAAACGATGTGTTGGATGTGCAGCTAGGATAAGTAATAAGGGAGCTAGGATAAGTAATAAGGGAGCTAGCTCGTGCTATATAAATAAACTTGCCTTGCCTAAGAGGATAACAGAGTATGTTCTTATATTTTATTTTTATTTTTTATTTTTTTCACAACAGTTGTATTTGGATGGAATGAATACCTATAGTGAAAATTCAAAGTAATAAAATGATTTTTACAGTGAAAAAGTTCAAATGGAACCGATGGTTCCCAAATTACCCAGAGGTGAGTCCGCCTGGACTTTATTTTTCTAAACCTCTCTAAAAAGGTCACATTTCACTTGTTTTGCATCAATCTTGATACAGGGTACTTATTATATGTTATAGTTTGGATTCCTAAAGCTTTTAGTCTACTAACCCATCATTCAAGGGTGGTTTTTACTATAAGTAATGGGGTGTTTTTAGGCGGACATTAGAATTTACATGTTTTTACTATGTTCCATCTGAATTTACTTTAAAATAAAAACATCTATATTGATTCTGACACTTCTACATCCAACTCACAGATGTAACCTTGCTTTGAGAGAAAAGATTATTAATTTACCCCTTTTAGAAGTGAAGATATAGTCTTTGTTGTGTTAGTGGCATTTTCGAGCCTGAAACCTGAAAAACAGGCTCAGGGCTTAAGAGGTTAAAAAATAATTTTTTTTCACAACAGTTGTATTTGGATGGAATGAATACCTATAGTGATAATTCAAAGTAATAAAATGATTTTTACAGTGAAAAAGTTCAAATGGAACTGATGGTTCCCAAATTACCCAGAGGTGAGTCCGCCTTGACTTTATTTTTCTAAACCTCTCTAAAAAGGTCAAATTTCACTTGTTTTGCATCAATCTTGATACAGGGTGCTTATATGTTATAGTTTGGATTCCTAAAGCTTTTAGTCTACTAACCCATCATTCAAGGGTGATTTTTACTATAAGTAATGTTTTTTCTTTAGGCGGACATTAGAATTTACATGTTTTTACTATGTTCCATCTGAATTTACTTTAAAATAAAAACATCTATATTGATTCTGACACTTCTACATCCAACTCACAGATGTAACCTTGCTTTGAGAGAAAAGATTATTAATTTACCCCTTTTAGAAGTGAAGATATAGTCTTTGTTGTGTTAGTGGCATTTTCGAGCCTGAAACCTGAAAAACAGGCTCAGAGCTTAAGAGGTTAAGTAATCACACAACTGTTTTGCGACTGCTTTCTGAAGAATTTTTGAGAGGAACTTAAGATTAGAAATAGGTCAAAAGTTGGCTAAAACCTCTGGATCGAGGTTGTGCTTTTTAAGAAGCGGTTTTATCACTGCTACTTTGAATGATTGTGGAACATAGCCTGATAATAAAGACATATTCATAATATTTAATAAAGAAGTGCTAATTAATGGAAAAACTTCCTTCAACAGATTAGATGGAATCGGGTCTAAGATACACGTTGATGGTTTAGAAGAGAGAATCATTGAATTTAATTGTTCAAGGTTTATGGCTGAAAAGCATTCTAGGTTACTATCTAGTGTAATATTAGAACTTACGTTTCCGGGAGCTGTTGATAACACTATACTGGTCAAAGGCAAGAGGTCATTAATTTTGTTTCAAAGAGTAACAATTTTATTGTTAAAAAAAGCACATAAAATCATTACTACTGAGCAGAGGTCGCGTTAACCGAATATTTTCCGTCTATGACGGATTTTTTTTAACAATGACTGACAAATCTGAAAGCAGTCCGTCATTTTGACAGATTAGAACAAACTCGGAACAGCGCCAAAGTTTCCCCGCAGCGAGGCTCCGGTGTTATGCCGTGTTATGCATGCCCTCCAAAAAGGAAATCATACCGTTTCCAAACCTAACTGTGCCGTACAAATCATTGAAATGTCTGTGAGTTTTGGCTTTACGCTGTGCACGCTCCCGCGAGGTGCAGCAGCCATGCATAACACGGCACATGTGAACTGTCCCCCCCCTGTTGACAGTTCACGAGCAGTGAAGCAATACTTCTTGGCAGTTGTTATGCGGACCACTATTGCGGTAAGCATGTTGTAACTTCCGGTTGTTGTTGTCATTGTGATCTCCGGGTATCCCGTGTGCCTGTTCTGTTGCTGATAGCTTATTATCTTAACTTAATCGATCGTTTTAAAACTCTTGATCATGGCAACTGCCTGACGTTGTAATCACACGTTACTACAGCTTAAGCACTCACAACTCTCCTTCTCTTAGCAACTGTAACTCCACAGTTGCCTACACTCTTTTCGGGTTTGCTAACGGTAGCTACTTTAGCTTGATAGCTAGCCATGGCTCTTTCCCCACCCTCGGGTGCTATTCCCTGTTCTAACTGTCTCATGTTTGGTTACTTCCCTACCTCCTTTACTGGTACCGATACATGTGTTAAATGTAGTATAGTTGTTAGGTTGGAGGCGGGAATCATAGCCATAGAAGCCCGGCTCCGCATCTTAGAAAGTAACTCAGCTACAGTAAAGCCCATGTTAGCCGGTGCGGACCGGCAAAAGATAGCTCCTATTAGCCGTCCCCCGGCAACTCCCGAGCAGCAGGGAGACTGGGTGACTGTTCAGAAGGGGCATAACGCGAAACCCGCAGGTCCCCACCAACCCGTTCACGTATCTAACAGATATTCCCCACTCAGCGAGACACCCGCTGAGAAGCCAACTCTGGTTATTGGTAGCTCTATTATGAGATACGTGAATTTAGAGACCAAAGCCTCCACAGTCACATGCATTCCGGGGGCCAGAGCGGGCGACGTTGAGGCGCATCTTAAACTGCTGGCTAAAAATAAACGTAAATACAGTAGGATTGTTATTCACGTCGGTGGTAATGATGTTCGTTTACGCCAATCAGAATGCACCAAACTTAATGTGGAGTCGGTGTGTAGTTATGCTAAAACAATGTCGGACACCGTAATCTTCTCTGGTCCCCTCCCCAATCTGATCAATGATGACATGTATAGCCGCATGTCATCATTTCAGCGCTGGTTGTCTTGGTGGTGCCCAGCAAACAATGTGGGCTTCGTAAATAATTGGACAGCCTTCTGGGGAAAACCTGGTCTGATTAAGAGAGACGGCATTCATCCTACTTTGGAAGGTGCAAATCTCATTTCGGCAAACATTTCAGGGCTTTGTGGACTTAATCCATGATAAACTGGAGTTGAGACCAGGAGGCGGAGTCGCAGTCTTACACGCTTCTCTGCGCTCTCTCCTAGGCAGTCATCCATAGGAATCCCGAACCCAATAAAATACCCAATATTAGCGGTGTGTGTGTCTGCCCAAGGACAATTTAAGGTAAAACCTAATAGAGGTGTCATACATAATAACTAGTGCTGTCAAAATTATCGCGTTAACGGCGGTAATTAATTTTTTGAATTAATTGCGTTAAAATATTTAACGCATTTAACGCATGTGCAGAATGGCCCGCCCCATATATCCCACCAGTGGCAGCACCAGGGTATGGCTGGGGTAGGCTACACCCATACCAAGAAATGGCTTAGCCCCACCATGAAAAATGATGTTAAAGTAAGCAAAATAAAGTCCGCCAACTCGCGGAGTAAATTGCACAGACAGCAGTTAGTAAGATTGATATCAGGAGCCACTTGTCTGGAAATACCGAAGACCAGAAACGGTTTTGAAAACTTTTGTCACGTAGTGATCGTCTTCTCAATAGAACATCTTTGATAATGTTGGTGTTGTTGCAGGAAGTCCCGACGGAAAATACTTTTGCTGTAGTACAGGGGTGCACATAACTGGTACGCAGGTTATGTGCGTAATCTGAAACTTGTGTCGACTTTCCTGAAGTACTCCCCCGTTGATAGAAATCAACACGTAATGAATTAAGACCCCACGGTTTGATGATCGATAGGTGTGTGTGCTCTTTCATTTTGACACGCAGAAAAATGTTATAATAAACATAGATACTGTATGTTAAATGGATATATCCGCCTTCTTTCATTTATCTTTCCATTCCCACAACAATATACATAAATAAATGGCATATTCTGGACATAGTTCGAATGGTGATTAATCATGATTAATTAATTTTTAAGCTGTGATTAATCTGATTAAATTTTTTAATCGTTTGACAGCCCTAATAATAACCTAATAAAAGTAAATGTGACAACTACTACAGTGCAACAAAACAGGAATATTAAATGTGGTCTCTTAAACATAAGATCTCTAGCATCTAAAGCAATATTGGTAAATGATTTAATATCAGATTATAATATTGATATATGCTGTCTCACTGAAACTTGGTTGAGACATGAAGAATATGTCAGCATAAATGAGGCCACTCCACCCAGCCATATCAATACTCATATTGCCCGAGGCGTGGGCCGAGGAGGTGGAGTTGCAGCAATCTTTGACTCAAGTTTACTTATCAATACTAAACCAAAATTAAATTATACCTCCTTTGAAAGTCTCGTTTTTAGTCTTACGCATCCGACCTGGAAAACTTTGCAGCCAATCTTATTTGTTACAGTGTACCGTGCACCAGGTCCTTATCAGAATTCTCTGAGTTTTTATCAACTTTGGTACTTAAAACAGATAAAGTAATTATCGTAGGTGACTTTAATATTCATGTTGACGATGATAAAAATAGCCTTACTGTTACATTTAACTCTATATTAGATTGTTGGTTTTTGTCAGAGTGTAAATAAACCAACCCACTGCTATAATCACACTCTCGACCTTGTTCTGACTTATGGTATTGAAATTGAGCAACTATTAGTCGAAGCGCATAATCCTGCTTTATCCGACCATTTCTTAGTAACTTTTGAAGTACTGTTACTAGACTACAAAGCATTAGTCAAAAGCTCCTGTAGCAGAAACCTATCTGTTAGTGCTATAGCCAAATTTAAGGAAGAGATTCCACCAATACTTAACTCGATAGCATGTCTGCATGTAGGGGAGGAAACTTATACAAAATGTACACCACCCCAAATTGATCATGTTGTTGATAGTGCGACAGATGCGCTGCGAATAAAATTAGACTCTGTTGCTCCTTTGAAAAAGAAGAAAATAAAACATAGATTAGCTCCATGGCATAATGCCGAAACCCGCAAAATAAAGCAAAAGTCGAGACAACTTGAAAGGATATGGCGTTCCACTAAACTTAAAGAATCTCGTTTAATTTGGCATATTACTCTCAATGAATATAAGAAAGCACTGCGTAAAGCGAGAGCAGCCTACTACTCTTCATTAATAGATGAGAATAAGAATAATGCAAGATTTCTTTTCAGCACTGTAGCCAGGCTGACAGCTCGATTGAGCCTTCTATTCCCATAGCACTCAGTAGTAATGATTTTATGTGCTTTTTTAACGATAAAATTGTTACTCTTAGAAACAAAATTAATGACCTCTTGCCTTTGACCAGTATAGTGTTATCAACAGCTCCCGGAAACGTAAGTTCTAATATTACACTAGATAGTAAACTAGAATGCTTTTCAGCCATAAACCTTGAACAATTAAATTCAATGATTCTCTCTTCTACGCCATCAACGTGTATGTTAGACCCAATTCCAACTAAGCTGTTGAAGGAAGTTTTTCCATTAATTAGCACTTCTTTATTAAATATTATGAATATGTCTTTATTATCAGGCTATGTTCCACAATCATTCAAAGTAGCAGTGATAAAACCGCTTCTTAAAAAGCGCAACCTCGATCCAGAGGTTTTAGCCAATTATAGACCTATTTCTAATCTTCCGTTCCTCTCAAAAATTCTTGAGAAAGCAGTCGCAAAACAGTTGTGTGATTACTTAAAAAACAATGATTTATTTGAAGATTTTCAGTCCGGCTTTAGAACACATCATAGCACAGAGACAGCTCTGGTTAAAGTCACAAATGACATTCTAATAGCCTCTGACAAGGGACTTGTCTCTATTCTTGCTTTGCTCGATCTCAGTGCTGCATTTGATACTATCGATCATGATATCTTATTGCAAAGACTAGAGCTCTTAGTTGGCATACAGGGAACTGCTTTAGGCTGGTTTAGGTCCTATCTATCTGAATGCTCTCAGTTTGTACGTGTCAATGATGAATCTTCCACGCAAACCAAAGTTAGCCATGGAGTGCCACAGGGCTCAGTGCTCGGACCTATTTTGTTCACATTATATATGCTTCCGTTAGGCAATATTATAAGGAATCATTCTGTAAACTTTCATTGTTATGCGGATGATACTCAACTATATCTATCAATCAAGCCTGATGAAATTAATCATCCATCCATCCATCTTCTTCCGCTTATCCGTGGTCGGGTCGCGGGGGTAGCAGTTCCAGCAGAGAGCCCCAAACTTCCTTTTCCCTGGCGACATCAACCAGCTCTGACTGGGGGATCCCAAGGCGCTCCCAGGCCAGCGAAGAGATATAATCCCTCCACCTGGTCCTAGGTCTACCCCTTGGTCTCTTCCCAGCTGGACGTGCCTGGAACACCTCCCTAGGGAGGCGCCCAGGTGGCATCCTAACTATGTGCCCGAACCACCTCAACTGGCTCCTTTCGACGCGAAGGAGGAGCGGCTCAACTCCGAGTCCCTCCCTGATGACCGAACTTCTCACCTTATCCCTAAGGGAGACACCAGCCACCCTGCGGAGAAAACCCATCTCGGCCGCTTGTATCCGCGATCTCGTTCTTTCGGTCATGACCCATCCTTCATGACCATAGGTGAGGGTAGGAACGAAAATGGCCCGGTAGACAGAGAGCTTTGCCTTCTGGCTCAGCTCCCTTTTCGTCACAACGGTGCGGTAAAGCGACTGCAGTACCGCTCCCGCTGCTCCGATTCTCCGGCCCATCTCACGCTCCATTGTTCCCTCACTCGAGAACAAGACCCCGAGATACTTGAACTCCTTCACTTGGGGTAAGGACTCATTCCCTACTTGGAGTGGACAGTCCATCGGTTTCCTGCTGAGAACCATGGCCTCAGATTTGGAGGTGCTGATCCTCATCCCAGCCGCTTCACACTCGGTTGCGAACCGATCCAGTGAGTGCTGAAGGTCGCAGACCGATGAAGCCAACAGAACCACATCATCTGCAAAAAGCAGTGGTGCAATCCTTAGTCCACCGAACTGCAGACCCCCTCCCCCATGACTACGCCTCGAAATCCGATCCATGTATATTACAAACAGGATTGGTGACAAAGCGCAGCCCTGGCGGAGGCCAACCCTCACCGGAAATGGGTCCGACTTACTGCCGAGGACCCGGACACAGCTCTCGCTTTGGGAGTACAGAGATTGGATGGCCCTGAGTAGAGACCCCCTCACCCCATACTCCCGCAGCACCTCCCACAGTAACTCCCTGGGAACCCGGTCATACGCCTTCTCCAAGTCCACAAAACACATGTAGACCGGATAAGCGTACTCCCAGGCCCCCTCCAGGATCCTTGCGAGAGTAAAAAGCTGATCCGTCGTTCCACGACCAGGACGGAATCCGCATTGTTCCTCCTCAATCTGAGGTTCGACAATCGGCCTGACCCTCCTGAAATTAATCATCTAAATAAAATTCAAGACTGCCTCAAGGACTTAAAAACGTGGATGACCATAAACTTTTTGATGTTAAACACAACCAAAACAGAAGTTATTGTACTTGGCCCGAAGAATCTACGAAACAAATTATCTAAAGATATACTAACTATGGATGGCATTAATTTGGCCTCCAGTGAGACTGTAAGGAATCTTGGTGTAATATTTGATCAGGATTTATCCTTTAACGCCCACATAAAATCAATTTCAAGGACCGCCTACTTCCATCTACGTAACATTGCAAAAATCAGGCATATCTTGCCTCAAAACGATGCAGAGAAACTAGTCCATGCATTTGTTACTTCAAGGCTGGATTATTGTAACTCTTTATTATCAGGGTGTACCAAGAAGTCAGTCAAGTCGCTTCAGCTGATTCAAAATGCTGCAGCTCGTGTACTAACCAGAGTTAGGAAAAGGGACCACATTACTCCTGTTCTGGCTGCCTTACACTGGCTCCCTATAGAACATAGGATAGAATTTAAAATTCTTCTTCTCGCCTACAAAGCCCTTAATGGGCAGGCGCCATCTTACCTTAAAGAACTCATTATACCCTACTGTCCTACTAGGACATTGCGTTCCAAGAATGCAGGGTTGTTGGTTGTTCCTAGAGTCTCTAAAAGTACAATGGGAGCCAGAGCCTTTTCTTATCAAGCTCCACATTTGTGGAATCAGCTTCCAGTTTGTGTTCGGGCGGCAGACACCCTATCCGTTTTTAAGAGTGCGCTTAAGACCTTCCTTTTTGATAAAGCTTATAGTTAGGGCTGATTAGATTCAGCCCCTAGTTTTGCTGATATAGGCTTAGTTTGTCGGGGGACATCTTACTTCTTCCTTCTCTCTGTCTATACCTGTGTACTCTCATGTTCCGATTAACCCAGCTTCCCCAAATGTCTTTCTTTTTGGTGTCTATATACGCTGGGATCCGGAGTCATGGATGATCCTGCGGTCCTGTGTCCTGCATCGCGAGCCCTGGATCTTGAGTCGTGGCTGTGGTCCTGGATCATAGGTCCTGGATTGATATCCTTGTGGATTCATCTTCCTATTATACACACATGCATTTCCAAACATTTGGACTACCTATGTTGCAAATGTATTATCTTTTCAATTTTCACACGGCATATATTGCACGTCTGTCCGTCCTGGGAGAGGGATCCCTCCTCTGTTGCTCTCCCTGAGGTTTCTCCCATTTGTCCCTTTAAAACTGTGGGTTTTCTTCGGATGTTTTTCCTTGTACGATGTGAGGGTCTAAGGACAGAGGGTGTCGTATTGTCATACTGATATTTTGTACAAACTGTGAAGTCCACTGAGACAAATGTAACATTTGTGATATTGGGCTATATAAATAAACATTGATTGATTGATTGATTGATTGCTCAATTTCAATACCATAACCCCTAGTTTCCACCGGGTCCGTCTGCGGCGCGTTACGGCTGCGCCGCGGTTTTAGTCCGGCCTCCTCCGGCGTCATACCCTACCGGGCGAGTTTCAGGAGCGTTTCAGAAGCATTACGGAAGCGGAGCGTCGTGCATGCCGGCTCGCAGTTCTTGTTGATTTGGGCATATTTCCTGGACATTTGTACTTCTACAAGAAAGTAAGTAGGCTACGTAGTTAAATGGTTTATTTTTGTGTCTGTTTAAATCGTGTTTATTGTTGTTATTTCCTATTTTGTTGTGTTGTAGACTACAGACATAATTAATAATAATTGTAATAGTCCAGTTAAAAACAACATGAATCAAAGATGGGTTGCTGTATTTTAGTGGTAAAAAAAAAAATGCATTCATCATTGTTACGTCCCCACTAAGGTCTAGGGGACCTGGAGACAATAACATACAACCAATAATTATGAGGGAGTTAGCGTAAAGGTTGACAAAAGGTTTATTCCTTGTAAACCTATCTGAACAGAAATTAAACAGAAATACTCTTCGTGAGGAGGAGGAGGAGGAGGAGGAGGAGGAGGAGTCAAAGGATTGTGCCAAACAAAAGAAACAAGCATAACAAAACCAGGCCTATCTCTACATCTATCCTTTGAAACAAAAACTCAAACAAAAACCCTCAGTCAATTGCAGGCTCCTCAATCAGCAACAGGCCCAGAGTGAGAGAGAGAAGACTTCCTGGGTGCCTCCTTTATGGTCGGCACTGGCTGCTGATAGGCCAGCTGAGGGTGAGAGGATCCATGTGACCTGACCACGGATGATCATGAGCCAAGGACATCACCTGAGAACGATAGGCTGTTGGCACGACAACCTGATAAATTGCAAAGGAGTCTGACTCCTCACAGGCATCACTTATCCAGCGACGCATTAATAGGCCATCTTCCATAATGTAGGCCATCTTCTTTGACTTGGCCTCTTCCTGACTGATAACAGAAGAGAGACATTTAGAAAGTGTTTCATCACTTAACTGGGCTGCCATGAATTCTTCCCGAGTGGCAGGCAGTTGTACAAGCTCTGAGCTGTTACTGGGTGATCCAGCACCAGCAGACCGGGCCTCCTCTGGCAGTCGGTCCGACAGTCATGTCTTCAAGAAACTGCCCTGTAGCAAGAAAAGGATCAGACAAGTCCTCTCTGTATTTCTTTGACTGGGCCCTTGTAACAACACAAGCAGGAAAGATTTCGGGAGGTACTTCAGCTGATTTCTCTGCGTCTAAACATAGATCAGGAGAATCAATGACCTCAGGTACTGGCTTAACTTTGCCCCCAGCCAAGTCATTACTGAGGATGAAATCAACACCTTTGATGGGCAAGGCAGGGAGGACAGCTCCTTTAAAGAATCCTTTGACAAGAGACGAGTGAATATAAACATTGAGCAAAGGAGCCGCAACTAGTGTTATGCCTACCCCTTGAACAACAGCACTTGATCCACATGATGATCTGGAGGTTAAAGGTAAGATGCCTTCTCTAATAATGGACTGAGAACCTCCTGTGTCCCTAAGTACCTGTACTGGCAGCTGGTCTTTAGGATCCCCTGTTAAAGAAACAAAGCCCTTGGAAATAAAGGGTTTGAAACAGGGATCAGGTACATCATCTTCCTGGGACATTTCTATATCTGATAGGGAAACTCCTTTAATGAGTCCCATGCCTTTTGGCGTTTGAAAGCGTTGCGAAAATTGTTGCTTACGCTTTAAGAAATGACACCCTGAAATAAGGTGTCCTGTTTTATGGCAGTAGCTACACTCACAGGGCCCCCGTGGAGGTGATGGTGGTCCTCTAGACCTTTCAAAAGTTGTTGGGCCAAGATCAGGTCTTCCGGTTTGTGATATTGAAGCTTTATCTGGGCGCAAGGGTGAAGAAAACACAGTCTTGTGAGTGAGCATAAATTCATCAAAACAGCTGCCTTAGCCAGTGAAGTGACCTTCTGTTCATTTAAGAATATCACCATCCTTTCAGGCAAAGAATTCTTAAAATCTTCCAAGAGAAGTAACTGATGAAGACTCTCAAAATGATCCTTCACTTCATTAGCCGCACACCATTTATCAAAGAGAATGCCCTTCTCTCGCGCAAACTCAACAAATGTCTGCGTAGCAGACTTTTTATGGTGTCTGAACTTTTGTCTGTAGGCCTCCGGCACAAGCTCATAAGCACGCAATATCGACTCTTTAAGCACTTTGTACTGCAAGCTTTCTTCCAAAGAAAGTGAAGATACCACTTCCTGAGCCTTACCTACTAATTTGCACTGAAGTAGGATTGGCCACATGTCTTTAGGCCAGACTAGTGCGGTAGCAATTCTCTCAAAAGCACAAAAATATGAGTCAACCTCTGACTCTCTAAAAGTTGGCACCAAAGCAATATTTTTACTAACATCAAAACTTTTTGTATGAGAGACTGTATGCGAAGGTATTGTCCTCTCAAATGTCTGCTCTGAAGAGATTCTCAGGGCATCAACTTCAAGCCGCTTTAACGTGATTTCTTTCTCAGCTTCTAACTTGCGAATCTGCAGTTTGTGTTCATAGTCCGCTCTACGCACCATTTCCTTCTCCTGGTACTCCAGCTGAAGACGGGCAAGACAAACTTTTTGTTTGGCATTACTACTTGCACCTAAGCTACCCGGAGAGAAAGCCTCAAACCTAGGAAGCGTTGCAGGAGGAGCTTCAGGACTAAACTTGTCAACTCTAGGTGTAGCTAATACACTTTCCCTATCATCTTCAATAGACACTTCAGCCCTAGGCTGAGTTGACATGCTTGGGATTACAAGAATCTTTAACTCCTCTAGTTTTTGCAGGATTTTCTCTCTTATTTTACTTTATACTTGTCTACTGAAATGTTAAAGTGAGCTGCAATACATAACATGTCATCTTTGCGACAGGAATACAACTTATCAACACTTGGACTTTCAATAAAGTCCTGTAAGTCAAAACCCATTGTTCAGCCAATGTACAACACCTACAATGACTTCTCAATTATTGGTTGTTTTTAGCTCAGAAAAATAGATATCCCGGACGATCCCCCATTTGTTACGTCCCCACTAAGGTCTAGGGGACCTGGAGACAATAACATACAACCAATAATTATGAGGGAGTCAGCGTAAAGGTTGACAAAAGGTTTATTCCTTGTAAACCTATCTGAACAGAAATTAAACAGAAATACTCTTCGTGAGGAGGAGGAGGAGTCAAAGGATTGTGCCAAACAAAATAAACAAGCATAACAAAATCAGGCCTATCTCTACATCTATCCTTTGAAACCAAAACTCAAACAAAAACCCTTACTAACTAAACTACGAAGAAGTTGACAAAACAATATACAGGGGTGGCAACAATCCGCTAACCTAGTGTGTCTAAACATTAGTTAGCTACGTGGTGAGAAATGTACAGGGTACCCCAGACTTACCTAACTCCCCCACCTCTCAACACACACACTTTCAAAAAGGTCAGACAATACAAGGAGAATGAGTTGCTAAACACTGCAGTCAATTGCAGGCTCCTCAATCAGCAACAGGCCCAGAGTGAGAGAGAGAAGACTTCCTGGGTGCCTCCTTTATGGTCGGCACTGGCTGCTGATAGGCCAGCTGAGAGTGAGAGGATCCAATCAGCCATCAGACTCAGGTGCACAGGCAGATACCGATCAGCTGCTGATTAGCTGTGCAGAAGACAGGGAGAAGAGAGAAACACAGGAGGGAAGGAAAACCACACAAGTACAGCCTGCCTGGCACGTAACAATCATCATAATTATTCTATATAATTTACACACAGTGCCTGTAAACCGAAGGAGAACTCTGGTGTTGTCCTTGGAAAAAAGATTAGTTGTGTCATATCAAATCAAGTGTTTTTCCACTTCCAATATAAAAACTTTGTCGTCCATTGTGCGTGTCGTTGTGGAGACGATGTAGTGATGTGAAGGGGGGTCTGCAAATTAGTTTATTTGGGGGGTGGGCCGGATGCTTTCACCGTCCACTTCCTGCCCGACATTACCTTACGGCTGCGTCGCGTCGAAAAATAGACTTCAATCCTATTTCGAGCGGAGCCCAGCGGCGAGACGCCGAAACCTGGCGCGTCTGGTGGAATAGCACCCATTGACTAGAGTGGCCGCGATCCTTGCGGACGCCGCGGCGCAGCCGCAACGCGCCCGTCACACGCCGCAGACGGACCCGGTGGGAACTAGGGGTAAGTCAGAACAAGGTTGAGAGTGTGATTATAGCAGTGGGTTGGTTTATTTACACTCTGACAGAAACCAACATAATCTAATACAGAGTTAAATATGAGTTAAAAAATTCAAACTCACCTCGCACACACACTACTGAAAACATCTGGCCTTGCACACACACTACTGAAATACTCTCACATTCACTACTGAACACCTCACACACACACTACTGAAAATTAAGCCTCACACATATTACTGAAAATGAACCTCACACACACGCAACTGAAAATTAACCTCACGCACACACTACTGAAAACCTCTGGCCTTGCACACACACTACTGAAATACTCTCACATTCACTACTGAACACCTCACACACACACTACTGAGAACATTTGACCTTGCACACACACACTACTGAAATACTCTCACATTCACTACTGAACACCTCACACACACACTACTGAAAACATCTGGCCTTGCACACACACTACTGAAATACTCTCACATTAACTACTGAACACCTCACCCACACACTACTGAAAATTAAGCCTCACACATATGACTGAAAATGAACCTCACACACCAACCCAGTCTCATGGCATTTCGTGTTCACCAACACGATTTGTAATCTATTGATTCATGTTCACCAACACGATTTTCCCCTTTTTTTCGTGTTGCACAGCACGATTTTAAAAGCAATGTATTTCTACTGGTAATGACGCTCATGGAAGCATGGCATTCGTTTGTGTCGGCTGCCCTTAAAGGCAATGTGAGCGTCCATTCTCATTGGATAACGGAGAATTGTACACCCGGAAGTAAGTATTCCCCTTACTGTCGATTGATTTTACAGTGATATCTGCACTACTCATCGACTAAAAAACACCAGATTATCCTTGTTAATTACACAACATTGATTGGTTTAAATTGTGTGCAATGCTTTTGTATTTTTCCCCTTCGATTCGGAGAAACAAATATTTTTTCGGAGTAAAGGATAGCAGAAGACACTACACTACCCAGAATCCCCAGCTATCGTTTGGACTACACCATGTGCTCTGTTTGACAAACCCCGTGATAGTCCTCAAGCTCTGTGATTGGAGAGTGTGCTCCGAGGGTTACGCCAAGCCTCGAACAGCACTTGAAATGGGATGGAACCACGGCAGACTGTCCAAAACTGGATTTGAACGGGTCCACCGCGTCCCCCCCTCCCCCACCCCGTCCCCAGAACTACACATGCTGGCTATTCTGTTTCGCAACATGTTCTCTATCTATGGCACATCTCTACTGGGAGTTGTAGTTTTAAAAGACGTTTTCGTATTTCCCATAATAAGAAGTTGCCAGTATTAAACTGTGTACATCCCTGGAGGTTTAGGGGATAGGAAACACTCACATTTAAAACATATAATTAATAAATGGGTGAAAATTGCTTGTGCCCATAATGGGAAGCATTAATATGTATACACAAATGCCAGCTAAGGTCAGAAGAGCTTTATTTAACAGCTGGTCTTATGTTTGTGACCCCTGTTGTTAATTGATAACATTACATTACATTAATTGATAAGCCTGAAACATGCACTTGTCAAGGTTCAGAGGCAAATTTTGCAAATATGGCAGTAGCCATCGATCAGCTTAAGATAAGATATACTTTATTGATCCCAAGTTGGAACATTTGCGTTACATCAGCATGTGTAACAGTTGTAAATATGCAGTTGTGTTTATTTGTAAATCATTTAATATAATCACACAAATTCTGTGTTTTATATTGAACAATTCTGTGTTCTTTATTTATTGATTGTTCAATACCTGACAAGGCCGGAGATGAAATATCTACATACATCTTATAAGAGTATAATACATTATGTATAATATCAGTTAAAATAAGTGCTTCAACATAGTTAACATTGCTGGAGGTATGCACAAATATTGATAGATGTCTTGTAATGCACTATTGAGGAACCTGCGACCCAAGTTTTTCATTCAATGCATAACTACACCATAGTTGTGTAGGCCTATATGTTATGTCAATAAACCTTAGAAAAATCTTGAAATCTTGAAAGGGATGTGCAAAATAGTCATTATATACAGTCTTTAATTAACTATTAGTAGAGAATAACGAGTAATGAATATACTTTATAGGGATCCTATTAATATCTAATAATAAAAATAATGAAATTCAATAACATGCTTTAACCACTTGGTGTCCCTTTATATCAGCTGTGCACCTTTATGGTGTAATTACAGCCTATCTACCAATTGGATCAAATATAAAAGTCAGCCGAATTAGTGTTGATACTGCAAGGAGACGTATTGTGTGAAAATAAATGTAAGATGTTGTTTAATGGCTGATATATTTATGATCCACGTCACGTTTTCAGTTCCTCATGTTTGTCTAGAAGTCTTCTCATCAGGGCTCTATAAATACAGAACTACGGCAGATATGTAATATTTAATGCAGCCGAACCGTGTATTACAATGCCGTTATGTGATGACGTTCAAAGAGAAAAGCAAGCACACTCGGAATAAAGTATTATTTTATTTTTTTTAAATGATTTCGGTCTGTTTCCGGTATTTGTTAATGACGATGTGCTGTGAGATGTGAGACTGGAATTGCACAGGGGAAAATAACGTAGGCTATCTTTAGATGCGGATTTTGTTAAACTAATATGTTTGCGCTGTGGACCAACACTATACATTGACGGGGAAGGGGGTAGCAATAAAGATAACACCATTAAACAACTCTCCGACACCTCAGGAGGGGGAAGCAGGGAACCATCCAAGCTGTGTACAGTAAGGATGGGACGTTGTTGACCTCAACTGATGGAGTGTTGGGGCGTTGGAAGGAACACTTTGAGGAACTCCTGAACCCGACAACTCCGCCCTCTATGTTAGAGGCAGAGCTGGAGTATGACGGGGGATCGGCGCCAATCTCCAGGGGGGAGGTCACTGAGGTTGTTAAACAACTCCACAGTGGCAAAGCCCCGGGGGTGGATGAGATCCGCCCAGAAATGCTGAAGGCTCTGGGTGTTGAGGGACTGTCATGGTTGACACGTCTCATCAACATTGTGTGGAAGTCGGAAATAGTACCGAAGGAGTGGCAGACCGGGGTGGTGGTTCCCATTTTTAAAAAGGGGGATCAGAGGGTGTGTGCCAATTACAGAGGCATCACACTACTCAGCCTCCCCGGGAAAGTTTACTCTAAGGTACTCGAAAGGAGGGTCAGGCCGATTGTCGAACCTCAGATTGAGGAGGAACAATGCGGATTCCGTCCTGGTCGTGGAACGACGGATCAGCTTTTTACTCTCGCAAGGATCCTGGAGGGGGCCTGGGAGTACGCTTATCCGGTCTACATGTGTTTTGTGGACTTGGAGAAGGCGTATGACCGGGTTCCCAGGGAGTTACTGTGGGAGGTGCTGCGGGAGTATGGGGTGAGGGGGTCTCTACTCAGGGCCATCCAATCTCTGTACTCCCAAAGCGAGAGCTGTGTCCGGGTCCTCGGCAGTAAGTCGGACCCATTTCCGGTGAGGGTTGGCCTCCGCCAGGGCTGCGCTTTGTCACCAATCCTGTTTGTAATATACATGGATCGGATTTCGAGGCGTAGTCATGGGGGAGGGGGTCTGCAGTTCGGTGGACTAAGGATTGCACCACTGCTTTTTGCAGATGATGTGGTTCTGATGGCTTCATCGGTCTGCGACCTTCAGCACTCACTGGATCGGTTCGCAACCGAGTGTGAAGCGGCTGGGATGAGGATCAGCACCTCCAAATCTGAGGCCATGGTTCTCAGCAGGAAACCGATGGACTGTCCACTCCAAGTAGGGAATGAGTCCTTACCCCAAGTGAAGGAGTTCAAGTATCTCGGGGTCTTGTTCTCGAGTGAGGGAACAATGGAGCGTGAGATGGGCCGGAGAATCGGAGCAGCGGGAGCGGTACTGCAGTCGCTTTACCGCACCGTTGTGACGAAAAGGGAGCTGAGCCAGAAGGCAAAGCTCTCTGTCTACCGGGCCATTTTCGTTCCTACCCTCACCTATGGTCATGAAGGATGGGTCATGACAGAAAGAACGAGATCGCGGATACAAGCGGCCGAGATGGGTTTTCTCCGCAGGGTGGCTGGTGTCTCCCTTAGGGATAAGGTGAGAAGTTCGGTCATCAGGGAGGGACTCGGAGTTGAGCCGCTCCTCCTTCGCGTCGAAAGGAGCCAGTTGAGGTGGTTTGGGCACCTAGTTAGGATGCCACCTGGGCGCCTCCCTAGGGAGGTGTTCCAGGCACGTCCAGCTGGGAAGAGACCAAGGGGTAGACCTAGGACTAGGTGGAGGGATTATATCTCTTCGCTGGCCTGGGAGCGCCTTGGGATCCCCCAGTCAGAGCTGGTTGATGTCGCCAGGGAAAAGGAAGTTTGGGGCTCTCTGCTGGAACTGCTACCCCCGCGACCCGACCACGGATAAGCGGAAGAAGATGGATGGATGGACCATTAAACAGTTACACAACATAACAGAAATAATATCGATATCAGCGTCCCTAGCAACCACCTTGGTAACAATGAAAACGTTCTATGGACGCAATTTCCTGAAGTAATCTTCGTAATAACTAGCAAACTAAAGATCATGTACATCCACTGCACACATAATCTGAAATACCAACTCATATTTCTCGCATCAAATGACATCAAAACGCATTTTAATGGCCAAACTAACTTTAAAATAGGCATTTTCCACCGAGAATAAAACGAAGTTCGGCCATGTTTTTTTTTTCTGCAGGGAGAAATTTGAAGATCATGACGCCAGCCATTGGAATGAATGGTGAAAAAAAACGGGGTTTGTCAAACAGAGCACATGGTGTAGTCCAAACGATAGCTGGGGATTCTGGGTAGTGTAGTGTCTTCTGCCATCCTTTACTCCGAAAAAATATTTGTTTCTCCGAATCGAAGGGGAAAAATACAAAAGCATTGCACACAATTTAAACCAATCAATGTTGTGTAATTAACAAGGATAATCTGGTGTTTTTTAGTCGATGAGTAGTGCAGATATCACTGTAAAATCAATCGACAGTAAGGGGAATACTTACTTCCGGGTGTACAATTCTCCGTTATCCAATGAGAATGGACGCTCACATTGCCTTTAAGGGCAGCCGACACAAACGAATGCCGTGCTTCCATGAGCGTCATTACCAGTAGAAATACATTGCTTTTAAAATCGTGCTGTGCAACACGAAAAAAAGGGGAAAATCGTGTTGGTGAACACGAATCAATAGATTACAAATCGTGTTGGTGAACACGAAATGCCATGAGACTGGGTTGCACAAACACGCAACTGAAAATTAACCTCACGCACACACTACTGAAAACCTCTGGCCTTGCACACACACTACTGAAATACTCTCACATTCACTACTGAACACCTCACACACACACTACTGAAAACATCTGGCCTTGCACACATACTACTGAAATACTCTCACATTCACTACTGAACACCTCACACACACACTACTGAAAACATCTGGCCTTGCACACATACTACTGAAATACTCTCACATTCACTACTGAACACCTCGCACACACACTACTGAAAATTAACCTCACACACACACTCCTGAAAAACATTTTACTGAAAGGTTCTCAGTAGGGAATGTGCATGTGTTTCACCTATGTGTGTGTGAGGGGATTCTTGCTGTAACGGAAGTCATTCTAATGTAACGGAAGTCATCTGCTAGTGGTCTCTTTGCTAGCCCCGTTAGCTTCATTAGCTTCAGGCTGCTACTTGGACGTGTTTGTTGTGTTGATGCCTGGTGGAGTATTCTTCATTGAAATATCGCACTTATCTTATGGCTCTGCGGTTCAAACAGACCGTCCATGATTGCAGTTTATTCGGTAAGTGAAATTCAAGCACTTTATTTCTTACTTGTCTTTTTATTCAGCTAACGAGCGAGACGAAGCTACATCTGTGCTAACGATGCTATCCGTAGCATACAAGTTAAAACATAATAGAGAAGTGTAAAACATTAAGAAGGATTATTGTGTAGAACGAAAGGCTTCTCGGTGAGGTTGGTAAAATAAGGTCATGCTTGTACATTAGTTAGTTTGCTAGTTAGGTAACTGTATGCATTGTTATTGTTAATTTAAAATAGCTATGCTTGACGATGCAGACAGCTAGTGTCACAGTAGTGTTGAAGAGCAGAGTACTGTATGAGATTAACCTCACTATAAGATCTGTGCATCTTAAAAATATGAATCTCACATTTCCAGTTGGTTCCAGAAATAACGTTAACGTAGATATTGCAATATGGTTTGTTGAGCTGGAGTTGATTATTGAAGCTTACTGGTTAACGTTCATCATATTAAACGAACGAACCCAAACGTTGTTGTTTTTATTAATATTATTACCAATACTTACTAAGCATTTTATTATCATTGCACTGGAGAAACCGACTTATTGTGGCAGCAGAACGTGATCATGTAACATAATGCCTGCATTTAAGGACGATAGCGTAGTCAATGCTTTAGGGACAAGGAAATGCTTTGTTTAAATATTAGATATGACGTTATGTCTGCTTCTGTGACAATTAAGCTTATTCATTGCATTGCATTTGTTAAAGATGTTTGTCTTTTACCCTTATGTGTGTGTTTACAAATGAATGTGAATATGGCATAGGACAAATATTTAAATTGACTGTCTCATGAAAAACGATTCCGAAATAACAGTAAAATAAAAAGGACCAGAACTAGACAATAATACACAATCCAACTGACAAGATACAATAAGGGCTGTGATATCCAGCACTTTTTTTAAGGATAACAAAAAGATTATCACATGACATTTGCATGTAAAAAAATTCTGTGACCAACACATTGTTACTTTACATATTCAATTCAATTCAATTATATATATATATATCTGTTTGTTTCAAGTGTCCAGGTGATGCAGACAGACCAGAGGATGCTGACCACGAGAGACAGACCTATTCCTAACATCAGTGAACTTCAGCATGGACTCAAAGGTACAAAGACTCCTTTCATACTGTACAATGAATCGAGAAACGTTCTGGTTTAACCTCTTAAGCCCGAGGGTCCCCCCAGGGGACCCCTCCCACCGTTTTTTTATGAGACTATGTCTCAGGGCTTCTTAACATTTATGAAACTATTAATGTTCCATACCCTTTTAACGCTAAAAAACTCAGCTAACTGACAATGTGAACCATTTTTAGCTAAAAGAAACACAAGAGTAATACCAAGCCTTTGAATTAGCATGGAGCGAAAAAATGCTAAGTAATGCTAACGGAATTTGCACAGCACTCACGGTAGAAATGCCCTTATTACTTATCGTAACTGCACAAACAAGATATACGATTTATAGCCGAGACTCCACAGATTCCACACATGTAATATCATCACTGTAGGACCCCGAATTGCGGAGCTATCAGCCAGAAAAGAGAAAGTAAACAACATCCGGTTTCAAAAATATTACAATAATTTCGTCTTACCTTTTTTGATTTGTGATCAAAAGTTGTGTTCACCGGAATAAAAACGCCGCTCAAGGTTAATCCAATGTCTTTGTGTCACGTAGAAATTTTGACTGATAATCCTTCATCATATTTATGGCAATATACTGGGTATAAAGTTTTGCCGTCCAGGCGTGCACTTTTAGATATGCTTTGTCCGTTTCTCTATTACGTCCGCTATGGTAATGTTTACGTTGATTTGGGAACTGCCCATCGATTCTATTGGTTCTGATGGTTAAGAAAAAGGTGTAAATCACACGAATCGACCAATGGGTTCCAGAGATATGGTCCTGCGTAAAGTATAAAGAATGCCAGCCAGTTTACGTACATTACGCAGCTGACTTCATTTATTGTTTACTACCTAACAACAGGCATTACAGCTATGAGCAGGACACAGAGCGCACGGAGGACAGAGCGGACAGCAGATAACGGAATTGCAGTTTTATTGCTTATAGATTATCAGAACATTTCAAAGGGGACACAGCCACATTGGATATTAACCTATGGATTAACTACATCATCGTTTTTATCGTTTTAATGCCATTGAAGACCAGTTTAGACCAGGCAAAGACGAAGGTAAGCCATTAGCCTAGCGCATGCTAGTACCTAACTCCACTTGTTTTGATGTACGTTTTTGTTGATAACGTCGCAAGTTTGTATCTTTCAGTGTTGAGGTGGGCACCGTTAGATTCTGTGTCTTTACGATCAAAAGCGATGTGTTGGATGTGCAGCTAGGATAAGTAATAAGGGAGCTAGGATAAGTAATAAGGGAGCTAGGAGTGATTTTCGGTGCAGTAATAGGTTAGCATTTTTCGCTCGGGGCTAATTCAGATGCTCACTGTTAGCATTGTGTTTTTTGGAAAAAATAAACTAAAAAGATCAGTTAAATGAGTTTTTCCCCGTTATATGGATATAAAATATTCATAGTTTATTAAATAGTAAGGTTCCTTAGACGTTGTTTCCTGCAAATGACGCGATTTCGGTCCGTGGGGCCTATAAGTGCTATATAAATAAACTTGCCTTGCCTAAGAGGATAACAGAGTATGTTCTTATATTTTATTTTTATTTTTTTCACAACAGTTGTATTTGGATGGAATGAATACCTATAGTGAAAATTCAAAGTAATAAAATGATTTTTACAGTGAAAAAGTTCAAATGGAACTGATGGTTCCCAAATTACCCAGAGGTGAGTCCGCCTGGACTTTATTTTTCTAAACCTCTCTAAAAAGGTCAAATTTAACTTGTTTTGCATCAATCTTGATACAGGGTACTTATTATATGTTATAGTTTGGATTCCTAAAGCTTTTAGTCTACTAACCCATCATTCAAGGGTGGTTTTTACTATAAGTAATGGGTATTTTTTAGGCGGACATTAGAATTTACATGTTTTTACTATGTTCCATCTGAATTTACTTTAAAATACAAACATCTATATTGATTCTGACACTTCTACATCCAACTCACAGATGTAACCTTGCTTTGAGAGAAAAGATGATTAATTTACCCCTTTTAGAAGTGAAGATATAGTCTTTGTTGTGTTAGTGGCATTTTCGAGCCTGAAACCTGAAAAACAGGCTCAGGGCTTAAGAGGTTAAATAGATAAAGTAACAACTATAATCAGCTTTCACATTTCAATGTATTTAAGGCAATTATTATTTTACATTGTGTTGTGGCAGATATCTCTGCTCCGCGCCGATCATATATGAGTTTGCTTTAAAAGAAGGGAAACCCAAAACAACCAGGATAGGGGTTAAACAATAATCTGCTTTAATGATAAACGGTAAGAATACAAATACACTTCTCCAAAGGGGTAGGCCCACCCCCTGCTCTGGTCCAAATGCCGGGAGAACTTCTCATCTTGACGGCAGGAGCAAAAGAGAAAGAACCAACAGATAGAACAGACTTACATGCAGAAAACAAAACAGGAGGGGTTGGGTCAGCTGGTCATCTTTTCAGGTCATCTCATTGGGAGATGCAAAAGATGGCTTTTCTTAGCGAATCAGCGCGAGCCAGCCAGGATAATAAACAAGTGTCTCTGAGATGGTAGTAAAATATATCTAGTGTCCGTTATCTCACTTTCCTGCATAGACTTTCACACACACACTTTCCTGCACATTCCAGAGGCCTGAGTTGGGTCTAAAGAATATTCTCTTGCTCACATCTTACTCCCATTATTTATACAAAGTAATTAAACACACACATATACTATTCAAGATATGTAGACTTCCCTGAAACATGACATACTGGAGATCTTAAGCAGAATATCCCCTCCCCCACAGAGCAATAAAACCTGTTTACTCCAAGCACCCCAGAATGTTTGAGCAAGTTTTAGTCCTCACATTTATGAAAGGATAAAACAGAGAAATCAATACAAAACACAAACACAGGTATTGTTTAAACAGTATTCACTTAACTGCTACTATTGATAATTTCCAGAGAAACTCAAGGGGCCTCTTTTAATATCTGGAAGTTGCAACAAGACTTTCTGCCATTTCAAATGTAACACACTTCCCAAATATCAGATGATAATAATCTTCAATAATTGTGAGAATTGCTACCATTTGTCTCTACATATTGTCTGTAAAAGACGTTGTTAAAGTGGTTCTTGCCGTGAGAGAACCGAACAGCATGATTTACACTAAGTTCTGATAACAGTTGAAGATTATTTAATAAGATATTTTAATGTTGATTAACTGCAGACTGTTCATTCATAATCTGATTATCTTTGTAGTACAAAGTGATGAATTAAAAAAACACATTAAAATAAAAAATATATTATTTCTACAGCCGCTAAATAAACACCTCTTTCATAAATATCACACTTACTCTGCAATAATGTCATATGTTTGAGGTTCCTTGTCATTTCTGTTAGGAAAGGACACACCTGAAGGACACGACTGTCTCACCGTTTTCTCCGAGGGGCAAGAAGAAAATGAAAAGCTGATTTCAGATTAAAGACCAATACAAGACATTCACTAAGAAACTACTCTTTTATTGTGAACACAAAGATCTGCACACTGAATAGTGTCCACGTCCTCCTCCATCAGGCCTGCTCCTCCTCCATCAGGCCACGTCCTCCTCCATCAGGCCTGCTCCTCCTCCATCAGGCCTGCTCCTCCTCCATCAGGCCTGCTCCTCCTCCATCAGGCCACGTCCTCCTCCATCAGGCCTGGTCCTCCTCCATCAGGCCTGGTCCTCCTCCATCAGGCCTGGTCCTCCTCCATCAGGCCTGCTCCTCCTCCATCAGGCCTGGTCCTCCTCCATCAGGCCACGTCCTCCTCCCAGAGAAAGACCTCTCCACCTCAGTCCTCTCCAGCCAAACCCACAGACCGTCCGTCACACTGAGGTTTCTCCCAAAGTCTCTGCAGCTCTCTGGACTCCACGCTGTCTCAATTGATCCACACTGTGAATATGAGAGGGGAACACGTGTGTAATAAATGCTTTAGACAATAAGAAATATGAAGTTAACTGTTGAATGGCTCATTATTTTTTAAATAGACAAAACTATTACTGTATTTCAATATTTCACGTCTGAAAGTTTAATTTAAAAGAAGAAGAGGCCCCAAAAATAAAGATTGGTATATCAATAAATGTAGTTGATTTTGTCTTTGTAATTGTTTAAAGTAAAGTAGATAGAACTGATGCTTAAGAGTTTTAATACAGTCTGGTTGTGGAGGAGGCACACAGGTAAGAGCACTAACTAGCTGCCATCACATGTAACTAAGCTTGACTTGAATTTATTAAAAGTATAATTAAGTAACAGCAACAAATCAATAACTAAAATCATGCAAAAATGTGAATCTTTGCTGGATCCACTGTTGCATTTACCACATGTTGTATATTTTAGAAACCTGAAGGCATTTATAGATTTGTATGCAAGTAATATCCCAAAACTCAATACCTTAGATTATTATTGAAAGTTTTGCTGAATAGTTTCATGTTCACTTACCTTAAGCAACGTAAAACGTGCAGACCGGGAGCAACAGATGTAGGTTAACCGGCTAGTTGGAGTACATACATAGGTTAGTCTTATATTTACTTACTGTTAACTAACTAATGCTAACATAACTGTCGGCTAGAAGTACACAGCTTAATCAACCATATTTAACAGGCCATTGTCCTCTCAGCCTGATATATCAATCACTTCAATAAATGGTAAACAAAAAAAGGAAAGGTTCTGGCTCAATTTCGGCTTAGTTAGCTTGTTAGCTTATTGCAGCTGTGCATGTTGCTAGCGGGTTGCTAGGCCACCTCACGAGCTGCGCCAGGTGATGTAAACAAGAACACCTCCATAGACCAGACCGTCTCAGTTTGTAGACCGCTCGGCCGGGGGTCCAGCCTACGGCTGCGGTGCCGTTTCTCTATAAATCCATGCTGAATTCAACCTTCTGTTTCCTTCTTCTTCATCTTCTTTAACTTGCAACCAGACGAGCATTATCGCCACCTATTGTATCACTGCAGCATTGTTAGTTCCGTTTCATTACAATGACTTCCGTTTCATTACACAGGGATGCAAACTTGTCACCTTTCGGCGAAATTCGCCGTTTTGAATCCAAAATAGGTAGTTTGTGTGATTCATGTAGATCTGCAATAAAAATATTTGTGGGGTATGGGGGGGGGGGTCTGGGACCCGGAGTAATCTGCGGCCGCGAGCTGTTATGTGCCGTCATGACACGCATGGTGTTCTTTTTTTATATATTATAAAGCTGGGAGCTCGAGTCTTCCTGCCTGTCGGCTCTGCTCATGGATGTATAATAAGGCTCTGCTGCTCCGCGATGATGGTCTAGCTTCAGCAGCTACATTACCTACGGTCGGGTGCGTTCGTTAATATTAACTGTGTGGTCCGGAGTCACTGTGGTACAGACTGGATCGCTGGTGAACAGCTGTTAGAACGGGCCGTTCAGGTGCTCAGAGCAGAGCTCCCTGTTGGAGCGGCAAAGCACGATGTGCACTTAAAAGTTTTTCTGTCGCAATATTATCGTTGAGCTTGCTAACTAGCATACATTGTCACTATCTGCTAACGTTAGCTTTAGCCTTCGTTTTCTAATAGTTTTTTTCATAGGCTATAAACGGAGGTGGTATAAGTATTGATCTTGTACTTGAGTAAAAGTAGAAGTACTCAGATTTTGTACTAGAGTAAAAGTAGAAGTACTCAGATCTTGTACTAGAGTAGAAGTAGAAGTACTCAGACCTTGTACTAAAGTAAAAGTAGAAGTACTCAGATCTTGTACTTGATTAAAAGTAGAAGTAGCTACTCAAATCTTGTACTTGAGTAAAAGTAGAAGTATTCAGGTCTTGTACTTGAGTAAAAGTACCAGAATGTAGGAACAATCCTGCAATCAAAATGTTCCTCAAATAAAAGTACAAAAGTATTATCATCAAAATATAGTTAAAGTATCGACAGTAAAAGTAGAAGTACTCAGATCTTGTACTTGAGTAAAAGTAGAAGTACTCAGGTCTTGTACTAGAAGTGGTGTAGGAATACTCTGTTACAGTAAAAGTCCTGCATTCAAAATGTTCCTCAAGTCAAAGTATAAAAGTATTATCATCAAAATACAGTTAAAGTAGCGACAGTAAAAGTATTCATTGTGCAGATTGGTCCATTTCAGAATAATATCTATGATATGTTTTATAATGATTGATCAATAAAGTGTTCTCAAAGCTGGTAAAGGTGCAGCTAGTTTGAATGACTTTGTATACTGCAGGGTAGCTTGTGAATTTACTCCAGGTGGAACTAAAGTCTGATTTAACACTTGATTATATTTCACATCATTCATCCACATCTGTGAAGTAACTAAAGATATTAAATACATGTAGTGGAGTAGAAGTACACCATTTACCTCTGAACTGTAGAGGAGAAGAAGAACAAAGTAGCAAACCATTGAAATACTTAAATAAAGTACAAGTATCTCAAAATTGTACCCAAGCAGTACTTGAGTTTATGAACTTAGTTACTTAACACCACTGGCTATACAGATAGAAAGACTAAGCCTTGCACAGAGGCATGAAAATACATTTTCAAAATGCTCAACAGTGCTGCCAAAATTATAAACTGACTGCTACACAATTTCAAATAAATGCTTTTATATATTTCTATTAGATGTGACTCTTTGGCGTTTCTGTTATTATTAACACTGCTGCTTTAGTTGTTCTGACTGCTAAAATCATCTGTTATTCCTAATGTTAAAGCCGATATTCCGGGGGGTCGGGGGGCTCGGATCCTTGTCACCTTTTTCATACCTGATGAGTTTGCATCCCTGATTACAATGACTTCCGTTACAGCAAGAATCCCCTCACACACACATAGGTGAAACACATGCACATTCCCTACTAAGAACCTTTCAGTCAAATGTTTTCAGTTGTGTGTGTGTGAGGTTAATTTTCAGTAGTGTGTGTGTGTGTGAGGTGTTCAGTAGTGAATGTGAAAGTATTTCAGTAGTGTGTGTGTGAGGCTTGATTTTCAGTAGTGTGTGTGTGAGGTGTTCAGTAGTGAATGTGAGAGTAATTCAGTAGTGTGTGTGTGAGGCCAGAGGTGTTCAGTAGTGTGTGTGTGTGTGTGTGTGTGTGTGTGTGTGTGTGTGTGTGTGTGTGTGTGTGTGTGTGTGTGTGTGTGTGTGTGTGTGCTTCAATCTTGTAGGCTACTCACCTCGTTTCTTGTAGCCCTCGAAAGGGTTTTGGAGGTCGATGCCTCGGTGAACGTGAGTTGTTTGGCTTTCTTGTCCGCAGCAGCAGAAAGCATTTTCGAATGTTTGAATGAATCAAAGTGGGTCGTCACCGTCGATGTTCTCTTATGCTCCAACACACAGTTGCACGGGGTGCAGAATAGTTTCCCCCCACTTTCGTGCAAGACATCGGGGAACTGCTTTGCCCGGTCTTTAGCAGAAATGTTCGTCGGTAAATGAGATGGATTAGAATTTTTCATCTTGGTGTTTTCGCTCTCGTGTGAGCTCCACACGTTCACTCTACGGTGTTGTTTACCTTCTGTGATGCGCGAGCTGATGACGTCGCGTCATCATCATCATCACTACTTCACGTCAAGACGAGTTAACTTTTTTTCCCCTCAACTTTGTGTGGAAAAATGCGGGGATTATGCGCCCTTTTAAAAATCTGCGCCATTTTTCTGATTATGCGGTAAATTCTGCGATCGCAGAATCGCGTTTTTCTGGAGGGTCTAAATATTGTGTATTCCATTCTGGCTTCCCTCCACTGGCTTCCTGTCCATTTTAGAGTTCATTTTAAGATTCTGTTGTTTATTTTTAAATCGCTTAATGGGCTGGCCCCTCAGTACATCTCCGACCTCCTAAAGGTGTACACCCCCTCAAGGGCTTTGAGGTCGGCTGATCAGCTGCTGCTGGTAGTCCCTGTGAAGTCAACTTGGAAAATCCTCACAGGAGATCAAGGGGTTAAAAAGTCGGGCTGATTGACAGAGTGGCAGCTGTCTGAAATCATTCCCCAATTGCTAATCAGCGTCGCTGCGCCTTTAAAAGCAACGCACCTGAAAGAAGGGCAGTAATCAAAGCTGGAGAGGGACAAACTAAAAAGCGTGCGTCCAGCAGCAGCAACGAACCAGCAGAAGAAACGTCAAAGAAGCAGCACTGGTGCAGCCATAAAAAGCTGGAGAAGCGGCCGGTGAGAGATGAACTGTGTGTTTAGTTAAGAGTCATACAACTTGCCGTTCGTGGTGCACGTTAGAACGTGCGTTCTAGTTCAATGTCCTCAAGCTAAAGCAACATGATTGTTGATTTAAAAACGAATGTGATTTGTTTATTGAGAGATGTAGATTGGTAAAAACGGTTTGCATACTGCTAAAAATGCAGTCTTATATTTGCATTTTTAATGAGACTGCATAAGTTAAAAACTGTTTAAAAACATAATTCATAAAAATACACTAAGAAAGTAAAAACAATATTCACAAGTGTTAAGTATATGTAAAGCATGTATTTTTGCATTTATTATTTGATGTGCATTGTATTTACAGTAATTCTTTTTTATTTTTTCATTTAAGGTTTTTTACCTTACAACCTTACTACATAAGCTGTACTGCAACAACAAAAACGAAAGTAAAGAAGAACTCAAAAGAAACAAAGTTGTGGTCATTGTACGAGTGAAACCCAGTTAAAACCTCCTATGGACTGTACCATCCCTTTCAAGCGGGGAAACTGCAAATATACCCAAGGGCTTGACAGTCCCTAAAACAAAGAGAAAGACCAGGGGAGACTGAGCCTTCTCAGCGGTAGCCCCCAGACGACCTGCCCCCCCCCATGTCAAATTGTCGCCCACCCTTCAAACTTTTAAGTCCCGCCTGAAGACCCACCTCTTTTCCCTCGCTTTCGAGTCAGTTTGAGCTATGTTTTATCCATTTTTATGCTTTTATGTGTCTGTCCATAGCCCTTATGTGCCTTTTATCTAATATTTTATTATAATGTTATGTGGCTGTGAAGCATTTCAGTAAACCCTCTGTTTTTAATATGTGCTATATAAATAAAGTGGATTGGATTGGAGAGAGCGCAGAGAAGCATATAAGACTGCGACTCCACCTCCTGGTCTCAACTACACTTATTATATATATATATATACCAATAAATGCTTTCTGCACACTTTCTGTTTTCCTTTTTTGTACTAGAAAACTTGAAGTAATCCAACTTTTGACAGCACTCATCCCTTTAACTCTGAGTGAGATTTATAATGTCGTCTTTACTTAACCAGTCACCTCGCACACCATTTTAGAACAGGACTGCTACGGGACTAAACGGAACTTTAAGTAGGATTTGCTGAGAATACTTTTCTGTACTATTCTTTTACTTATTACAGCTTTCCTTTTTAAAGATTATCAAAGACCCCCATCACCCCAGCCACAAACTGTTCTGTCTGCTGCCGTCTGGACAAATGCCACCAGACTCAGAGACAGTTTCATTCCACTGTTTATTACTGCAAACAGCAGTATTTATTCCACTGTACAGTATTTAATTTTACATTCTGTTGTTTATCTTATTCTATTTACATAGACTCTGCAACATTTAGTTTATTGTATTTATGTATTTATTTGTACATGTATATAGTTAACTTCTCCTGTATTACTTGCACATTGGTTTTGAAACATAATCTTGCGTTATTTTATTTCTACTTCTTTCTATTCATTTTATTGTTTTCTGGTCTTATATTTATTTATGTTGCCTAGTTGAAGGAGCCTGGGACTCTTTTAATATACTTCTGTAATAATCACACATTGGTACCACTTTACAATAAGACTACCCTTATAAAGGATTCATAAAGGGTTTATAATTAGGTTATGAATTAGGTTGTAAACACTTTATTAATCATTAAGAACCATTTATAAACCAGTTCTAACATAGTTTTCATACATCAACACAGGCTCACTATTTGGCAAGATGACTAAGCCTAAGCTACTTAGCGACAATCAACTCAGTGAACAACAGATACCAAGGATGCTGGCTGATGAAGAAGATGAAGTAAGCTAAGTAGCCAATATAAGGCTGAGCAGTACAGATGAATGTGGGCTCACTATTTGGCAAGCAAGCGGTCACACTTGCCCTGTTTATCTCATGTCTTATAAAAGCTTATTAATGATTTATAAAGTGTTCACAACCTAATTAATAAATGAATTACAAACTATTCGTAAACCTGTTATAAGGGTAGTCTTATTGTAAAGTGCTACCCACATATTTGACTCAAGGGGGAGTTCAATTAATTGCTGTGTCACACACACTATAGTAAACGCTTCTAAGATGTTCATAGGATAGTGTGTTGGCCTTTACAGTATTTAGGGAAATAACTATGTTTTCCGCGTATATGGATAACTTCTACTTCAACAGGCTTTAGTCCATCAGAAATAAAGCACCATATTTGCGTCATTGCTGTGTTTGTAGATGTCTATTTGTCCTTAATGTTTTCTGGTGCACAGCAGTCAAAAAGCTCTCAGAGGCTGAGTGTAAATTCATCCCAACCTGGATCAGTGAAGGAGCAACGCCTGGCGCCTGGTCCCTCCATATGTTTCCATATAGATATCAAGCCATCGATTAGGGGAATGCTGTCATCTAGTTGGCAGCGATTAGGCTGCTGGCTTTGGCACCCAGTCAACAATTAATTCACATGCTAATGTCTTCCAGATCAGGTCTCGCCCCTAAACTGGTTCCCCTTATTGACTTGATTCCCTGATTGGACAGATGGCCACCTTTCAATATCACAGACGTCTGCTTGTGTTAAGGCTTGGGGTTCGGGGTTGTCAAGAGGGGGGGTGAGGAATCCTAAGCTTATGAATAAACAACAACAATCATCTAGATAAACAAAAACATTATCTGGCATCTGAACCTTGACGGTGATCCATTATGGCCATTACTGTCACATCATGTGCTGCAGTTGGCTTTTAATTGCTCGTATTTACTAAAGAGAATGGGGAAGAGTGAGACAGTGTATCAGTGGACGCTCTTAATTGATTTGTCCTCGTGTTTGCCAAGACCGCAGTCAATACAGTGGAGTGGGCTGAAACCTATCAAAGCAGAGTGGAGTGTGAAGGCACGGCAGGGAACAAACCGGATGCAGCTAGTAGAGAGAGAGAGAGAAAGAAAGCAGCATTTCTATTCCCCCCTCCTCCTCCCCCACACGTCTCTCTATCACCTCTTGCTAGCTCTCTCTCTGTGCTCTCCTCTCTCTCTCTCTCTCTCTCTCTCTCTGTGCTCTCCTCTCTCTCTCTCTCTCTCCTCTCTCTCTCTCTCTGTGCTCTCCTCTCTCCTCTCTCTCTCTCTCTCTCTCTCTCTCTCTCTGTGCTCTCCTCTCTCTCTCTCTCTCTCTCTGTGCTCTCCTCTCTCTCTCTCTGTACTCTCCTCTCTCTCTCTCTCTCTCTCGCTCTCTCTCTCTCTCTGTGCTCTCTCTCTCTCTCTCTCTCTCTCTCTGTGCTCTCCTCTCTCCTCTCTCTCTCTCTCTCTCTCTCTCTCTGTGCTCTCCTCTCTCTCTCTCTCTCTCTCTCTGTGCTCTCCTCTCTCCTCTCTCTCTCTCTCTCCTCTCTCTCTCTCTGTGCTCTCCTCTCTCTCTCTCTCTCTCTCTCTGTGCTCTCCTCTCTCCTCTCTCTCCTCTCTCTCTCAATTCAATTCAATTCAATTCAATATGCTTTATTGGCATGAATGTCAGGTGAACAATATTGCCAAAGCGTCAAGGATATATGATAAGAAAAAAAAAATACAAAAACAATTCATTCATTAAACAATTTACAACAATATATTACAAAACCTCAAGTATCAAATGTAAAAAGAAAGAAAGGAAGAAAAGAAAGACACATGAAGTAGAGGAGCAATCAGAGTGAGCTGAGGGGAACAGCTGTTATGTGTTGTTGTTGTCTCTTAGGCTGTGAGGCTCTCTCTCTCTCTCTCTCTCTCTCTCTCTCTCTGTGCTCTCCTCTCTCCTCTCTCTCTCTGTGCTCTCCTCTCTCTCTCTCTCTCCTCTCTCTCTCTCTGTGCTCTCCTCTATCTCTCTCTCCTCTCTCCTCTCTCTCTCTGTGCTCTCCTCTCTCCTCTCTCTCTCTCTCTCTCTCTGTGCTCTCCTCTCTCTCTCTCTCTGTGCTCTCCTCTCTCTCTCCTCTCTCTCTGTGCTCTCCTCTCTCCTCTCTCTCTCTTTCTTTCTCTGTGCTCTCCTCTCTCTCTCTCCTCTCTCTCTGTGCTCTCCTCTCTCCTCTCTCTCTCTCTCTCTCTGTGCTCTCCTCTCTCTCTCTCTCTCTCTCTCTCTGTGCTCTCCTCTCTCTCTGTGCTCTCCTCTCTCCTCTCTCTCTGTGCTCTCCTCTCTCTCTCTCCTCTCTCTCTCTGTGCTCTCCTCTCTCTCTCTCTCTCCTCTCTCTCTGTGCTCTCCTCTCTCTCTCTCTCTCTATGTGCTCTCCTCTCTCTGTGCTCTCCTCTCTCTCTCTCTCTCTCTCTCTCTCTCTCTCTCTGTGTGCCTGGCAGCAGTCTTTCTCAGGAGACTTTCTCTGCAGTTGTGTGAGGAGAATGTCAGTCCTGTGTAGTTAGGAGAGTGTGTATTTCTACCTATGTGTGTGTGGGTCTGCCTCTACCAGAAACGTCCCCTGGATGTGCTCATTAACAAAACACAAGTATGTATGGCTCTCCAGAACAAGGCATTATGGGTACTGACACTTTCTCAGCTTTGCGAGTTCATAAGCAACTAATGAACAGATTCAGGCACGAATACTGCACACACAAAAACACAGGCACGAATGACGTCTTTAAATGACCTTTCATACAGACACAAAAAAACAAGTTGTTACAAACTTACTATTCAGATGGTGTGTGTGGATGGTCTGATTTTCTGTGTGGTACAGAAAAGAAGAACGTTGCTAGACAGAAACTCCAGGTTTGAGTGAAAGGATTTATTTTCTCCCACAATTTGCATGACATTCTACAAAAAGTTCAAATCGTTTTTTCTTCTTCTAATAATACTCTGTTTTCGCAGTTGGCAGAACGTCTCTCCTCCAGGTATCTGTTCTCGTGCGGTCAATCATTCACATCATCTTCCTCCGCCGACTGAGTTTCCCACTTGACACGGGAATGTATGGTTTAGATTTTGTGTTCATTACAGGACATTGTGTTAGACCTTTTGGTTTGTTATATATGTTGTATGAAATTGATAAGATACACTGTATTGTTGCAGGGTCCACAACTTTAAAGGGGTATTAAATAAAGTAAGGGGTGCTTTTTATTTTATTTATTGTTGTAAAGTCATTCACCAAGACAAGAAATCCAATGGCCATGGACATCCTGTTCCAGCTCCCCAGAACTGCATGAGATGAAAATGAAAGCAGCCAACTAAATAACATTTGTATTAATCCCAGCATCATCATTAGACTTATTTTATACTTTACTGATTTTGCAAATATACAGTATGTCCTTGAATTATAATATTATATATTATAAATATGCATTTTTATATACAAAAGAAAAACAATTCACAGACAATCATATTTTCAATGTTCAAAACTAATCAGTGCATGGCAACCAATGGAAAAACGCTGTAATCTCACATGCAATAAAGCTCTTCGAAATGAGCAGAACAGGTGCATAGGTGAACAAAGATAAATATAGCCTGGCTTGATGAAATCATTTCTCTGTCCTGGATAATAACTCATTATGCTAATCACAAGGCCGATTAATCATTTTCTCATTTGAACTGTCAGGGCGTGATTGTCATACCAGGAGATTGTGTGAAGTATAGCGAAAAATATTCGCCTTTTGCAATTCATCAAAGACACATGGACAAAAATGTGAAGAACGGAATGTCAGAACAGAAATTGATGCTGAAGCTGTTGCGATGTGTTTCACCCGAGCCATAACAATGAAAAGCCTTTGTTATATCTTCAGGAGTACAAGAGAAAAGAGCGATGATAAACAGTGTTCAGCGGCTGTTAGACCCTGATGGCGCTGTAACACAACAGCACAACAGGAAACAAACTAGAAAAAGCCAATAGTGTGTGTGTTTGTGCGTGTGTGTGTTTGTGCGTGTGTGTGTGCATGTGTGTGCATGTTTGTGTGTTTGTGTGTGTGTTTGTGCGTGTGCGTGTTTTTGTGTGTGTGCATGTTTGTGTGTGTGTTTGTGCGTGTGTGTGCGTGTGTTTGTGCGTGTGTGTTTGTGCGTGTGTGTTTGTGCGTGTGTGCGTGCGTGTGTGTGTGATTGTGCGTGTGTTTGTGCGTGTGTGTTTGTGCGTGTGTGTTTGTGCGTGTGTGTTTGTGCGTGTGTGTGCGTGTTTGTGTGCGTGTGCATGTGTGTGTTTGTGCGTGCATGTGTGTTTGTGCGTGTGTGTTTGTGCGTGTGTTTGTGCGTGTGTGTGTATTTGTGTGTGTGTGTGTTTGTGCGTTTGTGTGTGCGTGTGCATGTGTGTGTTTGTGTGTGTGTTTGTGTGTGTGTGTGTGCATGTGTGTGTTTGTGTGTGTGCGTGTGTGTTTGTGCGTGTGTGTGTGTTTGTGCGTGTGTGTGTTTGTGCCTGTGTTTGTGCGTGTGTGTTTGTGCGTGTGTGTGTGTGTGTTTGTGCGTGTGTGTGTGTGTTTGTGCGTGTGTGTGTGTGTGTCTCATATATTGCGATTGTCCCTACTGGGGTGGCCAGCTGTTTCTCTGCCCATAAAAAGGAGGCAGGAATGTCTGGTGGGATGAAGGAGGCTGCAGAGACACACTGAGAGCCACACACATGCACACACACCTCAACTCACAAAATATACACACAGAAAAACTACAGTCACACAGTTGTATGTACCTGGATGTACATCTGTTACAGAACCAAACACACACACACACACACACACACACACACACACACACACACACACACACACACACACACACACACACACACAGCAGCAGCAGGGGGGTGGAGGCGTTATCGGTCCATATCTGTGCTTGGAGCCACACAGTCTCCAAGGCTGCTATCAGCTCCCCCATTATCTCTGTCTGACAGAGTGGAGGAGGAGGACAACGCTGAAGCCTGTCCCCCCCACCCCCCATCAACCTGCTCCCCTCATAGCTCCCGTACGCACACACACCACCAACTCGTTAAGAGGGCGGAAATGAAACGTCTGTCCCCTGAGCCGGCCGGGAATCAGAGCTTTGCTGCTCAAGTTTGGCCACGACAACAGGATTCTGATTATAAATCTACAGACAGGATGAGGGGAAGGGGTTGGACAGAAGGAGGTGGCAAGAAGAGGAGTGGAAGAGTAAGAGAAAGGGTGAGAGAGAAAGACAGAGAGGGAAAGGTAGGAGGAGGGAAAAGAGGGAGCAGCCTGCTGCAGCTCTCATTAACTTAATGTCTCTGTGGAGGCTGACGAGTGAGCTGGGGGGGGAGGAGGGGGGAGGAGAGGAGAGGGGGGAGGAGGAGAGGAGAGAGGAGAGGAGGAGAGGAGATGGGGAGGAGAGGAGGAGGAGAGAGGAGAGGAGGAGAGAGGAGAGGAGGAGAGAGGAGAGGAGAGAGAGGAGACGAGGAGAGGAGAGGAGAGAGAGGAGAGGAGGATGAGAGGACGAGAGGAGGAGAGGAGGAGAGGAGAGGGGAGGAGAGGAGGAGAGGAGGAGAGGAGAGAGGAGAGGAGAGAGAGGAGACGAGGAGAGGAGGAGAGGAGGAGAGGAGGAGGGGAGGAGAGAGGAGAGGAGGAGAGGAGGAGGGGAGGAGAGAGGAGAGGAGAGGAGGAGATGAGAGAGGAGAGGAGGAGAGGAGGAGAGGAGAGGAGAGAAGGGGAGGACGAGAGGAGGAGAGGAGAGGAGGAGAGGAGAGGGGAGGAGGAGAGGAGGAGGAGAGGAGGAGAGGAGGAGAGGAGAGAGAGGAGACGAGGAGAGGAGAGGAGGAGAGGAGAGAGTAGGAGAGGAGGAGAGGAGGAGGAGAGGAGAGGAGGAGAGGAGGAGAGGAGAGGAGAGGAGAGGAGGAGTGTTAAATGTTAAAAGCAATAGAATACATGACTTAGTGCTAATTGACTTTGTTATTTACGTGTCTCTGATTCTCAGGATCACACATTAAAACAATTTAAACAGCCATTTGAGAGCTGTGTGATCCAAACTGATCATAACAATGTCAAATGTAAAAATATCTCAAACAGGAAATATTATTTTGGAAAAACTGCCCTACATATACGGTTTTTCATAAATAAAGTGGTTGTAATATTTGTTTCTGAGACACCAGCCCTATTTTATAAATCACAATAGTATTTTCTGATGTGGCTATAGAAAGGAGTACATGTAATTATTAATAATCATGTATGCTAGGCACCCAGTTATCAACATACAGTAAACATTTAACCTGGTTTTCTGAATGTTAAATAATAACATAGAAATAGAATAAATAATAAATAGAATCAATACAAGAGTCCTGGCACATGTCCAGTCCCAACCTGCAGTGAAGTGCATGTTTTCACTTATTGTAGCCCAAGATCTATGCCTGTTATTCAATTTTCTTTAAGAAATCTTTTCTGAAAAAAACGTCTGACACATCTTTAATATTTTTCAAAAATGTATCATGGAATGGACCAATGGAATAGTATTTTCTGGGTAGAATAAGAAGTTAAAAGATACAGATAAAAATGTTTCTAAATTACACACTTGGTATCTCCCCTATGGATGAAAGAGCTTCCATCAGTGAGCCGCAGCAGCACTCAGCGTTCCTCTGTCAGGTGACAGGGGATCAGCTGCTCTATCTGCTCTGTGCAGCTACTGGAGCCCACTCAGGGCCCGGGGCCCCACCAGAGGACGGACATGGAGCCGCTCAGACACACACATGTGTTGGTAGAGAAGCCACTTAATGTACTGCTACAATACTGTCAAATATAATGTCATTATATTATTTATTATATATATTGTGTTTGTGTACGATGGATGGAATCAGATTTGCATATACAGACAAGATGGCCATGATAACACATGGGCTTTCTGCATGTCATCCACTGTATTCAAATGTATTTCCATGACACTATTAATCAGAGGTGTCAAGTAAGTGTGGCGTGTAAAGCAACCATTCAGTAAAGTGAACTGGAATGGAAAGATCATTCCTCATTTTCTAACTCTCTGCTCTGGTCTGAAAACACTAACAGCTGCTGATTTGCAGCATGACAGGGCACAGGCCACTGAAAGAGAGCGAGACAGACACGCTGCAGAACAAGACAGATGACAGAGCTCAAACCATACATACATCAGACAGCACTGCTAAAAGCAAAAGGGAGGCTGCAGAGATGAATGGAGAGGAAGGGAGCTGACATGAACAATATCTAGTGTAGCGGGCCGATGGGGGAGAAAAGTGACAATGCTGGACCCAATACAAAAAAGAAAAGCTATAATTCATGAGCGATGTACAGTGAAATCATTTGTTATCTCTTTTAAAAGCACCTTGATCACAGCTGTGTGGGTCTAGAGGGGGACACATCTTAAGATAATTGCTTATCCACCATTACAGTTCCCTGCATCCAGGTTTCTCTGGCAAGGTTTTCTGTAAGTTAATGCGACACAAGCAAACAAATACGTGCACAATGGCACACTCTCTGTCACACACACACACACCATCTGACAAGGCCAAAGTGATGTTGGTTTCAGGGGACCGTAAGTGGGTCCCACCACAGATGGGCCGGGGCCCTGCACCCTCTCCCTAATGCTCCATTCTGCAGCTGTGTGAGATTAGCTAGGTACCATCAATGCTAATTTGTGCTGATACAACCAAAACTTTTATTGAGATGAGGGAAAAAAGGAGATATATCACACACACACACACACACACACACACACACACACACACACCCTTGTACATGGAAGATGTCTCCTTGAGTCTGCTGCAGAGGCTGCGCTGAGTGTAAATGCACACAGTCAAAGCTATTTAAAGACATTATTATGAATGTTTTTCTCAAGCTTTTAATTCCAAAACTTGTGAAGGATTCAGAGATTTTGACTTTGAAGCGACGGAGCTTCACAACCTGCATCCATGTTGGCTAATATAACATTTTGAAAAGGTTAGGGAAAGATCCTTGTTTCGATAAGAACATTTATAACTGTCAATATGTCTCTGTCCATTTTCCAAATATTATTCATTATTCCTGGGTTCTCAGACATCTCAATCTCGATCTTTATTTATTTATATAGCACATTTAAAACAACCTCAGTTGACCAAAGTGATGTACAGGCAATAAATACAATATAAAATAACACAATGGGAGTACATCAATAAAACAATAATTTAAAACATGATAAAAAGCACAATAACTAGAAACATAGAAACACCTACAAATGTAAAAATGTAATGTTCAACTAGTATTAAAAGCCAGTGCAAAGAGGTGGGTTATTAGCTGAGATTTAAAAAGTTCAATAGACTCAGCAGTCCGGATATGTACTGGGAGGCTGTTCCACAGTCTGGGAGCTGCAACACTGAAAGCCCTGTCACCTCAGGTTTTTTTCCTGCACCGAGGAACCACCAACATATTCTGCTGAGCTGAGCGCAATGCTCTAACTCAGGGATGGGCAAATGGCGGCCCGCGGGCCGCATGCGGCCCCCACCTCCTCTTTTAGCGGCCCTCAGATTAATTTATAAACAACGTAATTAATTTAAAATATATTTTTTTATTTTGTTTTACTTGTAGTACTGATACCGTCCACTAGACTCCTAGTTACGCCACGAGCTGCGTACATGATTTCAAATACCGCAAAATAATCTGTGACGCATTTGTGTGTATTGTGTTTGTTTCCCAGGGTAACACTCACAAGAAACACCGGCTGTTGTTATGCCTGCTGTGACGTTAAGTTGCCTCTTGTAATTATGCCTTTACAAGCTTAAAAGTTGTATTTATCATCTGAATTTGGCGAAACAAGTTTAATATTCTTAAAACCAAGACTTTGTTTATTTGAAATCAGATGAAAACAAACTGTCACGGACCCTGCCGTGTTATCTATGATTACTACGCTTTTCATTCATAATTTCAGCGGGAGGGAGGGGGAGCTGTGCTGAGGAACAGCAGAGTGCGGGCTGACAGGTGTCTGTGTTGAAACTCCCCTTATTGTGGAATAAGGGGAATGCAGAGACTGGCTACAAGTGTCTTAGGTTCAAGTTAGACAACTAATGTCTGGGTTAGTGTTCATGACTTAATGTGTATGTCATCTTAATGGTTAATCTCAATACACACACATTTCCCGTGCTTTCCAATAGTTTAAAATAGTTTTATTCCACTGTTTAATAACCTGTTCAATACAAACATGCCACTTGTAAAAATGAAATAACATTTATGTGAACTGATATTTGTTTAGTGAGCTTATTAGAGGATGTTCCCATTTTTTGGAGATGTTCCCTTTGATTGTAAAATGTCAATGAAGATGTCAGACTTAGTATATTTGTTAATAATTACATACAACACATGGAATTTGTGTGTGTGTGTGTTCCAAGTGAATCTGCGGCCCCCTGGTGGCCAGTACATCAATGATGTGGCCCCCACCACCATCAAAGTTGCCCATCCCTGCTCTAGCTGGAGCATGGCGGTGCAACAACTCAGACAGGTAATGTGGTGCCAGTCCATGGAATGATTTAAAAACAACAAGTAAGTACTTGAACTGGATCCTGTAACTGACAGGAAGCCAATGAAGATCTGCCAGAACAGGTGTGATGTGGTCATATCTTCTCTTCCCTGTAAGAAGGCGACAGACCAAACACTTATCAACACCAATATACAGGGAGTTAAAATAGTCTAAGCAATACGTTATAAATAGGTGGATTAGCTGTTCAAATTCCATACTAAGAAGATAGGCTTTTACCTTCCCCAGAAGCCGCAGCTGGAAGACTGTCAACAGTCTTGACAACTGAGCTTATCTGTTCGTCAAATTTAAAACAGTTGTCAAAGATGACTCCAAGATTTCTGACAGAGGGATGGCTGTAGGAGGCTAGGTTCAGACTGTCCAAATATTAAAATCTCTGTCTTGTTTTCGTTGAGAGTCAAGAAGTGTCAGGTTTGGGGAAAATAGGACCCAAGTGCAGTTTAAGAAGGACAAAAAAGGTAAGGTAACAAAAAGTGAGCTTTATTTATAAAAAGCCGAAGGCATGAAAAAACAAGAAACTAATTAACAGAAACAAAACCGGGGAGCACGACAGACAGGAACAAACGTACAGACGGGAACAGGCAGGAGACATGGACAAGCATACACGACAGGTAGCAGGGACATGAAATGACGACGGACAGACATGGAGCACAGGGGAAGACAAGACTAAATACACAGAAGGGTAATCACAGGACAAGACACAGCTGGGCAGGGGAGGCAGAAACACAAGGGCACTAGGTGAACACAATGAGGCACAATCAGACACACCATGGAAACTAACGACAGGAAGGCAAACACAGGGAGTAGGATCAGACAAGACACAAGGACGAAAACATTTCAAAACAAAAAGGTGGAAAATGAAAACATAAATCCAAAACCATGACAGAACCCCCAAGGGACGGATTCCAGACGTCCCAAAAAAACAAAACAAAAACTCCAAAACCTCTAGAAGGGTGGGTGGAGGGGGTCCAGAGGAGGGACGCATAACTAGGGCCAAAAGGGTGGGTGGAGGGGGTCTGGAGGACGGGTTTGGGCTGACAGCCCGGGGCACATCAGAGGACCAGAAAGGGGTCTCGGGCGGACGGCCCGGGGGCAAGGCAGAGTTCGAGGAGGGGGTCTCGGGCGGACGGCCCGGGGGCAAGGCAGAGTTAAAAAAGGGGTGAAGGCCATAGCAGGCGAACTCAGGGGGCCGGGCATGAGGGCGAAGGCAGCGTTTGGAAGAGTCAGGGGGCCGGGCTCGAGGGCGAAGGCCGTGGCTGGCGAACTCAGGGGGCCGGGCTCGAGGGCGAAGGCCGCTGGGGAACTCAGGGGGCCGGGCTCGAGGGTGAAGGCCGCTGGGGAACTCAGGGGGCCGGGCTCAAGGTCAGGCTAGAAGGCGGCAACGGGACGGCTCCGGAGGGCGGGAAGCAAGGCGGCGACGGGACCGTTCCGGAGGACGGCATGAAGGCGGTGACGGGATAGCTCCGGAGGACGACGTACGCGGAAATGGGACCCCTCCAGTGTCAGCTAGATCGCCGGAGCACTGGGATCGAGAGCAGGAGCTGGGTGGACCCCCAACGAAACAGGTGTCGGCTGGACCTCCAACGGTACAGGACATGGAGTTGGCAGGACCCCCAACGGCACAGGACATGGAGTTGGTAGGACCCTCAGCGGAACCCCCAACGAAACAGGACAAGGAGTTGGCAGGACCCCTGACAAAACAGGTGTTGGCTAGACCCCCAACGGACCAGGACATTGGGTTGGCAGGACCCCCGGCAGAACATTAGTCGGCGGGACCCCCAACGGGACAGGACATAGAGTTGGCAGGACCCCCGGCGAGACAGGTGTCGGCGGGACCCCCAACAGGACAGGACATGGGGTTGGGACTTGAGAAGGGACTAGAGAAGGGAAATGAGAAGTGATTTGAGAAGGGACATGGAAAGGGACTTGAGTAAGGACTTGAGAAGGGACTAGAGAGGGGACTTGAGAAGAGACTCGAGAGGGGACTTCAGGAGGGACTCGGAAAGGAACTCGAGAGGGGACTAGAGAAGGGACTCGAGAGGGGACTCAAGAGGGGACTGGAGAAGAGACTCGAGAGGGGACTCGAGAAGGGACTTGAGAGGGGACTTGAGAAGGGACTCGAGAGGAGACTTGAGAGGGGACTCGAGAGGGGACTTGAGGAGGGACTTGGAAAGGAACTTGAGAGGGGACTAGAGAAGGGACTCAAGAGGGGACTTGTGACTTGAGTTGGCGGCACCCCCGAGTCGGCGGGACCCCCGATGAAGAAGGGACTCGAGTCGGCGGGACCCTCGACGGTGAAGGAGCTTGAGTCGGCCGGTATGCCGACAGGATACGAGGGGTTGGTGTCGGCTTGAGAGCCAGCAGGAGACGAGGAGCTGGAGTCGGCCGTACGCCGACGTAATGTCTTTCAGACAGCTAAGCAAGGCAATCCTAGATTCCTTATTTGCTTTTATAGGCAGGTATACCTGTCATCTGCAAAGCAATGGTACGAAATGTTATGCTATTTAAAAATTGACCGCAGAGGTAGTAAATACAGACTGAACAGAATGGGGCCTAGGATAGAACCTTGAGGGACCCCATATGCTAGTGAGGCTGCAGCTGAAGAATACTGGCCAAGATGCACAGAAAAGTTCCTTTCTTACAGATATGATTGAAACCATTTTAGGACGTTACCTTTAATTCCAACACACAGTTCAAGGTGTGATAGAAGAATTTGGAGGTCAATGGTATAAAAAGCAGCAGACAAATCTAAAAGCACAAGCACAGCAGAATTCCCAGAATCAGCAGTTAAAAGAAGATCATTAAAAAGTCTTAGGAGAGCAGTTTCTGTGCAAGCGGCAAACTCTGGGGCAGAGCCGGGAGGCCAATAAGGAAGTGCTTCAAACTGCAGTTCATCTAGTGGCCAGTAGGAGCAGTCTGCAGAAGGGAGCAATTTCCATAGACCCCCATGTTAAAATGACAAACTTTACAGCAGAAATAAACATGTTTACATTGTGGTTCAAAAAACAATATTCTCTGTATAGTTATTCCCCCTTCATGACTACTGTGTGGGGGGTGAATTGTTTTATAACGCAACCCTTTTAGTTATATTAGGTCTTAACGTTTTTGCATAAATTAGGGCGTGGTCACCTTGAGTGACAGGTCTCTGCAGTGACTGCTGCTTCTAGCTTTCTGTCTCTCTGCTAGTAGCTCCGTTAGCTCAAAAGCTCCAGGATGCTACAGGGGCTCAACTGCTCGGCTGATCCCTGGAACACAACTTGAACCCGGACGTGTTTGTTGTGTCGGTGCCTGGTGGAGTATTCTTCATTTACAAATCGGACTTATCTTATGGCTCTGCGGTTAAAACAGACCGTCCCTGAATGCAGTTTCTTTGGTAAGTGAAATTCAAGCACTTTATTTTTTACAGGTCTTTTTATTCAGCTAACGAGTGAAAGGAAGCTACATCCGTGCTAATGATTCTATCCGTAGCATACAAGTTAAAACATTTAGAGAAGTGTAAAACATCAAGAAGGATTATACTGTAGAACAGAGGTGTACGTGGTGCAGAGGTGTGTACGTCGACCGAAAAAATCCAGCTCCGTTAAAATAGACAAAACAGGTTTTGATCCCTCCTCCCTTGGCCTCCCTGCCACTTAATTCAGGAGTTTACTTGATTGACAGAAAAAGCGACCTATCGCTTTCCAGTCTGTTAACCCAGAATGCAAAGCGTCACAAAATCAGTCAAGTGCCGGGAAAACTCAAATTAAGTTAAAGAGACAAACAACAAAATGAGTGCGGGACCGAGCAAAAAGCTAAAGACATACCACTTCCACCCAGAATGGGAGGAAGAATATTTTTTTGTGATGTCACATTCAAAGGTTATTTGCCTTATTTGTAAAGCAAGCGTCGCTCTGCCAAAGAAAGGTAACGTGGAGAGGCATTATCGGAGTGTTCACAAGGCATATGACAGCGACTTCCCTCCGAGTAGCGAGTTGAGAAAGGTCATGTATTATTGCTACAAAACAAGGGCGCCGGAAGCGGGGGGGCCAGGGGGCCATTGGCCCCCCCACTTTACAGCCCTGCCCCACATTTTCGCAGCAGCGGATGCCGCGGAACACTGTACACATCCCGTTTCAATAATTCCCCTCTACTCTAAAGTCGCATCTAAAAAGAACGCCATCTGATCTAGCTGTGTATATTTTGTTATTTTTGAATGTTACTTTCAATCTCATTAGCTACAGGCATTTTTGAAGCTTGTAAAGGGAAGAACACAGCTCGCCTCTCACTCGCCACTCTGCTCTTCCACAGCGCTGCTTCCCCTCCCTCCGCTGACATTATGAATGTAAGGCATAGTAATCATAGATAACACGGCAGGGTCCGTTACAGTTTGTTTTCATCTGATTTCAAATAAACAAAGTCTTGGCTTTCAGAATATTAAACTTGTTTCGGCAAATTCAGATGATAAATACAGCTTTGAAGCTTCGGCATAATTACAAGCAGAGAACGGAGTAACTTGACGTCACAGCAAGCATAACAACAGCCGGTGTTTCTCCTGAGAGTTTTCCCCGGGAAACAAACGCAAAAATACACAAACACACACACGTATACACACACACACACACACACTCGCGAGCTTCCCCCAGACCAGTAATCCAAACGAAAATATCTTCCCTCCGTACTACTTTGATCATTTGCTCCGCTAATAATCAATCAGATCGATCCAGAGAAGAGGAAACTTTAAAGGCCTTTTTCTCAAAATGATGACTCGGTGACAGTCATTATATAATGTGACATATTTTGCTTAATATAGTACAAAAACAATCCTGATATCATTAGAAAGATAGGAATCTCCTCTTTCCAACAGTGTATACAACTCAAAATGTGTCTTCGGGTTAATGCGACTGATTTCGATGGAGCAGCAGGTCACTTTGCATTAGGTAAAATACAGCAGGCAGACATAACAGGAAGAATATGTACATTTTAATCCAATCAAATAGGACATTGTCACACCATTCAAATGTATCCATGTACATTGCAACCAATAACAAAGCTTAGATGTGTTTATTTGTTACGTTGTTTACGTTATGTGTTACGTTGTTCAGTGTGTGTCAGCCGTTAACCTAGATAGATACACTTGCAAACATGTCAGAAGAACCGGCGCATAAGAAAACAAAATACAGTCAAACTCAGCTGAAATTCAACAACTTGAATGTCACATCCCTGACATCCACAACTCCGGAGCCTGGTCCTTCAACCATAGAACCAGCGCAGCCAGATGAACCCAAAGCAGCAGCTCTGCGGCCGCAGAGGCTGTCAAAACCGCCGCCGCCGGCATCGTTGAACCGAAACAGGCTGGTTCCGACTACATGGAGGTTTGTTGTCGGGACATTGTGACGGGCAAATAAAAGCTTATTTGGGCAAAGAGAAAGGTACTTCAATGCAGAATGGTACAAAAACAGAGAGTGGTTAATTATTTGCAAAACCACTAAACAAGCCTTCTGTGAAAAATGCAGATTTGCTGCTGTCAAACGGCTTGTAACTTTCTCCAAATGTGGAGATGACAGCTTTATAAACACCGAGTTAATAACTGGAATTTTTCACAGAGCTTACTTCAGTCAAACACCAGTCAACATTCAGCTTGTCAAACAAGAGCGTAGCAGGAAAAAAGAAGAGATGGAATGAGCAACTGCGCTGTCATATGTGTGGGCTGGACCTGTATAGTTTTATTTACAGGAAAGGAGTGAGCAGAGGGTTGAGTTGTCCATTCTTGTTCTGTTTTCTCTGACTATCTTCCTCCTGAAGACCCTCTCAGACTTTCATTTGCTCACGCTACTAAAGAGACACGTTACATGGAAACCAAACAATGGTGTAGCTGTATTGAAGTCCGAGTGGAAACAGTAACATTTGGTGCGTTATGTTAGAATGAAACAAATCAGATTTAGTCAGAAATCGGGAGAAATGCGGGATAAATATGACCCCGGGAGGAAAACGGGAGTCTCCCGCGAAAATCGGGAGGGTTGGCAAGTAGGCTATGTCACATACACACGCACTTTTTGCCCCCCCCCACTTCTGAAATGAATCCGGCGCCGCTGCTACAAAAACATTATCTCGCAGTCTTAGTGTCGCCAACTCGTTTCTAACATGCAAAAAGACAAAGAAATGCGTCTATGGTCGGTGTATTTTCGACCTTTCCAATCCAGACGAGATCTCTCTCCCGTCTGTGTGCGAGGGGGCGGGGCAGTTTACACACACGCAGCTGCTACATGTAGCAACACACGACGGGGATGGCGGAGAGAAGCGCTCCAAGGTGTGGTTAAATGTTACCCGTCTTGAGCATGGTCTTGAGGTGGACAATGCTCGTTGCCAAGAGTGTTTAGCATGTAAGGGCGGTAACACGAGCAATTTGTCTAAACATTTAGCAAAAGTGCACCACATTCAGACGGAGGAATGCACCGGGTTCGACTGTCTTTCTAGTAGCTCTGTAGCCCCATCCACGAGTAACGTTTCCACGTCAGGTATTATGTATGCTAGCAGCAACTCAATGATACAATGATACATGATAACTCAATGATACAAACATGGGTTAATGATTAGAGGTAACAGAGTTACTCTTTAGTTTGTTAAAGTTTCAGCTATTCTGTTTACAGTTCTGTCATCAGATTATTTAATACGATTTGTTAAAACATTGTTGTTTCTTTTGATGTGAAATATTATTTATTTTATTTAAATAAAAAGCAATGTTAATTTTGTTCACAATTTGTTAAGTTAATTTAATAATATATGTATTTTTGAATAAAGTATTCATCTTTATTGTCTTCATTGTTAGTTTCCACATGCCTAAAACAACCTCAAGCTAAATCTAAAAGTTGATAAATAAATAAGAGCGCTTGAGAAATTGTGCAAGGCATACAGTAATAGTCCGAATAGTCGATTAATCGTTTCATTAATCGATAGATTAATCGAATATCAAATGAGTCGTTTGTTGCAGCCCTATTGTAGTTATCCCATGTATAAATAAAACGTGTTATTCAGCAACCCTTGCAATTGGGGATTTTATTTTTGGTTGGTAGACCTCGGTGAGCTGGTCATTTCAAAAGTAGCTCACCAGCCAAAAAAGTGTGGGCACCCCTGCTGTAGAACAAACGGTTAGTTTGCTAGTTAGGTAACTGCATGCATTGATATTGTTGATTTAAATTCGCTATGCTCGACGATGCAGACACAGTAGTGTTGAAGAGCAGCGTACTGTATATGAGATTAAGCTCACTATAAGATCTGTGTATCTGCAAAATATGAATCTCACATTTCCAGTTGGTTCAGATTGTTGGTCAACCCTGTCAGAGACTCTATGACTCAGCCTATCATAACAACCTTGTGAGGCTGTCCAACAACATCATCTCTGACCCAAACCATGTTCTGAACAGTGAATATGAACTGCTACCATCTAATCGGAGATACAGGGTCCCACCATTCAATAAGGTCAGACTGAAGCATCAGTCAATCCTCACAGTAAACACAGAGCTAAATCTCAGATCAAATGCACGCTGAAGGCTCTTTGAGCAGCTTTTCTCTCACTGATTGTGCTGTTATGTTAAATGTTTGTTCTTTTTGTTTCATGTATTTTTGTCTGGATATTTGTCTGTTGATGTTTGGACATGGAGCTGCTGTGACGCAAGTCAAATTTCAGACTTCAGCTGACAAATAAAGTAATATCGTATCGTATCGTTCCAGAAATAACGTTAACGTAGATATTGCAATATGGTTTGTTGAGCTGGAGTTGATTATTGAAGCTTACTGGTTAACGTTACCATCATAATAAACGAACAAACCCAAACGTTGTTGTTTTTATTAATATTATTACCACTGGAGAAACCGACTTATTGTGCCAGCAGAACGTGAACATGTAACTTAATGCCTGCATTTAAGGACGATAGCGTAGTCAATGCTTTAGGGACAAGGAAATGATTTGTTTAAATATTAGATATGACGTTATGTGTGCTTCTGTGACAATTAAGCTTATTCATTGCATTGCATTTGTTAAAGATGTTTGTCTTTTACCCTTACGTGTGTTACAAATGAATGTGAATATGGCATAGGACATATTTAATTTGACTGTCTCGTGAAAAACGATTCCAAAGTAACAGTCAAATAAAAAGGACCCCAACTAGACAATAATACACAATCCAACTGATAAGATACAGTAAGGGCTGTGATATCCAGCACTTTTCGTTAAGGATAATCGAAAAGATAATGACGTGACGTTTGCATGTAAAAAGTCTGTGACCAACACATTGTTACTTTTACAACTTCAGCATGGACTCAAAGGTACAAAGACTCCTTTCATACTGTACAAAGAATCGAGAAACGTTCTGGTTTAAATAGATAAAGTAACAACTATAATACACTGATATACATTCCATTAAACATGACTAAATACTGACACATCAGGGAAGTTGACTGTTCCTACCTTGCAAACAGTTACATTTAGATTTTAACAAGCAACATGATTTTTTTTTCAGCTTTCACATGTCAATGTATTTAAAGAGCCTGTGACAGCATCCCAACAACTGTTGTGCAATGAAATATTGGGCTACTAGTCATCTCGAACCGTCAGTTTAAAAAAGAAGATGCGATACCGTTCCGATAAATATCAATAATTTCGAACATCGCGGGGAAATTCCTTCGAGTCATTTTGAAGTTTTGGGGGAAGCCGGAAGTGACGTCAATGCGGGAACGCTTCACTGTGCGGTGAGAGAGCGAAACACGGACAAAGTGTGTTGTCATGCGTAGAAATGGTGAATTACTGAGTTTAGGCACGTTAATAACGTTTTAATGAAGTTGACTACAGTATATTCATATTTGTCAGTGCTTTCATGTCTATTCGGCGAACATAAACATAAATGATCGTGGTGAAGATGATGATTAAATTAGGATTACAAATCGGTAGTGAGAGCTGCTGAATTTCCTCCCGTAGGATGTGATATAAAAACAAATCGATTATTTTTGTAGTTGTAAACTCAAGTGGATTAAACTACATTTATTAGTGCTTTCATGTCAATTCGGCGAACATATGATACATTAAATGATCGTGAGAATGATGATTACAAATCGTTTGTTTGAGCCGGTCTGCATTTCCTGATGAGAAAACAAACCGATGCTTTTTGTAGTTGTAGAACACCAACATGGATTAAACGTGTTTTTTTTTACCACAATGTTGGGGAAATTAATGGATAAAATGCACGGATTATTATTATTATTATTATTCCCACTCCGATCGGGACACTAGGTCCACCGTTTCCCCGCAGCGAGGCTCCCCCCGTTGACAGTTTACGTGGGCTGGGTGCAGTGGCGGACTGGCCATCGGGACGAATCCCGATGGGCCGGTACCGAAGTGGGCCGGTCGGATAAGTCACTAGTACATCCCCATAGGCGGCGCGTGAGGCTCAGGTTTGGGAAGGCTAAATAACTTCTTTTACCTGACGCTGCCCGCCTCCGGCGTCTATAGAAAAGAGATCAACTCAGTGTGCGGAGTTTAAATCTCTCAAGTCATATTGCAGGATAAAGGAAATACAGTTTAAACTGCCGTATGCAGAGAAGACGCCGACGTGTCGCACTTATCATTCATATTACATCATCAATCAGATCATCGATCATATAATATCATAATATATCATATATTTCCTTATCCGAGTGAGCTTCTCCAGCCGTATCTGGCCGTGCAACACTTACAGTGTCACATACTGTATGCAGAAGTATTATTTTAAGCAACACATTATGTTGACGAAACACTCAAGTCAGATGTAATTAAAGTCAGATCCACTCGTGTCTTAGACGTGAACGCGCTCTCAGCTGGTGAGAGAAACCCTGGCTTGATTTACCGAGTTAATAACCAGCGTCGTAGGACCGCTTAGCGAGATCTCGTTTGTTAGTTTGTTGTTGTTAGTTTGTTTGTTACTCAAACATATCCAGGGTATGTTGAACTGGCTTCGTAGTACAGGGCACAGCGCTAATGTCAAAGACACAGACATTATACATTATATTTGTATTTTACCAGGATGCAGTGACACAAATATTTGGGAAGGCTTAGCCTTCCCCAGCCTACAGTACCCGCCGCCCCCGACATCCCCCACTCCCCCCGTTGACAATTTACTAGCGGTACCGAAGTGGGCCGGTCGAGAGTCCCGGGATGATTTTTAGTCCCATTCCACCACTGGTTACATGACCGTATGATCGCCCATATTGACGCACCTAATTCCTAAACTTCTAACAGATACAACATAAACCGATCCTTCAGCCTCATATGAGCTCTCAGACACGTTCAAAATTAAACTGTCATCGCTGTCTGAGCTTGCTGCTGTGTGCACCATCGTGCGTTTACATGCAGATGCTGGGATCCTGAACGGTGCAGCTGGAGCGCTGTGCCCGCAATGACGTCACCCATAATTTGGCGGGACTTAAAGAATCCCCGAGAAGATCCAGAAAATGGTTAACATTGAAGGGCAGATTAATGGTTATCAAAGTACAAATATCCAAAATCAGTTCAGTAACGGTTTTCAAGGGGACAATATTTACTCAAATTGATGGGTTTGGATGATGGGGGAAACTCGTGTCACAGGCTCTTTAAGGCAATTATTATTTTATTTAATTACTACCATTTGTCTCTACTTATTGTCGGTAAAACGTGGTAAAAGTGGTTCTTGCAGTGAGACAACCGAACAGCATGATTCTACATTTACACTAAGTTCTGATAACAGTTGAATATTATTTTGATAATAACATATATTTTAATGTTGATTAACTGCAGACTGTTCATTCATAATCTGATTATCTTTGTAGTACAAAGTGATGAATTTCAAAAACACATTCAAATAATGTTGTATTTATTTCTACAGCCCTCTAACGCACCTCTTTCATAAACAACACACTTACTCTGCAATGTCATATGTTTTATGTTTCTTGTCATTTCTGTTAGGAGAGGACATACCTGAAGGACACAACTGCCTCACCGTTTTGTCCGAGGGGCAAGAAGAAAAATGAAGAGCTGATATGAGATTAAAGACCAATACAGGACATTCACTAGGAAACTACACTTTTATTGTGAACACAAAGATCTGCACACTGAATAGTGTGTAGTCAAACAGGACTATCATTAGTTTGTGACAGCTGTGCCCAGTATGGGCTCACAGATGCAGTTAGGTGGTTTCTTCATCAGGCCTGGTCCTCCTCCATCAGGTCACGTCCTCCATCAGGCCTGGTCCTCCTCCCAGAGAAAGACCGCTCCACCTCAGTCCTCTCCAGCCAAACCCACAGACCCGTCACGCTGAGGTTTCTCCCAAAGTCTGTAAGGGTTTAGTGCTAGTATCCTGTTAGCTGTTGTGTTTTAGTGTTTTGGCTATCTGTTTTTTGATGTTAATTACTCTACTCTCTCTCTCCAGGTGTCGGCACTTCCTGTCCGTATGGCACCTGCTAGACTGATTGTTGTTCCCGCCCCTGATTGTGTCCACCTGTGCCCCATTACCTAATGTGTATATTTAGTCCTTCTCTCCCTTTGTCTGGTGTTGGTTCGTCTTGTCTTGTCGTTATCTCCATGCCTGTTTGCCAGAGAACCATGTTACAAAACCTAGTAGAACCTAGTGATTCGATGTAGAATCCTAGTAGAGCCTAGTAGTCATTATTGGATAGCTTGGTTTCTTTACAATAAATAATATTACCAAGCAAACGGAATCGAGCATCTGAGTTCTAACGAGGTCATCGTAGCAAAGTCCCTGCAGCTCTCTGGACTCCACGCTGTCTCAATTGATCCACACTGTGAATATGAGAGGGAAAATGTGTGTAATAAATGCTTTAGACCAGTGGTCGCCAACCTGTCGATCGATCGCGAGTGTGGTGCGGGTAGATCAAGGACCGTTAAAAAAAAAAGTAATGAAAGAAATAAAAATAAAAATAATAATGTTTGAAAAATATGTTTTTAGATGTAAACCTATCATCCACCACCCCGTTAGCAGGTGCCACTTGATTGACGTATATTTGAGACACCTCAATAATATAATACATTAACCGTGCTTTACGTGAACCTCATCATGACACAAGAGAGGACGGCAGGAATGCAATTTCCCGTGTTCAGTGAATGCAACAGAGGCAAGTCACCAGACCAATCAGAGAGTTGCATGGAAATACACGTGTGCTTGTGTCATTCAAGCTCGGCTCTGTGTGTGTGTGTGTGTGGCAATAGCACATTTAGTGTGATGTAGGGAGAGGGAGAGAGGGGGACCGGTGCTAGCGGGGACCGTGATGTTAGCATCTGGTTAGCTAGCTGCACTAACGGACATAAGGAGCTATTTCCACAACAGGCTGGAGGAGAGTCCTCCTCTGTCAGACTGAGGGGCTCAGGTGAGCTAAAGGACTCTCTGAGTGTTTAGAACGGTTTTGTCACAAATTATTCAAAAGATTATTTCCGCTGCACACCTTCATATGATCATTATAGTTAGAGAATAAATGAAAAACAGGTATGAAATACTATATGGCAGTAAAACAAGAATACAGTTTGAAAGGGGAGTGATTTGTAAAATATCCATAAAGAAAAAGAAAATCTGTTTACAGTTTTGTTTCATATGGGTGCTGAGAGAGGTATCCATAGATCGCTTCATGTTGCTCTCAAAGTGCACCAGATTGATGCTTTCAACTTCAATATTTAAAAAAAAATCTTCCCGGGGGAGCATCCCCCCCGGACCCCCCTAGAGGAAGTGAGGACCCTCCTAGAGGAGGTGAGGTCCGCCCCCCACTCATAAAAAATAGCACTTTACCCCTGCCTATATCCCATGAGCTGATTATGGAGCCTTCATTGTAACAGTAATTCAGATGCAATTAGCCTATATAAAAGGCCTCAAATTGGAAGCACTGTCTGGGCCTTCTTTTTCACTCAATTCTGCAATAGGTAGATCTCGCCTTTCACCTAGGCCGAGGTCGGTGATCTTGAGCTTAAAAAGGTTGGTGACCACTGCTTTAGACAATAAGAAATATGAAGTATGAACTGTTAGGAGTGGCTCAGTTTTTTTAAATAAACAATACTATTACTGTATTTCAATACCTCACGTCTGAAAGTTTAATTTAAAAGAAGAAGAGGCACTTAAAATGAAGATTGTGATTTCAATACATTTAGTTGATTTTGTCTTTTTAATTGTTTAAAGTAGATAGAACTGGTACTTAAGAGTTTTAATATAGTCTGGTTGTGGAGGAGGCACACAGGTAAGAGCACTAACTATACCATCACTTGTAACTAAGCTTGACTTTAATTTATTAAAAGTATAATTAAGTAACAGCAAAAAATCAATAACTAAAATCATGCACATATTAGTGACCACCAACTGGCGGCCCGCGGGCCACATCCGGCCCGCCAGACATTCTCATCCGGCCCGCACGACGGGGGTGACTGTGGCGTTGGCGGAGTGGTTACTGCGTTCGCCCCCCACCCATTTTTTTTTTACAACGTCTCGTGAGTAAGGTGCAGTACCGGAGTCCAACAGAGAGGCAGCAGCTGCGGGACAGTAGACTGCGTACTGCGAAACCTTCCCTTCCTTGAAGAAGAAGAAGTGATCCTTCGTTGTGAAGAGTATGGTTAATTCGCTCCGCACCACAGCAGCAGCCCCGCTGCGACAGAGTCCAACAGAGAGGCAGGAGCTGCAGGACAGTAGCCTAGAAGCAGGGTTGGGTTGTAACGGAATATATGTAACGGCGTTACGTAATCAGAATACAAAAATCAAGTAGGCTAACTGTATTCAGCTGGCGTTACATTTGAAAAACGAGTAATCTGATTACAGTTACTTTCGTAAACCTGAAGTGAATACATTTTGGAATACTTATTGGAATTATTGGTGGAAAAGTTTCCTCACAAAATGTAATATTCATTACCGGCAGAACTGTGTGCACACTGCACGGCGCTGCAGCATGTCTGTGAGGGAGAGAGAGATGCAGCGTGTCTGTGAGGCCCCGCCCCCGCACGCAGATGAGAGAGATCTCTTTTAAAATATATTGAAAGTTAGAAACGGAGATGGTTAGATAAAATGTGCAGGATAACGTTGATGTAGCATTTCTTTATTGTCGAAATGATGACATTTATAACGGGATCAAATCAAAGTGAATGGCCTGCTGCTGCTGAATGCATGGGGCAAGTGACTGGAACAAGTTTTAAAAGTTATTACATCGTTTCAGATAATAATAATAATAATAATAATAAATAATAATGATAATTCATTCTATTTAGGGGCGCCTTTCAAAGCACCCAAGGACACCTTACAATTCATAACATATTCCAAGGAAAGGTTTTAAGACAGTACAAAGAATGCAGTCCGGGTGATGTTTTTTATGTGGGGTGCAGATGAGAGGGAGCTGTCCAGAATGACACCAAGATGTTGTGTTTGAGTTCTTGATAAGCCATTAAAACAGTAAAACAAGTGTCTCCTGCTCACCAAAACATACCCATCTGTTATGGAAAAAGAAAGTATTCCAAAAGTATTCTAAAAGTAACCTGAACACGTTTTTAAGACACGTAACTGTAACTGTATTCTGATTACTTTCAGAGCATGTATTCAGTATTCAGTAACTGATTACATTTACAAAGTAACCCTCCCAACCCTGCCTAGAAGTGATCCTTCGTTAGCGTGAAGAGTCTGCTAAGCTTTATGCAGTACCTGTACCCCCCGGCCCGCGATAGTGTCTATTGGATACATTTTGGCCCTTGGACAAATGTAGTTGGTGATCCCTGATTGAATCTTTGCTGGATCCACTGTTGAATTTACCACAAGATATATATTTTAGAAACCTGAAGACATTTTAAGATTTGTATGCAAGTATTATCCCAAAAACTCAAAACCTTAGATCAGGGGTCTCCAACCTTTTTTAGGATGAGAGCTACTTTGAAAAAATAAAACAAGTCGTGAGCTACTTTTACTCTTTTTTTTGTTTTTTTGCAGTGTATATATTTAGCACATTTTAACATTATAATATGCTTACCTTTAACCTTTGTGTGCTGTTTGGGTCTGTGGGACCCGTTTTCAGTGTTTACTAAAAGAAAATGTATGGAATTTAATTAGTTTAACCTGCTTTATTTGGGGGTGGTCCTCACCTCCTCTAGGGGGGTCCGGGGGCATGCTCCCCCAGGAAGATTTTATTTTAAATGTTGAAGTTAAATGCATCAATCTGGTGCATCAATGAATTTATGGATACAGCTCTCAACACTCAGATGAAAGGGAGCTGTATACTTTTCAATAATCCAAACATCTTTAGAATATCATCACAACCAATAATAAATCATTTAAACTTTTTATTCTTATCTTATGTTACCTAGTTAGCATTCTTTCTTTTTATTTATGAATATTTTACTAATCACTCCCCTTTTAAACAGTTTTTTCTTTTTGTCCTATAGTACACATTGGAATTATTTCTTACTTTATTTTTTACAACTATATTAAATAGATAAAGGTGTGTGCTCTCTCTCTCTCTAGCTCTCTCTCTCTCTCCCTCTGTCTCGCTCGCTCGCAGAGGCTGTGTGCTTCTCCGTGGCGATGGCGGATTGCGTTAAAAAATAATAAACAACATATTTGTAAAGTGATGTAGGTTAGCCGCCTAGCATCACAGAGCCGCACTGCTGAGCATGTTAGCTTAGCTTGGTAGCCTCAGCTAGCTCTGGAATTTCCAGCTCGGTGGCAGGAGGTCTTGCCTCGGCTCCACCTCCTTGCCCTTTTTTGGATCAGGCTGGAGCAGTTAAAATCAAGGTGCGACTGCAGTTGCGCTAAAACCACTTTCTCTAGGACTTTAGACAGGAAGGGAAGCTTAGAAATAGGTCTAAAGTTGGAGAGAACAGAATGATCAAGGTTCTGTTTTTTTATAAGAGGCTGCACTACAGCGTGTTTAACCTCTTCTACACCTCACCCCCAATACCGGGTGGAAAAACGTGTCATCTGCAGGGAACAGTGTCTGAGGGCATCTTAATATTCAATAAACTATGAATGTTTTAGATCCATGTAACGGGAAGAAACTCAGCTAACTGATCTTTTTTTTTTCAAAAAAACCCACAAAGCTAGCGCCGAGCCTCTGAATTAGCTAAGAGCGAAACAATCTTAAGGCCGTTAGCACAGAACTCTAGCTACACTGATCGATATACTTATTGGATCTGCACAAACAAGCCTAAATAACATCCTGAGAGTCCACAGATTATAGAAATATAAGAATCATCACTGAGCGACCAGAACTCGTGTCAGGGGAAGCAAATACAGACAACACACAACGTAGCTTTAGGTAGCAAAACACGGCGATATGCTCACCTTAGCTGTTATTCTGATCAAAAGTCGTGTTCAATGGCATTAAAACGAGAAAAAACGCTGCTGAAGGTTAATCCATAGGTTATAGCAATGTGTCTGTCACAAAAAATTATTGATAATCCATAATTACATTTTTCTGCAAAAATCGGAGAAGAAAAATTAGCTGCTAATGGTAGCCACCAGAGGTTAGCACAGCTTCCGGTTTTTCTACGCGTCTCTCTCACTCCGTATTTGGTAAGCTGTGTGTGTATGGGGAACTTTCCCTCGATTCCATTGGCTCTGACGGTTAGAAAGAGATGTCAATCATCAAAATCGACCATTTATAAACCTCTCTAAAAAGGTAAAATGTCACTTGTTTTTGCATCAATCTTGATACAGGGTACTTATTATATGTTGTACTTTGGATTCCTAAAGCTTTTAGTCTACCTTACCATCATCTAAGGGTAGTTTTCACTATAAGTAAAAAATAATTTTTGGACGGACACTATAATTTACAGTTTCTTACTATGTTCAATCTAAATTTTCTCTAAAATAAAAAAACATCTATATTGATTCTGACTTCTCTACATCCAACTCACAGGTTTATCATTACTTTGAGAAAAAAGATTATTAATTTAACCCTTTTAGAAGGGCAGATATGGTCATTTGTTCTGGGAATGTCATTTCCCAGAACAAAAAACAGGCTCAGTGCTTAACAGGTTAAAACAAGGTTGGAACGCAGCCTGAGGTGAGAGAGATATTTATCAAAGTTAAGTTGTATGACCCAATAGTAGTAAAAACGTCTTTCAGTAGTCTGGGGGGAATACTGTCTAAGGGGTATTGGGAAGGTTTCAATTTTTTAACCACATCAGATAACTCTGACAGTGAAACCAGGTCAAACTGCTCGAAGACAGCTGAGCACACAGGATACACAGCTGGGTCTAAGGTGAGAGGAGGAGGTGAAGATCTGATGGCCAAGACTTTATCATTAAAGAAATGAAAGGAACTTTTCACATAGAGTAGGTGATGGCACAACACAGGGAGAGTTACAGGGATTTAAAAGACAATTAGAAGTGGTAAAAAATAACTGGGGCATATTTCTGTTGTTGGACACAAGATTTGAAATAAAATGTGTTTTTGCACATTTAACAGCCCTCTGATATTCGCTTAAACCTTCTCTTAAAATCCACAAGGAGACGTGAAGTTTATCCTTCTTCCATCTCCTCTCTGCTCGTCTACAAGCGCGTCTCAGGGCGCGGGTAGAGTCAGTTATCCACGGTTCAGTCACAGGTTTAGGGCGTCTGGCTGTGAATGGAGCGATCAGGTCCAGAATATCCGTGCAAGTAGAATTAAAAAAGGAAGCACAGAGTCATTAAAGGCAACGGAAAACTGTGACGCTGTCAGAGGATTCAGCGCATGTAGGCGGCGCTCCGGAACGCACTATTCAATTAGAGAGCAAGGCAGCATCATAGTAAATAACACAGGAAAATGGTCCGAAATACCAGTGTCACAAATTTCCCTGATACAAACATCTAAACCAGGGATGGGCAACTTTGATGGTGGTGGGGGCCACATCATTGATGTACTGGCCACCAGGGGGCCGCAGATTCACTTGGAACACACACACACAAAAATTCCATGTGTTGTATGTAATTATTAACAAATATACTAAGTCTGACATCTTCATTGACATTTTACAATCAAAGGGAACATCCCCAAAAAATGGGAACATCCTCTAATAAGCTCACTAAACAAATATCAGTTCACATAAATGTTATTTCATTTTTACAAGTGGCATGTTTGTATTGAACAGGTTATTAAACAGTGGAAGAAAACTATTTTAAACTATTGGAAAGCACGGAAAATGTGTGTGTATTGAGATTAACCATTAAGATGACATACACATGAAGTCATAAACACTAACCCAGACATTAGTTGTCTAACTTGAACCTAAGACACTTGTAGCCTGTCTCTGCATTCCCCTTATTCCACAATAAGGGGAATGTCAACACAGACACCTGTCAACCCGCACTCTGCTGTTCCTCAGCGCCGCTCCCCCTCCCTCCCGCTGAAATTATGAAAGAAAAGCGTATAGTAATCATAGATAACACGGCAGGGTCCGTGACAGTTTGTTTTCATCTGATTTCAAATAAACAAACTCTTGGTTTTTAGAATATTAAACTTGTTTCGCCAAATTCAGATGATAAAAACAACTTTTAAGCTTGTAAAGGCATAATTACAAGAGGCAACTTAACGTCACTGCAGGCATAACAACAGCCGGTCTTTCTTGTGAGTGTTTCCCCGGGAAACAAACACAATACACACAAATGCGTCACAGATTATTTCGCGGTATTTGAAATCATCTACGCAGCTCGTGACGTAACTAGGAGTCTAGTGGACGGTATCAGTACTACAAGTAAAACAAATTAAAAATATATATATATATCTTTTTTTTTTAATTAATTACGTTGTTTATAAATTAATCTGAGGGCCGCAAAATGAGGAGGTGGGTGCCGCATGCGGCCCGCGGGCCGCCATTTGCCCATCCCTGATCTAAACCATGAGACAACACAAGGTCCAGTGTGTCCCTTCTCATGTGTCGGGCCATTAACCGACTGTGTAAGATTAAAAGCAACCCGGTATCACGGCAAGACGTGAACATGTTACGATTTACCATGCTGGGAGACGTGAAGATGTCACAATTTCGTCCCTTCAAACGTCACAGTTACACGGTATTATTAACCAATGTTAACCAGTGGAGAAATAACCGGAAATGCCAAACGTAATGATTTATTTTTTAATAGTCACACTCGATTACGCCAATTTTCTTGTTGCCCCAGCTGGTCACACCTCTTTTAGCAGAAACAAAGGCCACATTAATGTATTAAATCGATGTTAATCCATGCGTGTGGATGTGGAATTAACGGACGTGACGTTGTGCGATTGCATTGCCAGGCAACAGCTTCGGTTCATGTTAATTTACAAACTCTTCAACTACAACCTTAGTTATATTTAAAAACACGAAATACTTTAATGCAAATTCAAATGTAAATGTGAAGGAATGTGTGTATAACAAAATACATCCGTCGTAAACGAAACCGGAAACAGACGTAGGCAAGATCCTCAGCTCGATTATTGGATGGTTTAGCGGCAATGCATGCTGGGATTTGGTGTTTATGTGATGTGAGATAAAATAATACTTTATTCCGAGTGTGCTTGCTTTTCTCTTTGAAAGTCATCACATAACGGCATTGTAATACACGGTTCGGCTGCATTAAATATGACATATCTGCCGTAGTTCTCTATTTATAGAGCCCTGATGAGAAGACTTCTAGACAAACAGGAGAACTGCCGCCAAAACTGAAAACGTGACGTGGATCATAAATATATAAGCAATTAAATAGCATCTTACATTTATTTTCACACAATACGTCTCCTTGCAGTATCAACAATAATTCGGCTGACTTTTATATTTGATCCAATTGGTAGATATTGATAACGGTGCACAGCTGATAGAAAGGGACACCTGGTGGTTAAAGCACGTTATTGAATTGTATTATTTTATTATTAGATATTAATAGGAGGATGTGCAAAACAGACAAACTAATAAGGCTTTATTTTCTGTGTTGATAGGTAATAGATTAAGAGCGGTGAATCATCTTAGATACAGGAAGCGCTCAAACGTTTGTGTGAGTTTATCTAATTTAGCAGTGATTCCATGTCAGCCACAGCTTGTTACAAAAAACCTGACTGATAGTGTGTTTAACAAACTTAAACTAGCTTTATTAAAAGTCAGGTCTTTGGCAGGAAAAACATTTTTAATCAATGATTTTATCACTGAGCACAATCTCGATTTTATGTTTTTAACAGAAACTTGGATTGAACAAAATAACAGTGCAGCTGTTCTTATCGAATCAACCCCTCCCAACTTTAGTTTTATGAGTCAGGAAAGAATGCATAAGAAAGGGGGTGGAGTTGCTATTCTGTTCAATGATTCCCTTCAATGCAGGAAGACATCTTATGGGAACTTTGCTTCTTTTGAATGTGTGGCCCTTCAGCTGAAATGCTCCTCTCGAGCTCTGTTCCTAAATATCTATAGACCACCCAAATACTGTGCAAGCTTTTTTGATGATTTTATCGAACTGCTGTCTATAGTGTGTATTGACTTTGACCGTCTAGTCATTGTTGGTGATTTTAACATCCATGTTGACAACCCCCAGGACAGAGGGGTAAAATAACTGTTTTGTGTTCTTGATAGCTATGGACTGACTCAGCATGTGACGGAGCCCACGCACAATAAGGGGCACACTCTGGACTTAATTATCTCAAAGGGTCTGAATATCTCTAAGGTTGTGGTGACTGATGTTGCACTCTCTGACCATTCCTGTGTTTTCTTTGAGAGCTCTATTTCTGTTCACAAAAATGTTCAGAAAGAGGTAACCACAAAGCGATATTTAACTGAAAATACTAGGGAAATGTTTACTCAGAATTTTTCTTCCACACTTGCCCCTGCTAACATCTCAGTAAATGAGCTAGTAGATCGTTTTAATTCAAAAATTAAAAATGTTATAGATGCCATTGCTCCAACTAAGGTAAAGGAAGTGTGTGGCAAGAAAATATCTCCATGGAGAAAGGCCATGACCGTGAAAACAGAAAAAAGAGAATGTCGAAAAGCTGAACGCAGGTGGCGAAAAACAAATCTCCAGGTTCACTTTGAAATCTAAAAAGAGAGACTTGGCCTTTATAATTTGGAATTGAAAAACGCACGACAATCGTTCTTCTCTGACATCATTACCAAAAACAAAAACAACGCACGTGCCTTGTTTGCTACCGTCGACAGACTAACTAACCCCCCAGTGTCAGTAGCCTCTGAATTTCTATCCACCAGGGCGTGCAATGATATTGCCTCCTTCTTCACTGACAAAATTCAGAAAATCAGACAAGCAGTCAGTGCCTCTGCATCAGGAACAGCAAATGTGTTGTCTCTGTGTACACTTAACATCAATTCAAACACCATGACACAATTCCATCAGATTAATGATAAAAACCTAGAGGACATTATTCAACTTCTGAAATCCTCCTCCTGCTGCCTTGATATTATTCCAACAGGATTTTTCAAAGATGTTTTTCGTTGCATGGCCTCAGATCTACTTCATATAGTAAACAAATCTCTTCACTCAGGTATTTTTCCACAGGCCCTGAAAACTGCAGTCATTAAACCGCTCTTAAAAAAGAATAATCTAGATGCTTCAGTAATGAACAATTACAGGCCCATATCAAACCTCCCATTTCTAGGTAAAATCATTGAAAAAGTTGTTTTTCAACAGTTGAGTAACTTCTTGCATTTAAATAACTGTTTGGATGTGTTCCAGTCAGGCTTTCGTCCAAACCACAGCACTGAGACTGCTCTTGTAAAGGTCTTTAATGACATCCACTTAAACACAGACAGTGGCAGAACTCCAGTGTTAGTATTACTAGATCTCAGTGCTGCGTTTGACACTGTTGACCACAGCATATTACTAGACCGACTGGAAAACTGGGTGGGACTTTCGGAAACAGTTCTAAATTGGTTTGAATCCTACTTAAAGGACAGAAACAACTTTGTTTCTCTAGGTAAATACACATCTGAGTTGACAAATATGACATGTGGGGTACCTCAAGGCTCCATCTTGGGGCCTCTTCTCATTAACGTCTAAATGCTACCACTGGCTCAGATAATGAAGAACAACAAAATAAGTTACCATAGCTATGCGGATGACACACAAATTTACGTAACAATTTCACCAGGAGACTATGCTCCAATTCAAACACTGAGTAAGTGCATTGAACAAATCAATGACTGGATGTGTCAGAACTTTCTCCAATTAAACAAAGATAAAACTGAGGTAATGGTTTTTGGAGCCAAGGCAGAACGTATAAAAGTTAGCGCTGAGCTTCAGTCTGCAATGTTCAAAACAACAGATAAAGCCAGAAATCTAGGTGTAGTCATGGACTCACTCTGACCTGAGTTTCAACAGTCACATTAAAACAGTTACTAAATCAGCCTACTATCACCTAAAGAATATATCTAGGATTAAAGGACTAATGTCACAGCAGGATTTGGAAAAACTTGTCCATGCTTTTATCTTCAGTAGACTGGACTACTGCAATGGTGTCTTCACAGGTCTCACTAAAAAATCTATTAGAAAGCTGCAGCTGATTCAGAACGCCGCTGCTCGAGTCCTCACTAACACTAAGAAAGTGGATCACATGACTCCTGTTCTGAAGTCTTTACACTGGCTTCCTGTGTGTCAAAGAATAGATTTCAAAATACTGCTGCTGGTTTATAAAGCACTGAATGGTTTAGGCCCAAAATACATTTCTGACCTCCTGCTAAATTATGAACCATCCAGATCTCTCAGGTCTTCAGGGACTGGTCAGCTTTCTGTCCCCAGAGTCAGAACTAAACATGGTAAAGCAGCGTTCAGTTATTATGCTCCAAATATCTGGAACAAACTCCCAGAAACCTGCAGGTCCGCTGCAACTCTTACTACTTTTAAATCCAGGCTGAAGACTTTTCTTTTTGTCGCTGCTTTTAATTGAACTATTCATATCTTAAACTGCACTGTAACTTTTATCCATGTATTTTTTCTTTTAATGTTTATTTTATTCGCTTTTCTTTTTAATGATTTTAAATGCCATTTTCTTAATGTCTTTCATTTTTTGTAAAGCACTTTGAATTGTCTTTGTTGTTGAAAAGTGCTATATAAATAAACTTGCCTTGCCTTGCCTTGCCTTGCCTTGCCTTGCCTTGCCTAAACATTAAAGAGTACTTTAGGTCAAGGTCTTCTTTTGAATAAGAAAAAAGCTTTGGGCGTATAGAAGAAGAATATGGAGGGATGAAACCCTCTTTAATGGTCACACATGCAGAGCACACAGCACACACAGTGACATTTGTATCTACAGATAAATATTAAGCCTGACAAAATACTTAACGTCTAATATATTGCTTTCCTGCAATGTTAACTATGTTTAAGCACTTATTTTAACTGATATTATACATATGTATTATACTCTTATAAGATGTATGTAGATAGTATAAGAAATGTGCAGAATGACAGTTTAATGGTGGAGGTATACACACATATTGATAGATGTCTTGTAATGCACTGTTGAGGAACCTGCGACCCAAGTTTTTCATTCATTGCATAACTACACCGTTGTTGCGTATAATATGATATGTCAATAAACCTTAGAAAATCTTGAAAGGGATGTGCAAACTAGTCATTATACAGTCTTTAATTAACTATTAGAGTATATTTTGACTCCCAAAGTGTTCAAATCTAACTCTTTATTTGGAGTTTATATTTTACACTTTTGACAGTGTTCAGAGAACACCAAACTCTTGGACCTATATACACCCCGAGACTGGTGTTAAATGTACTCTTATAGAGTACAATGTACACTGTGGTTTTTGCTGTGTAGAGAATAACGAGATATGAATATACTTTATAGGGATCCTATTAATATCTAATAATAAAATAATACAATTCAATAATGTGCTTTAACCACCATGTGTCCCTTTATATCAGCTGTGCACCGTTATGGTGTAAATACAGCCTATCTACCAATTGGATCAAATATAAAAGTCAGCCGAATTATTGTTGATACTGCAAGGAGACGTATTATGTGAAAAGAAATGTAAGATGTTGTTTAATTGCTGATATATTTATGATCCACGTCACGTTTGCAGTGTTGGCGGCAGTTCCTCATGTTTGTCTAGAAGTCTTCTCATCAGGGCTCTATAAATAGAGAAACTACGGCAGATATGTAATATTTAATGCCACCGAACCGTGTATTACAATGCCGTTATGTGATGACTTTCAAAGAGAAAAGTAAGCACACTCGGAATAAAGTATTTTATTTTTAAAAAACTTTTCAGATTTTCACATCACATAAACACCAAATCCCAGCATGCATTGCGGCTAAACCATCCAATCATCGAGCTGAGGATCTTGCCTACGTCTGTTTCCGGTTTCGTTTATGACCGATGTATTTTGTTATACACACATTCCTTCACATTTACATTTTAATTTGCATTAAAGTATTTCGTGAGGGGGGAAGGAGTGGACGTCGAGGAAGATGGCTGCTTAAGTTCGTGGCTCCGGCGCCATCACCATTTATTTTGCTTAAATATCCCACTATAAGTGATACTTTTTATCTCAATCACGAGTTATTAGTCCCAATAGTCATCTGTTACATTTAAACATGCCGAATACTAAAAAAACTCCGAAAACCGTAGTTAATGCAACTCAACAACACCTGGTTCTCAAGGCTAATGCTAGCCCGAAGCCTGCGAATGTCTCACCGGACATGTCGGTGTTGAACTCAGCTGCTACTGAGCCTACCAACACCGCGATTCTCGAGCTTCTTCAAAAGCTATCTGAGGACCAAACAAAGCACTTTACTGACCTTCGGAAAGAGCTATCAGAAACGCGGAGAGCCGTTGTTGCTGTTGAGGAGAAGCTAGCTGACGTGCTTACCCGAATTACCAGTGCTGAGGCCCGGCTGGATATGCTGGAAGACACAGAAGACCGGCGCCGCAATTCTCCGCCAGCCCTGGCTTCGGAGGTAGAAACGCTGAATGCTAAGCTAGTGGAATACGAGGATAGGGATAGGCGGGTGAATCTACGCATCTATGGATTCCCGGAGCATTCTGAGGAGAAAGATGCTTTATCCTTCCTGAGGACAGCGCTGCCGGACATCCTTCAGACGGATTTTCCTGGGGGCCTGGATTTGGAGCGTGCTCACAGGTCTCTAGCGCCAATCAGGCCCGGGGCTCCACCGAGACCTTTTGTGGTGCATTTCAGTTACGCTGTCTGCCTGGATGGAACCCCCGACCCGCGGGGCGTATACGTAGACCATAGTTTTTGGACTGCCTTTTTCTTTCTACATTTATTTGTTTCATTCTTTTATTATGCACTGACCATATGTAGACCGATAAGTCTTTCTCTTGTATTCCTAGCCAAGCATAATTTGTCCTGTGTGTATGTGTGGGCTGCGTGTGTGGTTGTCACGCTGGCGGTGTGTTTGTGGGTGTCTATTATGTATGGAAAGCCCAAAGTGCCATAATTGCGCATCCGTGCTCGCGGGTGTATGGTTGGCGTGGTGGCCGCGCACGGCCTGTGTTTGTGCCTATATACGCGGGATGGAGTTAAGAGTGTACGGACGCTGATGTGTATAGGCTTGGTGGGAGAGTGCTGGTGCGAGTGTATGCGTGTGGGTGTTGGGCAGGCTGTATGGCTGGGCGTATATCGACATTCCATATCAAAGTGGTACAAACTATTATCTTGTTGTATCTCTTTTTTCGTTTATTTCACATGTTCTTACGTTACTTGGCCACATTTACATTTTTCTCTTGATTATTTGATGTTGTGATGGATCTTTTGCATGTGTTCTGATGACTCACTACGCTGACGCGTTGCTCAGCAGTTCGTTAGATCATTGTCTAGCAATTAACAGATATCACCTGATCTAATGGTTGGTGATGGTGCTGCCCCTCTTAGGCAGTTAGAGTTCCCAGATTTGAGTTATTTGTCCAGTTATCAGGAATGTCGAGGAGGGACATATCTCCTCACTTTTCTTGGGTTGTTTTTGAGTTTGTTTATGTTTTTTCTTTTTTGGGGAAGGTTTTTTTTGGGATCCAAATCACCATATCCTGCTTGTTGAGGTGACTATTGTTGAGGTGACTATTTATATTGTATTCTTACACTACTCTACTTATGACTAATCTCAATTTAATTTCCATTAATGCCAGGGGACTGAATATCTCACATAAAAGGACCACTATTTTAGGATTTTTGCATAAGAGAAATATTGACTTTGCCATGATACAGGAATCACATTTACTCATCAAGGATGCGGCCCGCTTTGCAAATAGGCTCTATCACCCTATTGTCTTTTCCTCTGCTCCTACGAAGACCAAGGGTGTGATGATAGTTTGTAGGCGCAAGCTGAAATTTGATCTGATCGGCTCTTGGACAGACAAAGAGGGGAGACTGGTCATTGCCAAGATTCGTCTGGACGGGCAGAATATAGCATTGATTTCTGCCTATGCTCCCAACACTTTTGAGGCTGGCTTTTATGACCAATTAACCAAAACTCTACGGGATCTCACAGGCTTTCGTCTGGTTATGGGCGCAGATTTCAATGCAGTATGGGATAGCAATATGGATAGAGCGGGTGGGGCAGAGAATAGAGACCAACGTCTCGCTTCTGATGCGTTACGCCGGTGGGCGGCCCAAACAAATATGATAGACATCTGGCGTGTGATGAATCCCTCCATAAAAGATTACACTTTTTTCTCAGGTAGACATAAATCCTTTTCTAGGATAGATTTTCTCTTTGCGTCCAAAGATCTATTTCATAATGTTCGGAAGGCTTTCTATATACCAGTTACATGGACTGATCACAAACCCATCTACTGTTCTGTCACACTTAGGGCTGTCCCCACTAGAGCTCCCAGATGGCGTTTTAACTCCTCACTGCTGCGTGACGAAACATACAAGTCTCAGTTTGAGACTAACCTCCGTGAGTTTTTGGGGTTCAACAAGTGGTCAGTGTCTGACCCGAGATTTTTGTGGGAGGCAACAAAGGGCTTTATTAGAAGCAACACCACTCTGTACGCATCCACCCGAAACAAGGAACGTGCAGCTAAATTGGAAGCATTAGAACTAAAGTATGCTGCTCTCGATGCTAACACCATTACAGCGATTCTGTTGCTCTCCAAAAAGACCTGATCAAAAAAGAAATGAATTCTCTCCTCAGACGCCGTTCAGAATTTCTTATGCACAGAACCAGACAGACTTACTACTTCCACTCCGCCAGACCTAGCCACCTGCTGGCCTTGAGGCTTCGGACCAATGAACATTTTGCTGATATTTTCAGTGTTAAATCTATAGATGGCACTGTTCTAACCGATCCCAAGAGCGTGAACACCACCTTTGTTTCTTTCAACAAGGATCTGTACAGTTCGGAGAGTGGCTTTGTCAAATCTGAATGCGATGATTTTTTAAATAATATCCAAATGGAGTCTCTTTCTGTCAGCGACTCTGAAAATCTGAATGCCCCCATCACACACCACGAAATTGAGAAAGCAGTAATGGACATGCGTAAGGACAGGTCGCCAGGCCCAGATGGTATTCCACCCGAATTCTATCTCATCTTTTGGCCCTTGCTCGGCCCCTTGCTTGTAGAGATGATATTATTTTCTATTAAGGAGGGTTCATTTTTGAGAAACGTCAACACTGCCCTGTTATCCTTGCTTCTTAAAAAAGGCAAGGATCCGACAGAGTGTACTAGTTACAGGCCCCTCTCACTCTTAAACACTGACGTAAAGATCTATGCCAAAGTGCTGGCTAGGCGCCTTCAGTCTCACATGACGAATCTAGTACATAGCGATCAGACAGGCTTTATAAAATCCAGGCTTGCCGCTGACAATGTAAGGAGGCTATTACACATCATAGATGGGGCCCAACATCTACCTTCCCCAGCTGCAGTTCTCTCACTTGATGCGATGAAGGCCTTCGACCGCCTAGAATGGCCCTTTTTGTGGTCGGTACTCGGGGCAATGGGCTTTGCCGCCCCTTTTATTGACATGGTCAAGGTGCTATATAAAAACCCAACAGCTATGGTGCTTACAGGCAAGGTATGCTCCCCATCTTTTGCTATCTCGAGAGGATCAAGGCAAGGCTGTCCGCTAAGCCCCTTGCTATTTGCGCTGTCACTTGAGCCGCTGGCACACACCATTCGTCAGTCACCCACGTTATCCCCAATCTCTATTAATGGTACGCATCATCATCTTTCGTTATATGCTGATGATGTGCTATTGTATTTGGGCAATGCTGTACAATGTATCCCAAGAATACTGCCTATTGTCGATCGATATGGTCAGCTTTCTGGGTTTAAGATAAATTGGCAGAAATCTGCTTTGATGCCACTTAACCAGGCAATGATCAATGCACCTGTCCCTCCATCTATCCCAGTTGTCAAAACTTTTACATACCTGGGGATAGACGGTTTTCCTTCGATTCAGACAATAGTTAAACATAACTATGGTAACACGCTTCATAAAATAATTTCTGATTTGAATAGATGGTCTTCCTTGCCTAATTCACTTCGCAGCCGTGTATCAATAATCAAGATGAACATTCTACCCAGAGTTAATTTTTTTTGTTCAATGCTACCTCTTCCTCCACCAACTCAGTACTGTAGCAAGCTACAGACAGCTGTGACGAAATTTTTATGGCAAGGCAAACGCCCACGCATCAAGCTCTCTACAATGCAGCGGGAAAGACAGGCCGGGGGTTTGTCTCTCCCACATTTTAAACACTATTATTGGGCCTTCACGCTTAGACCCTTATTAACCTGGCTCCAGTCTGAGACATCAGTGTCATGGCGGGCCCTGGAAGAGAGTCTAGTGCATCCTTACACCCTTCCAGATCTCTTGTATTCAAACATTCCTATTGCTCAGTGTCGTTGCAGGTTCGGCCCCATTGTATCACAATTGCTGTCTGTCTGGAGGGCGGTAGAGAAACTATGTGGCTACCCCTATGCATGGAATCCATGTTCCCCATTATTTAACAATGCCAGATTGTTGATTGGTGGCCATCCCATTCAGTTTCCTCAGTGGAAAATGAGAGGGGTTCATATACTGGGGAACGTCTATGGAGATGAAGGTCTGCGTTCGTTTCAGGAGCTGTGTACAGAATTTGATTTACCTCGTTCCTCCTTTTTCTTTTATTTACAGTTGAGGTCGGCTTTAAGGGCTAGCGGTGTTCCATTGCAAAGTCCTCTATCACCACACCCGCTGCATAACATTCTACACTCCACTAGAGATACAAGTGGCCTTGTTTCCAAACTTTACTGCTTCATTTCACAACACACTTATAGACCCCTGGCGTTAGAGGCGATATGGAGGGCCGATGTCCCAGATCTGGATCCAGAGTTTGATTGGGATGAAGTCTGGTCCAATATACTAATAGCTTCTAGGAATCCTGACCACCAACACATACATTATAATTTCACTCATAGAGTTTACCTTACACCTAGGAAGCTTTGTTTAATGAAAATAATTGCTGATCCAAATTGCACTCTGTGACGTAGAGGCTATTCGTATTTATATACATATGTTCTGGGAATGTCCGCCAGTGGCCAGATTCTGTGAGATGGTTGCTTCTAACCTTTCGGCGATATTTGAGACCAACGTGCCTCATTCACCTGTTACACTTATCCTAAACGACCTGTCCAACCCTGACCAAAAGGCGAGCACTATTAGCCGGGCTTACAGCAGCAAACAAATTGGTTGCGACTCAGTGGAAGCCTCCCCATTCCCTCTCACGTAAAGTCTGGGTTCTAACATATCTAGACATATCGTATCTAGAAGTATCGACAGCCCGGGTACATGGGGCAAAGGAGTCAACAATAGAGATGTGGACTTCGCTCATTGTGAACCTCAAGAGCATATTAGGATAACTATCTAATGGGGATGGTGATCTGGATGGGTGGGTGGATGGGTGGGTGGGTTAGGGACGTCACTGGGTTTTGTTTCTTTCTTTAGTTTTGTGCTGTTTTTGTACTGTATTGCATTTTATGTTATTGATTGTACCATTTGTTTAATAAATTTAAAAAATTTGATCACAAAAAAAAAAAGTATTTCGTGAGGCCTTCTAACATATTTTTAAATATAACTACGGTTGTAGTTGAAGAGTTTGTAAATTAACATGAACCGAAGCTGTTGCCTGGCAATGCAATCGCACAACGTCACGTCCGTTAATTCCACATCCACACGCATGGATTAACATCGATTTAATACATTAATGTAGCCTTTGTTTCTGCTAAAAGAGGTGTCGACCAGCTGGGGCAACAAGAAAATTGGCGTAATCGAGTGTGACTATTACAAAATAAATCATTACGTCGGGGTAGCATTTGCTTGGCATTTCCGGTTATTTCTCCACTGGTTAACATTGGTTAATAATACCGTGTAACTGTCACGTTTGAAGGGACAAAATCGTGACATCTTCACGTCTCCCAGCATGGTAAATCGTCACATGTTCACGTCTTGCCGTGATATCGGGTTGATTAAAAGAGTCAATGAGATTCATAAAATCTTTGACGAGCGGTCGGGAATCACAGCACACATGAATATAAAAATCGCCAAAGCCGATCTCTCCCTCTACCGGTGGTCCGCGGGGTGCTGATGAATGAACAGTCAGGAGGAAGAAGTTCAGAAAAAGCTGTTAACTCACCAGCACAAATCCACATCTCCGTCAGAAACATAAAGTCCAAATCCCGGGATTTAAAAAAGTAATTGAGCAGGAAAGTCTTGTTAGCTAGCGATCTAGCATTGATGAGTGCCAGGCGGAGAGTAAGCTCCTCTCTTCCCAGTTTTTGAGTACGATCCAGTGGGCGAAGGTGTCTGTGATGCACGCCACCTCTGCATATCCGCCTGGGGAAATGGCCATCTGGAACGACGCGGAGGAGCCATCTCTGCCTAGTCATCAGGGCAGCATAGCATCCACTGCTATTGAGGCCAGGGGCCTTTCCACGTAGAGATAGCAGGTAAGCCCTGATCCTTACGGCTTCTCCGCCCCGCTTTCCCCGTCGTCTTGGGCGCTTCCTTTGGGGGATGGCATATACCTGGCGGCGCAGGTATGCCGGTATGCTTGAAAGAATCGGAGGAGGAGGATTCGAGGTTGGCTCTCCTAAACATTGCTCTAATACCCCCTCCTGAAACGCTTTGATTTCCATAAACGACTGGCGGTCTTAAACTAGTAGAGCAGAGACATTTTGACACAAAACAATAAAACCACTAGAATTAATACAAGGCTGAACAGGCCTGGGAGACATCTCGCCGTGCACACTGCTGGCACCATCATCCCTTCTCTGATCAGGCCATAAATATCAGTTAACATGTACAACTCTCTTACAAAACATGAAGCCAAAGGAAAAACTGAGAAATTGGTCATCAACAGTTGAGTCTGCAATGGCTCCAAAGACAATTAGTTGGGAAAGATGTTTTACATAACACTGAGAACCCTAGGAAGAATGTTCTGAGTGTATGGGGGCATTTTATTTAATTTTCGGACAAAATTCGAATAAGGGTAATTTAGGTATGAAAATTGAAACAATCATTCTGGGCCTATTGAATCCCTCTCACATAGGTTGTCTATGGAGCAGTTTCAGGTCTGATACCTGATGACCTCACAAGTTCAATATCTTTTCTTTGGTTTCTGACGGGCAGTATGTGCAGAACCTTAACCAATCATTTGAGCTACCTTAACATAACAGTAACACATTTATCATGCGTAAATTGATAGTGCAGGAAATCCAATGGAAAACATATAATAAATCAGTGCTTCACTACTGTGCTGTTAAAACGCTTTTGTCCTTTTTTTCAATCCAGTTGAAAAATAAAACTCACATTTTATGACCTAGATTATGATGGCCATTAAAGTTGTTCTCGATTGCTAACACACATTTTTTTTTTAATTGCTCAGTTTCTCAGAACACTAAACACAATTCACAAAACCACACACCCAAAGTGCAAAACTCCTCATTTCTCCTGCTAAATGAAGAACTGCACTCAAAACTACACAAACACTTATCAAATGCAAACTTTAGCACCGAATATAACACACTTCATTCATAATACTAGATGGTTCAACCCTGTCTCCTAAAAATTACGTTCCCACAGAACTAAACTGCATTCTCAATTACGTTTACCTAGAAACATATTTTCTCCCACGTTACGTTCGTTATGAACGTATCTCAAATACGTTTATTTTCTACATATCTTCTAGAAATATTTTCTCCCACGTTACGTTCGTTATGAACGTATCTTAAATACGTTTATTTTCTACATATCTTCTAGAAACATTTTCTCCTACGTTACGTTCGTTATGAACGTATCTCAAATACGTTTATTTTCTACATATCTTCTAGAAACATATTTTCTCCCACGTTACGTTTCTTATGAACGTATCTCAAATACGTTTATTTTCTACATATCTTTGCCATTTATTGTCTTGCTTATAATAATGATAATAGTCATTTATAAATATCATTTTAGAGCACACATTTGAAATCAGTAGGCGAGGCTGTAATTTCGCCAGCTGTTACTCTCATGAGCGAGGCAGAAAATAATAGTTTTAACATGCCAAAAAGCTGCTGTGTCGTTTATTGCACCTCAAACATTAAAACAAATCCAGAGCCACACCTGTGAGGTGGGATGGATTATCTCGGCAAAGGAGAAGTGCTCACTATCACAGATTTTTTCAGATTTTTGAACAATATTTGAGAGAAATAGTTATTTTGTGTATATAGAAAATTGTTTAGATCTTTGAGTTCATCTCATGAAAAATGGGAGCAAAAACAAAAGTGTTGCGTTTATATTTTTGTTCAGTGTATTTACTTTATTACTGTAATTGAATTGTTGGCATGTTGCATACTATAACTGTACAGAAATCCTGCACAATGTACTGTGGTAAAGTTACTTTGATGCAACACAGACACTGACCAACCACTATGTCTTTGTTGTTTATCTGAAGGACTGAGAAACAAAGAGGTGGAAGGCTAAGGATGTCCAATGAGGCACAGGAAGCAGCAGCTACAAACTGGGTTTGGGCAAACAGTGCATCACACTTAGAGAGATCCGAAGCATAGTAACTATGTGCTGAGATGCATGTTGCACAATGTTATCTTTGAATAAAATGTGATTTTTTTCAACAACTCATTTGTATTTCTTCATTTACTGTATTTCTGTAAACTCAAGCAACTTTCTCTGCAGAACCCTCTCTGTACAGAGCATAGTCCATAACAGATGGAAGTGCTTTAGAGTATGCTCAGCAGTGTGTAGCTGGGTGGTCAAACCATCTAGTGTTATGAATGAAGTGTGTTATATTTGGTGCTAAAGTTTGTATTTGGAAAGTGTTTATGTCGTTTTTAGTGCAGTTCTTCATTTAGCAGGAGAAATGAGGTGTTTTGCACTTTGGGTGTGTGGTTTTGTGAATTGTGTTTAGTGTTCTGAGAAACTGAGCAATTACAAGAAAAAAGTGTGTTAGCAATCGAGAAAAACTGTAAGAGAAACACAAAAAAAACAAAAACGTATTTATTTTATTAACGGAAAGAAACAAAACAACACCAACACATCACATGTATAAGGAAAAGAAAAGTGCAACACCCTCATCTGAGTCCTACTGGAGAAGAAGGTGGAAAGCGACGCATGATGATAATAATAACAATAACAACAATAACAATGGTAATGGGACCCGCAAATACAGAGGAGACATCACATCAAAGACATCAAAAACATGAAGGACATTTCGAGGCTGCACATGATTAGACTTCGCGTCCTTAAAATCCCCACAATGCTTTGCGCACGGACCGATTTCACAAACCCTTGCGGAGAATTGCTGAACCGACGCAGCACACATTTAAATGTAAGTATGTAGTGGCCTAGAACATGTGTTGGTAAATATGTTACTTTGCCTCATCTTCTTATTACAGACACATGCATTTCCTAACATTCGGTCTATATGCTGTAAAATGTATTATCTCTTCGATTTACACACGGCATCTATTGCACGTCTGTCCGTCCTGGGAGAGGGATCCCTCCTCTGTTGCTCTCCCTGAGGTTTCTCCCATGTTCCCTTTAAACTGTGGGTTTTCTCTGGAAGTTTTTCCTTGTACGATGTCAGGGTCTAAGGACAGAGGGTGTCGTTTTTCTCATACTGATATTCTGAACAATCTGTGCTGTGGTATTTGCTGTAAAGTGTCTCTACTGTAGGCTATTTTTATTTTATGTACAGCACTTTGGCTCGACCAAAAATCGTTTATAAATGTGCTATATAAATAAAACTTGATTTGATTCAATTTGTTTGTTATCACCAAAAATGTGTTCTGTCAAAGTAAAGCAAGTTCATAATTAGATAGACATCGTGAGGTATTTATTTTCGGTACAGTTTATGTTGAAACCGTTAGAGAGAGTGGCACACTTGTTAGCCTGTTCCATTCTTCTTCGTTTTCCCGAAGCCGTGGCTTGGAAGCATACTTGCTTCGTTTCTGAAGGAAGTGACTTGAAAGTACGCGACTACCAAGCCAACATCCTCGAGATTGAGAAACGGCCGGGGACTTAAAGAGCCTGTGACAGCATCCCAACAACTGTTGTGCAATGAAATATTGGGCTACTAGTAATCTCGAACCGTCAGTTTAAAAAAGAAGATGCGATACCGTTCCGATAAATATCAATAATTTCGAACATCGCGGGGAAATTCCTTGAGTCATTTTGAAGTTTTGGGGGAAGCAGGAAGTGACGTCAATGCGGGAACGCTTCACTGTGCGGTGAGAGAGCGAAACACGGACAAAGTGTGTTGTCATGCGTAGAAATTGTGAATTACTGAGTTTAGGCACGTTAATAACGTTTTAATGAAGTTGACTACAGTATATTCATATTTGTCAGTGCTTTCATGTCAATTCGGCGAACATAAACATAAATGATCGTGGTGAAGATGATGATTAAATTAGGATTACAAATCGGTAGTGAGAGCTGCTGAATTTCCTCCCGTAGGATGTGATATAAAAACAAATCGATTATTTTTGTAGTTGTAAACTCAAGTGGATTAAACTACATTTATTAGTGCTTTCATGTCAATTCGGCGAACATATGATACATTAAATGATCGTGAGAATGATGATTAAAAATCGTTTGTTTGAGCCGGTCTGCATTTCCTGATGAGAAAACAAACCGATGCTTTTTGTAGTTGTAGTACACCAACATGGATTAAACGTGTGGTTTTTTTTTACCACAATGTTGGGGAAATTAATGGATAAAATGCACGGATTATTATTATTATTCCCACTCCGATCGGGACACTAGGTCCACCGTTTCCCCGCAGCGAGGCTCCCCCCGTTGACAGTTTACGTGGGCTGGGTGCAGTGGCGGACTGGCCGATGGGCCGGTACCGAAGTGGGCCGGTCGGATAAGTCACTAGTACATCCCCATAGGCGGCGCGTGAGGCTCAGGTTTGGGAAGGCTAAATAACTTTTTTTACCTGACGCTGCCCGCCTCCGGCGTCTATAGAAAAGAGATCAACTCAGTGTGCGGAGTTTAAATCTCTCAAGTTATATTACAGGATAAAGGAAATACAGTTTAAACTGCCGTATGCAGAGAAGACGCCGACGTGTCGCACTTATCATTCATATTACATCATCAATCAGATCATCGATCATATAATATCATAATATATCATATATTTCCTTATCCGAGTCTGCTTCACCAGCCGTATCTGGCCGTGCAACACTTACAGTGTCACATACTGTATGCAGAGGTATTATTTTAAGCAACACATTATGTTGACGAAACACTCAAGTCAAATGTAATTAAAGTCAGATCCACTCGTGTCTTAGACGTGAACGCGCTCTCAGCTGGTGAGAGAAACCCTGGCTTGATTTACCGAGTTAATAACCAGCGTCGTAGGACCGCTTAGCGAGATCTCGTTTGTTAGTTTGTTGTTGTTAGTTTGTTTGTTTGTTACTCAAACATATCCAGGGTATGTTGAACTGGCTTCGTAGTACAGGGCACAGGTGCCTAGCAGCGCTAATGTCAAAGACACAGACATTATACATTATATTTGTATTTTACCAGGATGCAGTGACACAAATATCAGCCTTCCCCAGCCTACAGCACCCGCCGCCCCCGACATCCCCCACTCCCCCCGTTGACAATTTACTAGCGGTACCGAAGTGGGCCGGTCGAGAGTCCCGGGATGATTTTTAGTCCCAGTCCACCACTGGCTACATGACCGTATGATCGCCCATATTGACGCACCTAATTCCTAAACTTCTAACAGATACAACATAAACCGATCCTTCAGCCTCATATGAGCTCTCAGACACGTTCAAAATTAAACTGTCATCGCTGTCTGAGCTTGCTGCTGTGTGCACCATCGTGTTTACATGCAGATGCTGGGATCCTGAACGGTGCAGCTGGAGCGCTGTGCCCGCAATGACGTCACCCATAATTTGGCGGGACTTGAAGAATCCCAGAGAAGATCCAGAAAATTGTCAACATTGAAGGGCAGATTAATGGTTATCAAAGTACAAATATCCAAAATCAGTTCAGTAACGGTTTTCAAGGGGACAATATTTACTCAAATTGATGGGTTTGGATGATGGGGGAAACTCGTGTCACAGGCTCTTTAACTAGAGATTAATGACATAAATAGACAGACCTGACATGACGTGAATAAACATGAAAACCTGTCTAAACATGAAATGACAGACATAATACATAAACATAACTAACACATTTGACGAGACACAACAAAAGGCACTGTTTGGCAAATACATTATCACTATTCTTAGATAATACACAATATTTGAAAACACTTTGAATACAAACAACCAAATGCATGCAGGAATGGACCCTGTACTGAACTTACAAACCTTGCACGTGTAAGACATTTTGATAAGCTTGCAGAGTTACAGTTAGCTTAACTTTGTTAACCCTCGCGTCCGTGCGCCTGTTGGGGAGGGCAGCCGGTCATCCCGGCGTCAAGCAGATGCGCGCGAGTCCTCCGAAATGAGCCGTTCATCATTTCTCAAATGTTCGCGTCCCAGACTCCCAGGTCCTCCGGCAGCGACCCGGAAACGGATATCAGCGCGCCGTCTCGAAGGAAAACACATTTCTCTAAAGGCTCGTCGAGGATTGATTATCGAGGAGGCTGTCTGGTGGAGCCGTAACCGAGGATACACTGATTTAGAGGAGAAAGGAGAGAGGAGTCTCTCTGGAGGAGCTATAACCGAGGGTACAAAGATGTAGAGGAGAGAGGAGTCTCTCTGGAGGAGCTATAACCGAGGGTACACTGATGCAGAGGAGAGAGGAGAGAGGAGTCTCTCTGGAGGAGCTATAACCGAAGGTACACTGATGCAGAGGAGAGAGGGGAGAGGAGTCTCTCTGGAGGAGCTATAACCGAGGGTACACTGATGTATTCTCCGGATCTCGATTTCAGCCAACAGTGATGTTTGAAAGAGGCGTGACGCATGGCTGGACTTATGTCAACGAAGCACAGCTCTGCAAACTGTTCCCGTTGTGATTATAAGTTATTTAAGAAGATCAAATGTGCATCAGACTTTCTGCCCTTTACCGTTTGTTTGTTTACTCACTAATCACATCTCTTCTGGATGTTAGGCTATTTTTTTTTTTAATACAACTGCTTTCATTGTGAGGCGATGTTACAGTGAAAACAGCTGCTGAGGTCAGTGCAGAAAGCAGAACAGTGTGTATAATATATATCGCTCAATAATACCAGGCCTACATTTCACACTTTATTTGTAGGCTTTAGGAGATATCTACAAATAAACAATAGATATTTTTCATGAAACCATATAGTGCTTCACATAATAAAATATACAAGGGCTGTAGCCTGATATTTATTATATGCTTTATGGTCAAAAATTGTACATTCTCCGTTAGCCTACGAGCTCCTCGTTTGAGCGAAGGACTGTTCCTTCTCAATGTAGCATGACATTGGATATGCGCTTAACTTGTCCTGGATTGGAATTTTTCCGAACATTTCCCTAGGAGGAGTTTGCAAAAATGTGCTTAAAATGCATGAAAAACGCACATTTTTCAAAATGGCCGACTTCCTGGGGGGCGGGACTAATGGAAGGCAATTTGAAATATGTGTGCAATCATAATAGCAATATGTATACAGCGTTTCGTGAATATCGGAAAAACTATATGCGAGCAGTTTGGAGCAATTTGCGCCATGTAAATCGTCAAAAATTGTGTATTCGCTGTTAGCTTACGACCTCCACGAGTGATTTTTTAAAAATGTGCCCCGCAATTAAGTATCAGATTGGATAGCGGCTAAACTTGTCCTGCATTGGAATTTTTCCGATCATTCCCCTAGGAGGAGTTCGCAAGAATGTGCTTAAAATGCATGAAAAACGCACATTTTTCAAAATGGCCGACTTCCTGGGGGGCGGAGCTAATGGAATCTATTTACAAATATGTCCGCAATTCCATGACGAATGCCTGTGCCAAAACTCGTGAAGTTCTGAGAAACTATATGTGACTACCACACAATAGGTTTTTTTTTTGAAAGATTACGTTATTTTTTTACATTCTCGAAAAGGTTGTGGGCTCTGACGTGTGTCCCAAGTTTTGCGTCCGAAGCTCATTTTATGCTATCGCAATTTAAAAAAAATATATAGGCCACGCCCACATTCTGAATTTGTTACGACACTTTAAATCTGAGTTCGTAGTCACCCCGAGAGTATGTGTACAAAAAAAAAATTAGTCCATCCGCTCTTGAGTTATAAATTGGTGGTGTTTTTGGCGCCCCCTATAGTCCAAAATGAAAATACTTTGGTGTGCCTATTCCCCAAGACAGACTGAACCTATCTACCAAAATCTGTGATGTTTGGATACATTGTTGATGAGTTATGAGCATTTCTTTCTAAGCCCCGCCTTTTTGAGAGTACGTTTTGATTGACGGCAGCAATATATATCGTCCTAACATGCTCATTTTGTACGGTAATGTGTCTGACCCTCCACCAATGCTGTATACGAAGTTTGGTGTTGAAAAACTGAAAATTTAAATTTAAGTGAATATTTAACTGTTTTGAACATTATGCTAATTTCAATGAAAGAAAATGTAGGCGGAGCTTAGGGTTCCAAGAGGATATTTGTAGAGCAGGTCCACCCGGATATGTGTGCAAAATTTCAGGTCATTTCGAGTTACGGTGCGACTTTGTAAATGTATTCCGAAATGGGCTTTTGATAGGTGGCGCTATTGAGCAGGTTGGAATATTTAACCCATTGACTCCAGAATATTGTAGTTTTCACCAGTCCTGGCGTCCGTGCAAAATTATACAACTTTTGAAGCGTCCTAAAGGCCTTAAAAACAGGAAACGCCAGCAGAAAAATAATAATTCCACCAATAACAATAGGTTTCCTCGCACTTCGTGCTAGGACGCCGTTGGGTCCTAGCACATCGTGCTACGGCCCTAATGATGATTATTACCTTACTTTTGTCTATTTGTATTCCTCTGTGTTGCGTTTTCAAGGTGCAATGCCAAGACACATTCTTTGTATAAATCAGCACCACATTTGTAGTTCTTCCGGTTTGCAAAGACATAGGGTCTTACAAATATATATCTACTAAGTATATAAAATATCTAGTATAGCCAAACTAGTAATTACACTGCATCAAGATTATGTATATTAAGAAAAATATGTTGGTTTATTTAAGATATTTTAGCTATTCTAGAAATGGGGTTTTTCGGTTGGTTCTTTCTTTTTTGGTTACTGTGAATATCTACAGTACATTGTTGGTTACTGTGAATATCTACAGTACATTGTTGGTTACTGTGAATATCTACAGTACATTGTTGGTTACTGTGAATATCTACAGTACATTGTTGGTTACTGTGATTATCTACAGTACATTGTTGGTTACTGTGAATATCTACAGTACATTGTTGGTTACTGTGAATATCTACAGTACATTGTTGGTTACTGTGAATATATACAGTACATTGTTGGTTACTGTGAATATCTACAGTACATTGTTGGTTACTGTGATTATCTACAGTACATTGTTGGTTACTGTGATTATCTACAGTACATTGTTGGTTAATGTGATTATCTGCAGTACATTGTTGGTTACTGTGATTATCTGCAGTACATTGTTGGTTACTGTGATTTTATACAGTTGGGACGTTACTACTGCTATTTCTACAGTAACTCCAGAGTTGCTGTAATTTTTGGTTGGAAACACGGTATTATACTCTAAAATGGTATACAGTAATTTACTGTGCACAAACACTGTAAATATCTGTGGATTTCACAGCCATTTTTTACAGTGTATATTTGAAGACTTTTTGATAGCATAGAAAGCCTTTCTTCCTTTGTCTCTGAGATCATTAATGGCCAGATTGAAATTTCCTGTCGAAGTAATTTTGAGTCCCAAATATGTGTAGCTGTGTGTGTGTTCTATGCCAGTGGAGCCCAGTAAGAACCGGTGTGGGTTTCCCTGACCCCTGGGTCGTTTCTGGAAGACCATAATCCTGGTCTTTTCCAGATTAACTGTCAGGGCCCAGGTCTGACAGAAGCTTTGCAGATGATCCATTTGCTGTTGTAATGCCTCCTTAGATGGAGCTAGCAATAGTAGATCATCTGCAAACAGGAGGCATTTCATTTGTGTGTCAGAGAGGGTGAGTCCAGGGATATCGGATTGTTCTAATGATTTTGCAAATTGATCAATATAAATGTTAAATAGGGTGGGGCTGAGACTGCAGCCCTGTTTCACCCCTCTACTTTGGGGGAAGAAATCTGTTTCCATATTGACCATTTTCACCGCACATGTATTATTGGTACACATTGTTTTAATGATATCATATGTTTTCCCCCCTACACCGTTTTCAATCAACTTCAGGAACAGACCGTTATGCCAAATTGAGTCGAATGGTTTTTTTAGATCTACAAAACAAGAGAAAATCTTCTTATTTTGGTGAACATGTTTATTAATGAGGGTGTGGAGGGTATATATATGGTCTGTAGTCCGATGGTGTAAATCCAATCTGACTCTTGCTCAGGACATTATGTTCACTGAGGAAGTCTTGCAGTCGGCTGTTTAGGATGCTGCAGAATAACTTCCCCAGGTTGCTGCTGACACATATGCCTCGGTAATTGTTTGGGTCAAATTTATTTCCATTTTTAAATATTGGTGTGATGATTCCTTTGCTCCAGATGTCAATCAATCAATCAATCAATCAATGTTTATTTATATAGCCCAATATCACAAATGTTACATTTGTCTCAGTGGACTTCACAGTTTGTACAAAATATCAGTATGACAATACGACACCCTCTGTCCTTAGACCCTCACATCGTACAAGGAAAAACTTCCGAAGAAAACCCACAGTTTTAAAGGGAAAAATGGGAGAAACCTCAGGGAGAGCAACAGAGGAGGGATCCCTCTCCCAGGACGGACAGACGTGCAATAGATGCCGTGTGTAAATTGAAATGATAATACATTTGCAACATAGGTAGTCCAAATGTTTGGAAATGCATGTGTGTATAATAGGAAGATGAATCCACGAGGATATCCATCCAGGACCTATGATCCATGACCACAGCCACGACTCAAGATCCAGGGCTCGCGATGCAGGACACAGGACCGCAGGATCATCCATGACTCCGGATCCCAGCGTATATAGACACCAAAAAGAAAGAAATTTGGGGAAGCTGGGTTAATCGGAACATGAGAGTACACAGGTATAGACAGAGAGAAGGAAGAAGTAAGATGTCCCCCGACAAACTAAGCCTATCAGCAAAACTAGGGGCTGAATCTAATCAGCCCTAACTATAAGCTTTATCAAAAAGGAAGGTCTTAAGCGCACTCTTAAAAACGGATAGGGTGTCTGCCGCCCGAACACAAACTTGTACTTTTAGAGACTCTAGGAACAACCAACAACCCTGCATTCTTGGAACGCAATGCCCTAGTAGGACAGTAGGGTATAATGAGTTCTTTAAGGTAAGATGGCGCCTGCCCATTAAGGGCTTTGTAGGCGAGAAGAAGAATTTTAAATTCTATCCTGTGTTCTATAGGGAGCCAGTGTAAGGCAGCCAGAACAGGAGTAATGTGGTCCCTTTTCCTAACTCTGGTTAGTACACGAGCTGCAGCATTTTGAATCAGCTGAAGCGACTTGACTGACTTCTTGGTACACCCTGATAATAAGGAGTTACAATAATCCAGCCTTGAAGTAACAAATGCATGGACTAGTTTCTCTGCATCGTTTTGAGGCAAGATATGCCTGATTTTTGCAATGTTACGTAGATGGAAGTAGGCGGTCCTTGAAATTGATTTTATGTGGGCGTTAAAGGATAAATCCTGATCAAATATAACACCAAGATTCCTTACAGTCTCACTGGAGGCCAAATTAATGCCATCCATAGTTAGTATATCTTTAGATAATTTGTTTCGTAGATTCTTCGGGCCAAGTACAATAACTTCAGTTTTGGTCGTGTTTAACATCAAAAAGTTTAAGGTCATCCACGTTTTTAAGTCCTTGAGGCAGTCTTGAATTTTATTTAGATGATTAATTTCATCAGGCTTGATTGATAAATATAGTTGAGTATCATCTGCATAACAATGAAAATTTACAGAATGATTCCTTATAATATTGCCTAACGGAAGCATATATAATGTGAACAAAATAGGTCCGAGCACTGAGCCCTGTGGCACTCCATGGCTAACTTTGGTTTGCGTGGAAGATTCATCATTGACACGTACAAACTGAGAGCGTTCAGATAGATAGGACCTAAACCAGCCTAAAGCAGTTCCCTGTATGCCAACTAAGTGCTCTAGTCTTTGCAATAAGATATCATGATCGATAGTATCAAATGCAGCACTGAGATCGAGCAAAACAAGAATAGAGACAAGTCCCTTGTCTGAGGCTATTAGAATGTCATTTGTGACTTTAACCAGAGCTGTCTCTGTGCTATGATGTGTTCTAAAGCCAGACTGAAAATCTTCAAATAAATCATTGTTTTTTAAGTAATCACACAACTGTTTTGCGACCGCTTTCTCAAGAATTTTTGAGAGGAACGGAAGATTAGAAATAGGTCTATAATTGGCTAAAACCTCTGGATCGAGGTTGTGCTTTTTGAGAAGCGGTTTTATCACTGCTACTTTGAATGATTGTGGAACATAGCCTGATAATAAAGACATATTCATAATATTTAATAAAGAAGTGCCAATTAATGGAAAAACTTCCTTCAACAGCTTAGTTGGAATTGGGTCTAACATACACGTTGATGGTTTAGAAGAGAGAATCATTGAATTTAATTGTTCAAGGTTAATGGCTGAAAAGCATTCTAGTTTACTATCTAGTGTAATATTAGAACTTACGTTTCCGGGAGCTGTTGATAACACTATACTGGTCAAAGGCAAGAGGTCATTAATTTTGTTTCTAAGAGAAACAATTTTATCGTTAAAAAAGCACATAAAATCATTACTACTGAGTGCTATGGGAATAGAAGGCTCAATCGAGCTATGTCAGGGAAATGTCCAATGCCCAGAACGAGATTGAATAGTTTCAACATGGCAGTGTTGAACTTATGGCTGCTAAATGTCAGCATTTCATTGAAAATGCCATCAGGACCGCTGGCCTTCCTTGGTTGGAGGGCCTGGAGTTTAGCCAGGAGCTCTTCCTCAGTAATGTTATAGTCTAAAGGGTTCTGGTTGTCTTTAACGACTGATTCTAGAATTTGTAGTTTGTTGAGGAGATCATTTTGGGCCGAATTCAGTGTAACGGTACTATACAGGTTTTCAGAGTGTGTTTTCCAAATGTCCCCATTTTGAATAGCCAGTCCTTCCTTGTGTGGTTTGCTCAAAGAGTGTCATCTCTTCCAGAAATGATTTGAATCAATGGACTCTTCAATGATTTCAAGTTGGTGCTGCACATGTTGCTCCCTTTTAGTTCTGAGTGTTCTTCTGTATACTTTCAGTGTTTCCCAATATTGGAGGCGGAGCTCAGGATTGTCAGGTTGTCTGTGTTTTTGATTTGATAAACTTCTGAGGGTTTTTCTCAGATGTCTGCAGTCTGTATCAAACCACTTTTCATTGGTTGACTTTTTTGATTTATGATATTGTGTTTTTTCAGATTGGATAAATCTGCCACATTGTCAAAGATGCTGTTAATATCCCACACAGCCTGATTCAGGCCATCATTACTGTGGGGATACGGGGTGTGCTGTTAATGTCCCATACAGCCTGATTCAGGCCATCATTACTCTGGGGATATGGGGTGGATAGAAAATGGTCTAATTGGGATTGAATTGTTTGATGTCTGATTGCTTTCTGGTACTCGTCCTTGCTATTGTTTGTCCATCTATAAGGTTGTTTGGTATAGTTCAGTTTACTTGGTTCTCCTGCATGAGGGTCTGTTACTGTCTTTTTAATGTAGAGTGTAATTCTACTATTATCAGATAAGGGTGTTAGGGGGCTGACTGTGAATGCCCTCAGACAGAAGGGGTCGATGTCTGTGATGCTATAATCTACTGAGCTATTGCCAAGAGGAGAGCTGTGTGTGTAGTGACCAAAGGAGTCCCCTCGAAGCCGACCGTTAACAATGTACAGGCCCTGCGTTCGGCACAGCTGCTGTAGTTGCTGCCCGCTTTTGTTGACAGTTTTGTCAAAGTTGTTCCTGTGGGGATGTGAAGGGAGGGGAATGCTGATTTGGCCAGGTATATGTTTGTCTCCCTGTGGGCTAATAGAATCTGGTTATATACCTGTCCTGGCATTAAGGTCCCCACAGATCAGTACACTTCCCTGGGCCTGGTATTGATTGATCTCATCTTCAAGAATGGAGAAACTATTTTCACTATAATAAGGTGATTCTGATGGGGGGATATATGCTGTACACATGAAAATGTCTTTATCCATGGCGACCACCCCTCTTTTTATTTTGAGCCAAATTGAAAATTCGCCTTTTTTGATGAGTTCTATTGAGTGTACAAGTTTTTCCTTGTACCAAATCAGCATTCCTCCTGAATCCCAACAGTTTTTTTTTTTTTTTTTTGGTCTACTGTATACAAGCAAGAAAACAAACAATGACTACTGATTGTCGACTGAGTTTACATAATTGTGCTTTATGTGAGATTTTAGTGTGTTAGCAACTGAAAAAAACTTTAAAGTCTCCAAATTAATAATGTGAGCAGGACAATGACGAAGTTAATTCCATGGTTCTGTCGGATGTTCAGATCTACCAGCAGAGCTGATGGACACATCATAAACATAAATGTGAGTTTCTCTCTCACCGTGAGCCCTCAAAGACTTTGGCGAGTTTGCTGGGAATAGAGAAAACAGGTCTATATTGTAAATATGCTTATTTACTTTGATATAACAGAGTGGAGGAAATTGACATTATATGAAAGATCAAAATAGATTTGCATTTAACTTTGGGAAATAAGTATTTGATCCATTGCAGAACATGTGTTAGTACTTGGTGGAGAAACCCTTGTTGGACACACAGAGGTCAGACGCTTCTTGTAGTTGGTCTCCAGGTCTGTGCACATCTCAGGAAGGATGTTGGTCCACTCCTCTCTGAAGATGCTCTCCAAATCCTGAAGGTTTTGAGGCTGATGCCTGGCATTTGGAAGCTTCAGCTCCCTCCACAGATGTTCTATGGGATTAAGGTCCGGAGACTGGCTAGGCCCCTCCATCACCTGAATGTGCTTCTTCTTGAGCAGCTCCTGTGCTGCCTTGGCCGTATGTTCAGGGTCATTGTCCTGCTGGAAGACCCCTCCATGACCCATGTTCAGTGTCTGAGGGAAGGAGGCTATCGGACAAGATGTTACGGTGCATAGCCCCCGTCCATCAATCAATCAATGTTTATTATAATATCACAAATGTTACATTTGTCTCAGTGGACTTCACAGTTTATACAGAATATCAGTATGACAATACGACAACCTCTGTCCTTAGACCCTCACATTGTACAAGGAAAAACTTCCAAAGAAGGAAAAACCCCACAGTTTAAAGGGGGAAATGGGAGAAACCTCAGGGAGAGCAACAGAGGAGGGATCCCTCTCCGAAAAGATAAAGATAATACATTTACAACATAGGTAGACGAAATGTTTGGAAATGCATGTGTCCATAATAAGAAGATGAATCCACGAGGATGTAAACAATCCTGTGGGAGCCATCAGGGAAGTAGTATGATGAAAGTCAGGCAGGACCACAGTGACAGGTTCAGCCACGACTCGAAATCCAGGACTCAGATCTAGGACTCAGGATCCAGGACTCAGGATCCAGGACTCAGGATCCAGGACTCAGGATGCAGGATCCAGTGCTCAGGATCCAGGACACAGGACCACAGCAACAGGATCAGCCTCGACTCAGGATCCCAGCGTAGATAGACACCAAAAAGAAATTTGGGGGAAGCTGGGTTATTCGGAACATGAGTACACAGGTATAGACAGACAGAAGGAAGAAGTAAGGTGTCCCCCGACAAACTAAGCCTATATCAGCAAAACTAGGGGCTGAATCTAATCAGCCCTAACTATAAGCTTTATCAAAAAGGAAGGTCTTAAGCGCACTCTTAAAAACGGATAGGGTGTCTGCCGCCCGAACACAAACTGGAAGCTGATTCCACAAATGTGGAGCTTGATAAGAAAAGGCTCTGGCTCCCATTGTACTTTTAGAGACTCTAGGAACAACCAACAACCCTGCATTCTTGGAACGCAATGCCCTAGTAGGACAGTAGGGTATAATGAGTTCAATCAGGAGAGACGTGATGTATGGAATACATGTTTATTATCGGTCACATTATATAAATGAAACATAATGATGACAGTTTATAACAAGTGAATGAAATGGTGTTTTGGTGATTAGGCCCAGGTTTTGTAGGATATCATTCGGGAAGGGAAAGAACCGTTTCCGATGAACCCCCAAAAGAAGTGAAGTATGAAGTACTGAACGTGAAGAAATCTTACATTGTGGGATGCAGTGGAAATCTATGGATGAAATGAGAGGTTAATACATGTGGGAATTTAGACGTACTGATGCCTCCCAGGCATCCTTCCTGGACATACAGGGCTTCCTGGACGTACGGGGCATCCTGGACATACGGGGCGTCCTGGACATACGGGGCGTCCCGGACATACGGGGCTTCCCGGACGTACGGGGCATCCCGGACATACAGGGCATCCCGGACATACAGGGCGTCCTGGACATACAGGGCTTCCCGGACGTACGGGGCGTCCTGGACATACAGGGCTTCCCGGACGTACGGGGCATCCTGGACACACAGGGCGTCCCGGACGTACGGGGCGCCCTGAATGTGCAGGGCTTCCCGAACGTGCGGGGCAACCTGACTTAGCAGGGACACATTTATACAGACCCGAAGGTTTACGACCTGGACATACAGGGTTAGACATGGCAAGAATAAACATGAGCCGCTGGGCGAACATACGTGCGACATGCTAAGAACCACCACCAGTTATATGCATACGTACCAATTTTTAAGGTTGGAGAGACCTTTGGATAGCCAGCACGGCACTGAGGTCCGGGCGAATGTAGGATGAGAAAGCGGAGGAGGACCACCGTCCGAGTTGTTGCAGGGATGAGGATGAGACTCCTTGGTTAGCAGCGGAAGTAGCTGCACCTATTCTAAATGAATGCCCCGTGTATAGAAGGGGTGATAACCCGGATTTAATGAGAACTTGCTTTAAATAGTGATTGAACTGTCGTTGAGTTAAGGGAAAATTCCCTGAGATAAGAAATAATGGTGAGAGAGGATTAGAGGTAGGTCTAAGCTGTAGGAATTTGATCATGGATTTATAAGGGCAGAACTGGGAGTCGTTGCGGGCGGCGATGACGGAGCAGGCGATGACGGAGCAGGCGATGACGGCGCAGGCGATGACGGAGCAGGCGCCGCCGCATTTGGAGTGCTTAAGATATAAGCTAAAATGGCTGGCGTGAAAGGATATGTCAGAAAAGCTGACGTCTCGATTGGAATCGAATGTAAGAGAAGCTGTGGTAAATCCACCTGGTCTGAGGAAAGCATAAAAAGCTAGGAGAAATAGAGCATCAAGTAGCGCATCGATATAAGGGGAGAACAACCCACTTCTAAGTTTGGAGAGCATAAGGCGTAAAGTGGAGAGTGTAATAGGACGTCTCCGGTCTAAGACGGGGGGAAACGTTTTAATAAGACCTTTGAGAATGAGTTTGACTGACTGGTTTGCGAACAGGCTGGGAAAGCCGGGATCGAAACAGCGAACATTAAACTGAACTCCTGCTAAGAGGCCCCGGATGTATTGGGGTTTGAGGTGGCGATCAGTGGCGCAGTAGCACATGAAGGCTGCTACTGAGAACAGGTTTAAACAGTTTTAAGTGTTAAGTGTTTAAGTGTTTTTTAAGTGTTTAAGTGTTAAGTGAACAGGTTTAAGTGTGATGCCTACGGAAAAGCAAAATAACGCGAACGTTCTCCAAGCGAAATCGTATGTTTTGAGGGTGGACGCGGCTAAGCCCTTCCTCATAAAAAACCTGGCGGATTCGAGGTGCCTTGCTAGGGGGCTTCTATTTAGAAGAGAGAGAGGAGATGCAGGGGAGGAGTCCTGACGTGTTGAGCGCTGGCTCCTGGGCAGAGGTTCCGGAATGTCTGGAAGTGGAAGCGAGAGAGGGAATCAGCCACTGAGTTAAGGTGGCCGGGAACGTGACGAGCGGAGATGCGGAAGTTGTGGGTGATGGGAGACCACGTGATGCTTCTCGTGAACGGCATGATGTCGCGGCATGGGGAGCGCGCTTTATTAATCCCGACCACTGATTGGTTGTCACAGAGTACTGGGATCCGCTTCCGGGGCCAGAGGTGACCCCACACGTGGCAGCAACAGCGATCGGAAAGATCTCATGCAGAGCGGAGGAAGAGCATGGCTGGGGAATGACGGAGGCCACGAGCCTGCGAACCACTCTCCCTGAAAGAAACCCCCCCAAAACCCACGGATGGGGCAGCGTCCGTGAAGAATCTCATGGAGTCGGAGGAGAAGGTGACGCCTTTTCTTCTCGGAGTATTGCGTGTAGCGACCCCTATTGGGCTTGTCCGGAACACTGGGAACGGACCGATTAAATATAATTTGTAGAGCTTTTTTTTTTCTTTAAATGAGCTGAGAGACTATGGTGGGTTCTTTGGCGGCTGACTGCAGGTTTTTTGCCACTAAAGTCACTGAGGGGGGAGAAAGGACCCCTACCCTGAACCCTTGAGAGAGCCCTGACAAAGATAATCAACGAACGCGGGATTTGGCTGAGTCGAAAGCGCAGCTGCTAAGTGTGTGGTGTTAATGGGAGTCGAGGGGTGATGTTTTAAAAGGTTTTTCCGCCACGTTGATTCTGGCGCGGGAAAGGGGGCCGGCGCCTGGGGCAAACTGAACTCGGGTGAGCATCCCTGCAGGTACTGCAAATGTGAAGAAAAGTACAGTAAGGGTAAGAACACACGTTCTCATTAAAAGAAACGCAAATCTTATTATCCCTTTGCTTGATCGCCTGAAGTTTTGGTTTATTGTTCACGGAATACTGCGTGGGGAAAACGCTAGACCCGGAGAGGGGCACTGAGGGGCAGAGCGGAGAGGTGTGGCCCTGCGCTCCGCAGCTAATGCACGAGACGACTTGTTGCCCGCCGGTAGCCATTACGAGCAGCTCGGTATCCAGCACGGACCAGTCCAGGCGGATGTTACAATGAGCTAAGTGTAGCGCTGCTTTGCTGGAGAAGCTTTTATGGTATTGATAGAACACAGATTTCCCGTATATAATGTGAAGATCGCCAATCATGGCCAGATAAGCATCTAACTCCACTCTCCTTCCAGGGTAAACTGCGCAGAGGACATCGCGGAAGATGCTAAAAGCAACCAGGAATTTCCCTATAGAAAGGTCTTTGAGGAGCCGGGGGTCTGCGGATTTAAATACCGCAGTAATGCTTCCTCCCGTGGCGATGGCTTTGTCGCAAAATAAGGCTAACCAAATTAATGTCTTTCCCGTCGAGGATTTTTGCTCTGAGCCGTGAGGAGATGTTAGCGGCTTGGGGAATGTAGGGCATACCTGAGGGAGGAGCCGGGAGGGCGGAAGCCAGAGTGTGAGAAGGAACTACCGTGCCAAATGCAAGATCCTGACCCGGCGGGGCCGCCAAAGAGGTTGAGGCTCCGGCCTGGCCTCTCTCCATGGACTGGAGGCGAGCGTCGATTAGCAGCCGCGAGAGCGCCCTCGCCCTCTTCCGGGGGGGCTGGCTGGAGCTGCTGGCCTGGGCTGGGAGACCGCACCGGAGGCTTGGTTCCACAGCTCACGGAGCTGGGAAAGCAGGAGATCTGGGGCTGGGGTGATGCCCTGCTTCCGGAGATGGGCGACGAGGAATTCTGCCTCTGCTGTGCGAGAGCCGCTGCGGGCACTCAGACGAGAACTGAGGCGACGGTGACTTGAGGAGTTTGACGCTTCAAAAAAAGTAGGTCCTCTGAAGAGTCTGAATTAGACATGTTTGAGGTTTTTGGTATCGAGTGTTTAGGCGTAAGAGGAGTGTAAGCTACCAACTTGCGCGTTGACGCCTGGAAGACAGCTGATAGAAAAGGGGAGAGCATATATAGAGGGATTAACAGGTGCGATAATTAGGCTTGTGAATGGAGGGAAGTGATAGGTTAGCTAAGGAGTGGCGCTCCCTGTCATCTAGTGAAGGGAGCGAGTATTGCCATGACGTGCAATACGGAGTGATAGGTCTTCCTGCCTGAACTTGCGCTAAGCTTCATTTCTTTAAGGTAAGATGGCTCTTGCCCATTAAGGGCTTTGTAGGCGAGAAGAAGAATTTTAAATTCTATCCCGTGTTCTATAGGGAGCCAGTGTAAGGCAGCCAGAACAGGAGTAATGTGGTCCCTTTTCCTAACTCTGGTTAGTACACGAGCTGCAGCATTTTGAATCAGCTGAAGCGACTTGACTGACTTCTTGGTACACCATGATAATAAAGAGTTACAATAATCCAGCCTTGAAGTAACAAATGCATGGACTAGTTTCTCTGCATCGTTTTGAGGCAAGATATGCCTGATTTTTGCAATGTTACGTAGATGGAAGTAGGCGGTACTTGAAATAGATTTTATGTGGGCGTTAAAGGATAAATCCAGATCAAATATAACACCAAGATTCCTTACAGTCTCACTGGAGGCCAAATGAATGCCATCCATAGTTAGTATATCTTTAGATAATTTGTTTCGTAGATTCTTCGGGCAAAAGTAAAATAACTTCAGTTTTGGTCGTGTTTAACATCAAAAAGTTTAAGGGCATCCACGTTTTTAAGTCCTTGAGGCAGCCTTGAATTTTATTTAGATGATTAATTTCATCAGGCTTGATTGATAAATATAGTTGAGTATCATCCGCATAACAATGAAAATGTACAGAATGATTGCTTATAATATTGCCTAACGGAAGCATATATAATGTGAACAAAATAGGTCCGAGCACTGAGCCCTGTGGCACTCCATGGCTAACTTTGGTTTGCCTGGAAGATTCATCATTGACACGTACAAACTGAGAGCGTTCAGATAGATAGGACCTAAACCAGCCTAAAGCAGTTCCCTGTATGCCAACTAAGTGCTCTAGTCTTTGCAATAAGATATCATGATAGGATAGTATCAAATGCAGCACTGAGATCGAGCAAAACAAGAATAGAGACAAGTCCCTTGTCAGAGGCTATTAGAATGTCATTTGTGACTTTAACCAGAGCTGTCTCTGTGCTATGATGTGTTCTAAAGCCAGACTGAAAATCTTCAAATAAATCATTGTTTTTTAAGTAATCACACAACTGTTTTGCGACTGCTTTCTCAAGAATTTTTGAGAGGAACGGAAGATTAGAAATAGGTCTATAATTGGCTAAAACCTCTGGATCGAGGTTGTGCTTTTTAAGAAGCGGTTTTATCACTGCTACTTTGAATGATTGTGGAACATAGCCTGATAATAAAGACATATTCATAATATTTAATAAATAAGTGCTAATTAATGGAAAAACTTCCTTCAACAGCTTAGTTGGAATTGGGTCTAACATACACGTTGATGGTTTAGAAGAGACAATCATTGAATTTAATTGTTCAAGGTTTATGGCTGAATGCATTCTAGTTTACTATCTAGTGTAATATTAGAACTTACGTTTCCGGAAGCTGTTGATAACACTATACTGGTCAAAGGCAAGAGGTCATTAATTTTGTTTCTAAGAGTAACAATTTTATCGTTAAAAAAGCACATAAAATCATTGCTACTGAGTGCTATGGGAATAGAAGGCTCAATCGAGCTATGGCTCTCTGTCAGCCTGGCTACAGTGCTGAAAAGAAATCTTGCATTATTCTTATTCTCATCTATTAATGAAGAGTAGTAGGCTGCTCTCCCTTTACGCAGTGCTTTCTTATATTCATTGAGAGTAATATGCCAAATTAAACGAGATTCTTCAAGTTTAGTGGAACGCCATATCCTTTCAAGTTGTCTCGACTTTTGCTTTATTTTGCGGGTTTCGGCATTATGCCATGGAGCTAATCTATGTTGTTTTATTTTCTTCTTTTTCAAAGGAGCAACAGAGTCTAATTTTATTCGCAGCGCATCTGTAGCACTATCAACAACATGATCAATTTGGGGTGGTGTACATTTTGTATAAGTTTCCTCCCTTACATGCAGACATGCTATCGAGTTAAGTATTGGTGGAATCTCTTCCTTACATTTGGCTATAGCACTAACAGATAGGTTTCTGCTGCAGGAGCTTTTGACTAATGCTTTGTAGTCTAGTAACAGTACTTCAAAAGTTACTAAGAAATGGTCGGATAAAGCAGGATTATGCGGTTCGACTAATAGTTGCTCAATTTCAATACCATAAATCAGAACAAGGTCGAGAGTGTGATTATAGCAGTGGGTTGGTTTATTTACACTCTGACAAAAACCAACAGAATCTAATATAGAGTTAAATGCAACAGTAAGGCTATTTTTATCATCGTCAACATGAATATTAAAGTCACCTACGATAATTACTTTATCTGTTTTAAGTACCAAAGTTGATAAAAACTCAGAGAATTCTGATAAGAATTCTGAATAAGGACCTGGTGCACGGTACACTGTAACAAATAAGATTGGCTGCAAAGTTTTCCAGGCGTAAGACTAAAAACGAGACTTTCAAAGGAGGTATAATTTAATTTTGGTTTAGTATTGATAAGTAAACTTGAGTCAAAGATTGCTGCAACTCCACCTCCTCGGCCCGTGCCTCGGGCAATATGAGTATTGATATGGCTGGGTGTAGTGGCCTCATTTATGCTGACATATTCTTCATGTCTCAACCGAGTTTCAGTGAGACAGCATATATCAATATTATAATCTGATATTAAATCATTTACCAATATTGCTTTAGATGCTAGAGATCTTATGTTTAAGAGACCACATTTAATATTCCTGTTTTGTTGCAATGTAGTAGTTACATTTACTTTTATTAGGTTATTATGTATAACACCTCTATTAGGTTTTTACCTTAAATTGTCCTTGGGCAGACACACACACCGCTAATATTGGGTATTTTATTGGGTTCGGGATTCCTATGGATGACTGCCTAGGAGAGAGCGCAGAGAAGCGTGTAAGACTGCGACTCCGCCTCCTGGTCTCAACTCCAGTTTGTCATGGATTAAGTCCACAAAGCCCTGAAATGTTTGCCGAAATGAGATCTGCACCTTCCAAAGTAGGATGAATGCCGTCTCTCTTAATCAGATCAGGTTTTCCCCAGAAGGCTGTCCAATTATTTAGGAAGCCCACATTGTTTGCTGGGCACCACCAAGACAACCAGCGCTGCAATGATGACATGCGGCTATACATTGATCAGATTGGGGAGGGGACCAGAGAAGATTACGGTGTCTGACATTGTTTTAGCATAACTACACACCGACTCCACATTAAGTTTGGTGCATTCTGATTGGCGTAAACGAACATCATTACCACCGACGTGAATAACAATCCTACTGTATTTACGTTTATTTTTAGCCAGCAGTTTAAGATGCGCCTCAACGTCGCCCGCTCTGGCCCCCGGAATGCATGTGACTGTGGAGGCTTCGGTCTCTAAATTCACGTGTCTCATAATAGAGCTACCAATAACCAGAGTTGGCTTTTCAGCGGGTGTCTCGCTGAGTGGGGAATATCTGTTAGATACGTGAACGGGTTGGTGGGGACGTGTGGGTTTCGCGTTATGCCCCTTCTGAACAGTCACCCAGTCTCCCTGCTGCTCGGGAGTTGCCGGGGGACGGCTAATAGGAGCTACCTTTTGCCGGTCCGCACCGGCTAACATGGGCTTTACTGTAGCTGAGTTACTTTCTAAGATGCAGAGCCGGGCTTCTATGGCTATGATTCCCGCCTCCAACCTAACAACTATACTACATTTAACACATGTATCGGTACCAGTAAAGGAGGTAGGGAAGTAACCAAACATGAGACAGTTAGAGCAGGAAATAGCATCCAAGGGTGGGGAAAGAGCCATGGCTAGCTATCAAGCTAAAGTAGCTACCGTTAGCAAACCCGAAAAGAGTGTAGGCAACTGTGGAGTTACAGTCGCTAAGAGAAGGAGAGTTGTGAGTGCTTAAGCTGTAGTAACGTGTGATTACAACGTCAGGTAGTTGCCGTGATCAAGAGTTTTAAAACGATCGATTAAGTTAAGATAATAAGCTATCAGCAACAGCACAGGCACACGGGATACCCGGAGATGACAATGACAACAACAACCGGAAGTTACAACATGCTTACCGCAATAGTGGTCCGTGTCCGTGTAACATCTCTCATTATATGTGTTGCAATGTTTTTTAACGCACGTCGTCTGACTGTATTAATCATATGTGTGGGCTGCTAGATTCTGTTGATATGCTCTCCAGAATGCAGCATGAAAATAACCTGCCGATGCTCCATGACGGAGGCTCCGGTAGAAATTGCCGGGATTTGCGTTTTTACCCCCTTAATGTCTGACCAAATGTTGAACAGCATTTCCCTGCACATGACTTGTGTTTAAAGTTTATAGTCCATTTGAGTTTTGCTCGTGTGAACGCAAACTGAACCTTCTGAAAAATGAAACAATATAACAAACTGTCGTCTGGTGCGCACCAGCGAAGTGGACTATTAGGTGTGAATGCAACTTTAGTCAATGAGAACTCATTCATTGTTAAGTCCCTTTAACACATGAAGTTTCAAGAGAGAGAAGTCTCTGCGTACACGTACATCCAGCTTCCCCACCTTGTTCTTCTTCTGTTGAGGTTTATGGCGGTAGGCATCAATACATGTGGCAACACCACTGATGGTACTTTGCCCCTAACAAATCTGGCATTGCCAAACATGATTAGAAAAGGCGCAAGACAGATATGTTTCTGAACAAAGATAGTCGGGAAAATAAATCTTCCAAAAGAAGCTACTGTTTTATGCACTTAGTAAATCAATGATATTAGCAGTTCAGCCACATTCATTCCTCTCTCTCTCAGATCCAAAATGTGATGCCACATCAAGTGGGCATCACAGATGTGTGTGTGTCTAATGACTACCTGCTGCCTGGCACCGTTACACATGGACTCTACAGAGAAATGTGATTAACCACTTAGCCACACTCTGCACCGCTGCTTTCATGCACTGTGTGTGTGTGTGTGTGTGTGTGTGTGTGTGTGTGTGTGTGTGTGTGTGTGTGTGTGTGTGTGTGTGTGTGTGTGTGTGTGTGTGTGTGTGTGTGTGTGTGTGTGTGTGTGTGTGTGTGTGTGTGTGTGTGTGTGTGTGTGTGTGTGTGTGTGTGTGTGTCAGCATTTCCCCTTTGGCATATTGCCACTGCACATACAAATGTCCATGTATTATTTCAATGTTTTGTTTTTATTGCTACATCATTGGAGCTTGTGTTATTACTGAGGTGTTTTGCAGTGAATGTCCACCCATCTGTCAAACTGTGTTTTCTTTGGGATTATAATGTTGTAACTTTACATTTCCTATTATTGTATAATGACACTTTAAGTTCCCTTAGATTTAGCCAACCGGGGCTCAAGTTTCAGTTTGAAATCTAAAAATATCATCTGTGTTTGCTGACTAATTACTGTATTATCTTTCCCTGTAACAGACATTTTAAACAAATGACTGTTGCACAAAAATAAAATAAATCAAATCAAATCAAGTTTTACTTATATAGCACATTTAAAAGCGATTTTTGGTCGAGCCAAAGTGCTGTACATGAAATAAAAACACATTACTACAATCCCAAGAAAAGACAATAAATTACAGATATATAAAAAACACAGGGAAAAGTCAGGAGTCGTGCTCCGCTCTGACTAGAAGGCCAGGGAGAAGAATTGTGTTTTAAGAGTAGATTTAAAAACCCCTAGTGTCTGGGCCGACCTCACATGGAGCGGCAGAGTGTTCCAGAGCCTAGGGCCAGCTGCTGCGAAGGCTCGGTGACCTCAGGTTTTGAGCCTGGTCTTGGGCACTATCAGCAACAGCTGGTGAGCAGACCTTAATGCTCTGGCTGGGGTGTAGCGCTGGAGGAGTTCAGCTATATATGCTGGAGCCAGCCCATTTAGTGCTTTGAAAACAAATAAAAGGATTTTAAAATCAATTCGGAAACCGAATTGGAAGACAGTGTAGTGAGGCTTTGCTCCAGGCTTGAAGCTTGTTGCAAAAATAATATATATTCTGGAAGCCCCTGTAGTGAGGCTTCCAAAATACATCACATCATGCACAGTTTTTGTATACAGATATTATGCTTGAGATTTCAAGAAAGAAGTGATTCATTTAAAACAATTGAAACTTTACAACCTGGTGAAAGAATGAGTTTGTTCCACAAATCTGTTCAAGCCAGACACAAGAGAAATCACAGACACATTAAAAATAAAACATCTTGTGAGAATGTTGCTTTGTTTTCATTTCCCAGATCTATAAAGATTTAAATTAATCTGTTTTCAGAAGTAAGGCTGGAAACCAGGAGCAAGCGCTGACACATTTAGATGCATCTCTTTTTTTTCTTCTACCGTCATCTCTCATAAACAATCCTTCCATCCGCTGCCCCCCCCCCCCGCTGCCCCCCCCCGCTGCCCCCCCCCGCTCTCACATTTTACAGTTGTGTCAATTACTGTCCCAGTGGCTCTCCTCCTCAGTCTGACACATCTACGAGTGTGTGAGCATTCATCAGAGCTGTTTAACCCTTGCAACGCCCCGAGCTGGAACACAGCCAGGGATTGTGAAAGAGAGGCAGCCAGTTGTCAGCCACCCTCACCCCCCCCCCCCGCCCCCTCAAAGTCCCCGTCACCAACGAGCACATCAGACAGGGAGCAGGCCTTGTTGATGAGAAGAAATTCACTAATTGTTTGATTATACAGATCTTCATGATAATGAATCGCTACTCTACGGTTCAGGAACATGGTGTGCAACCCGAATTACCACCCCAACACTCAAGCTGTGAAAGTTGATTACTCATTAGCGGGTGACTGAGTGGCACAAACAACCCTGGCACCCCCTTTAAATTCCCCTCCTGTGATTTTTACTGTATATGCTTGTAATTGCTTTACAGGAGACTGCCCTGCACCAACACTACGATTCAAATCCCATCCTGGGATGTATTTCAGTATTTCATTTTGCAGTTTCTGCAAAATGTTACTGAAATACAATCTAAGTCAGGGATGGGCAAATGGCGGCCCGGGGGTCGCATGCGGCCCCCACCTCCTCTTGTTGTGGCCCTCAGATTAATTTATAAACAACGTAATTCATTTAAAAAAATATATATTTATTTTTTATTTTTTTACTTGTAGTACTGATACCGTCCACTAGACTCCTAGTTACGTCGGGAGCTGCGTACATGATTTCAAATACCGGCGCTGAGGAACAGCAGAGTGCAGGTTGACAGGTGTCTGTGTTGACATTCCCCTTATTGTGGAATAAGGGGAATGCAGAGACTGGCTACAAGTGTCTTAGGTTCAAGTTAGACAACTAATGTCTGGGTTAGTGTTCATGACTTCATGTTTATGTCATCTTAATTGTTAATCTCAATGCGCACACATTTTCCGTGCTTTCCAATAGTTTAAAATAGTTTTATTCCACTGTTAAATAACCTGTTCAATACAAACATGCCACTTGTAAAAATTAAATAACATTTCTGTGAAGTGATATTTGTTTAGTGAGCTTATTAGAGGATGGTCCCTGAAAGATTGTGAAATGTCAATGAAGATGTCAGACTTAGTATATTTGTTAATAATTACATACAATACATGGAATGTGTGTGTGTGTGTGTGTGTTCCAAGTGAATCTGCAGACCCCTGGTGGCCAGTACATCAATTATGTGGCCCCCACCACCATCAAAGTTGCCCATCCCTGATCTAAGTCATACATTCATTTCAAACCTTTATTTATCCAGGTGAAATCCCATTGAGATCAATGATCTATTTTTCAAGGGAGACCTGCAGCAGTAGATGAAGACATAAAAACATAAACAACAGAACAGAACAAACCACGGGCCACGGGCCATGTCAAACTCAAGGCCCGTGGGCCAAAACCGGCCCGCAGTGGAACTATCTTTGGCCCGCAGGATAATTTCTAATTACTATTAGATCTGGCCTGCCGGTATATTGCATGCACTACTAATACTACAAATTCCACAATGCACTGCCAGTGTGTTGTCATGTCAATTGAGGGCCCGTGAGCGCAAGCCTTTGATCCACTCGCTCATTAGCAGCCTTAGTGAGCTAGTCACTTATGGTAAACAATTCAGCTATCCCTCTCTCCGAAAAATGGCTAAACGAAAGGTGGACTTTGAAAACAGGGATTTCCAAGGCAGGTGGGAAGCAGAATATATGTTCGGGGATATAAAGAGCAAACCTGTTTGTCCTGTGTGTGGAGAATGTATGGCTGTGATGAAAGAATACAACATAGGACGACACTATGAAACGAAACACTACAACAGGCTCATGCATCTGGACATGAAACAGGGGCTCCAGAAGGTAGAAGAGTTTAAAAAAAAGTGTGGTATTACATTTCATTTATTTAATGTTTAATGTTGTTTTTATAGGCAATAATTTAAGCTTAGTAAGTTCCAGGTTTAATATGTGCAATAAGTTCATTTGATTAAGTTTTGCAATAAACATTGAACCAGTCCGGCCCTCGACTTGTACCGATTATTTAGTTTGGCAACTTGTGACATGCATTGTCCGGTAAGGTATAGAAGTGGAATATAAAAGCAGATGCCTGTGTGCTTAGTACCAGGCTGTAATCATACCAGCAATGGGTCTTGCTCGTTCTTTCGCTTCCAGGAGTGGCTGGATCAAGTTAGCTACCTAGCTAGTAGCTAGCACGTTAGTTAGCATTTAGTGTTAATTTCGTCAGCTATTTTTTTTATTTAGTTTTAGTCTTAGTCTTTTGTTAAATTTCCTTTTTAGTTTTAGTCATATTTAGTCACCTTCATCCTGTTTTTATTTTGTCAAGTTTTAGTCGACTAAAAGTCTGAGCATTTTAGTCTTATTTTAGTCGACTAAAACAGCAAACATTTTAGTCAAGATTTAGTCGACTAAAAGTCTGAGCATTTTAGTCATATTTTAGTCAAAGAAAACTAATTATTTTAGTCTACTTTTTGTCAATGAAAACTGTTGAGTCTTTTTTAGTCATCAGATATAGAACATTTCAGTCAAACTAGTCTAGCCAAAACCAATAATTTGTCATTTTAGCATATATAAATAAATAAGATTATATCTTGTCCTTATTTGATGAAAAACACAGGTTGAATGATTAAGAATGCAGCTTTGCAGAGAGTATCTGGTCAGGTTTGTGGTGTTTTTACCTGTGTTATGGCCACATTGTATCCCTTCTGATGAAACAATGCATTCACTTTTTTTCTCCGCCTCATTGTAGGGAAAATGGGCCCAAATATCACATCGTTTCTTTCTCCCAAGCAGTGGTGGCTTTAGACTTTTTCATTGTCAGTCATTTTGACGGACAGGATCGTAACATTTCCGTCATAATCCATTATTACCCATCGAGTACACAATTTATCACTCACTCGCGCTGACGGGGGGGTATTCGGTTAACGCGAGTGCGACCACTGCTCCCAAGCCCTGTTGTTGCCATTTTATTTTCTGTTAAATAAGGTTAGTTAGACCATGAGTTAGACCCGAGTCTTCCTGACAGTTCACAGTGTGCCGCTGCCCGGTGTAATTCAAATGTACCGCCGCGCGCAGCACAGACACACAGCTGCTGCCCAGCCGCAGCACCGGAAATGGAACTGCTGGGAGAAAAACTGACTATCAGAGATGTAACGTTATCTTTGATAATATTTCGTCTCATTTTTCGTCAACAAAAGTAAAGAGAGATTTTGGCATAGTTTTTATTTAGTAAACTACATTTTCGTCTCGTCACTTTTCGTCAACGATATTGCATGATGATTTCGTAACAGTTATTGTTTACTGCCGTCGGTGCCGTCTCGTCATCGTCTCGTTTTCGTCATGGAAAAAAAGGTTGTTGACGAACATATTTCGTCATTGTTTTAGTCAACGAAATTAACACTATTAGCATTACAGTCTTAGCCTTGTCATTTTTATTAGCCTTAACATGAAGTAACATCAAGTAACCCAACATGTTAAACAGTAAGAGTAGTAGTCATATTTCGTGAACCCTTTGAAGAGTACTGTCACACCGGTGTGATCATTCTATAATACACCATTTAAGCCCGGGGGAGAAATGCTAACGCTACATTAGCACCGGCGATCTTTTCTACTTCATGCTATCTGCACAAATGGTTGACATTAAACATTAAAAAGATCAGAGAGAATCAAAGGAAGGCAGGCAGGCAGCTTTGCATGACATTCTTCTGGACGTGTTTCATTGTGTTGATAGTGAGGGTAGTCAATCACTTTTTTGAAAAGACAGTAGTGACGGACGTGTGTTGTTGTGAGAGTCTGCGAGACCAGAGATGTAGTTCATTAAGGCGAGACACCCCAGGTGAATAGGGTCATTTTTTTAACTTAAAGGTATCAGCTAGACATTTCTCCAGTTAATTACTTACAATAAGGCAATTGTCTTTTGTATTACAAGTTTTCTAAAATAGCATGTTTAAATATTGACCAGTACTTGAAAAACGATGTTTTTGCCTGCCGTGTCTCGCCTTAAGCGTTTCACACAAAAAAATGTGTTACTTCACAGTTTTACGACACATTTTTATTTTTTTGACTTGCAAAATTATCTTTTAAATTGACAAACATCATATGTGTTGGGGATTAATTCTCCTTACTCCTAGGAGTCTAACCTTTTCTGCCTGTTGACATTTATGACCAACCCTGACTCTGTTATCTGTCTTAAGGAATGGGAGGCCGCAGCTATAATGTTGATATTAGTTTAATGACCAGGCAGCTATCGGTCACACATGATTTATGATTGTGCAAACGCTGGCTTCGAGATTAAGGGTCTGACAAGTGATTCAGTGTCTCCAGATGTTGAAGCTATCTCCAGTGTTCCTAGAATGTTTACGTTATCTCCCCCAATATGTTGATTACTCCCTGTGAACTAGTTAAAAGATCTAGCGAGAGAGAGGCGCGGCAGAATTGATGTGGCAACCCACCGGTGCAGTCAGAACCTCTGGCTGTGACTTTTCTCCGGCCGATACTTGTAATAAACCACCAGTGTTTGACATCAAAGCTCCAACTCTCCTCGTGTCTCTCTGAGTCCTGACTCTCCATTGCTGCAGAAGTTTCCCTTACAAATTGGCGTTGTCGGCAGGATACCAACAAATCTTCAGAACTGGTAAGTGTAATTTCAAATCCACATTTGGACATTGCCTTACCAGAATCTGTGATTGACGGTATCCTAAAATTAACGGTTGTGTTTCGTTTTTGGTTAATGAACATTTGGGGATGAAAACCCAGGGGATCAGTGTCTGGGGACTTTGTCCTGGCTGATTTTCTCTGTGTATGCTGCTCGGGACGAAAGTGCCATACAAGCATGCACAGCTCATGTTTAGAGAAACCTTAAAGAAAGACATCAGTAAAGTGGAACTTCTGTATGAAAGCAATGTAAAGATTTGTATTGAACGAATCGCCAAATTCTGGGGGTTTCAGCGGCCAACACAGCAGTTAAAAATAAGCAGCCAGAGATATTACTCCCATCGCCTCTCTAAACACGGCTCCAGCAGCACCCGCGGGTGTGTGTGTAAATACCCCCCCATGTTTGGGTGGCTGGAGAAGTGCAGCTGAGAGGGAGAAAGTCACAGCTTTTTTGGTCTATAGCTTTAACTCACACCACCGCCGTCTCTATTAAAAACGAGATGGTCTAAAAGCACTCTCGTTGTTTGTGACCGTCTTCTACGTGCTGGTAAGACCGGGGCAGCGTGAGGTGCGTGCATCACCCGATGCGCCACAGTTCCCTACATTGCTGGAGGAACTCACAGTTCCCTACATTGCTGGAGGAACTGGTGCCTGTCCGGGGTGCATACATACAATTATAGGCTAATTGATCACGGGTGGGCAGTGGCAAGCAAGTGTAGAACAGAACTGTGTTTCATCGTTGTGATGAACTCGATGGCGGGTGTATAGGCTGGTCGTGTAGGACTACAGTTAACTGTGCTGTTGTTTGGAGAGAAAGGGTAGCGTAAAAAAGTATATGTTCTCTTGGTCGGGGGTGCATAGCGCCACTAGAATAGAGTAGTGGTTGTCGCAAGAGGATAAGCTATTTATTGCTCTTGGACGGTCATCAGGCACTATCAGGCACTTGTATACACTGAAAAAAACGGGGAGTAAGATTTACTTAGGAACATCGAGGTAAGAAAACGCACGCAGAAAACCTAAGTAAATGTAACAACGTATATTTCAAATAGCTTCTACTTACAGTTAAGAAGTGTTTGTTACTAAAGGCACTTAAGTAAACTGTACTGTCACACTCAGTTTTGTAAGTACATTTTATTTACTATTGTATAGTAGATTTTACTTAAGATTACATGTGCATCTTATTACAAATCTCCAGTAAAAAACATTTGGCTTTTTGGGTTATTTTTACTTGCTATTCTTATCTTTCATTTAATAAATATGTAGGTAATATTTAAATATAATTATTAAGTAACATCAAATGCAATTCTTATTCAATAAAACTGTTTTACACTTTTAAAACAACACTATTCTGCCCCTGCTCCCGTAGCGGGGCAGACAGACAACAGGAAGAACACTCGGCTTCAGAAGTTCCGTTTTAAAGTTTTACTCAGAAAGAACTGTACAACTGGACACACTCGAAAATGTACATTCATTTCAAGCATAGCAATCATTTAAAATATCATACATTTCACGCGTGTATTAACAACCATATCATAAACGATGCGTTAGCTTCATACTAACCCCTATGGGAAATTACATTGAAAGGCTAGCGGTTAGCATACATCGTTGCAACTATGAATTCACAGCAATATTTCCATGCATTTAACAATGTATCCCTCAAACATACTCTTCATTAACAATGTTGAAACAACAGAGCATAGAAACACTTACAGGCATATGTTTTCTTAGACAACAATGCAGAGTAAAAACGTGCGTCTGAATACGTTCTGCATAACTACGGCAACACTGAAAGTACAATACAATAACTCAAAGCACTGTAATTACCATTTGTACCCACTAGGTGTCCTTTTGACCTAAACAACAGGGCAATAACACAAACATATTTATTGTTGTTCTGTTGTCTGATACAAGCCATGATTAATCTACAGTTTACAATGATTTTAACAAATACTGCACATACATCCGTTAAATTAAACAAAGCAGGCACATAAAGACATTGATATACTGTCACTCAGAGGTCCAAGGAGTATCCGGCCCTTTTCTTAAGTAAAAATATTCATACCACACTGTAAGAATACTCTATTAAAAGTGAAAGTCTGGTAATGAAAATGTTACTTAAGTAAAAGTATAATTAGCTAAATGCTGTTTGAGTATTACATGTAAAAAGTACCCTGTAGTAATTGTAGTAACCCTTGAGAACGTAATAGCTCAAGGATTTCTAACAATATTTACATTTTTTTGTAAATTAAAAAACAGAACCTTATACTTGATAAACTCTATATAAGATAGTGAAGCACGGAGTACAATATTTCCCTTTGATTTGTAGTGGAGTATAAAGTGCAACGAAAAGAACATTCTGAAATACCTCAACATTTCACGACTGCTTCTGCAAAAAGGTAGACTTTCAAGAGAAATCTTGAGGAAATTAAGTTTAAGAAAGATGTTTGCAAAAGACAGAAGCGTATTTCAACTTTGATGTGTTACTTAAGTTCATTGCATGGAAGCAGAAGGCAGGCTCACCCTCATCCCTCGATGGACACGTTGGGAGGTGTGGCGTCTTCTTTTGCTGCACTTCATGGGGGACATGGAGCTTCACGACACACTCAGCATAGTCCTTTTTCTACGATATCTTTGCCTCCATTCTGTCAAAACATGTAAATCAGTGTTAACATACAATACTGTAAACCTTTCTGTGAATTTACTAAAATTGATTTGGTTGAGTTAGCTATTTAATTTAGTGTTGAAGTAGCCATGTTCTTTTTAAGCAGAGGGGATGGGGTAAGCTTCAAAGGCTTTATTATCATATGCAGTAGCTACAGTGTGGATATGGGAATTTATATTAACTCTTATTTTACTCTTATTTTTACGGTCAAAGTATGACTACAAGTAAGGAAGCTCAGTTTATAAAATGTTTGCTTTTTTCCAAACAGGAAGTAAACCTGATTAAATAATTGGGTTCTACAATCTCAAACTATCAATTCTCCTGAAAAACACATTTTGAATCAGAATATTAAACATTGAAATTGAGTAAGTTTGAAAATATATATAAATATTATACAGTCAAATTAGATTCCAATGTACATTATCTAAATGTTAACTTAAAAACTGGAGACTGACGAGGTTTTTCACATACTGGCAAGATGTACTTACCTTTAGAGAATAGAGATATTCATGTACAAACAGAACAGCAGACACATTTTAACACAAATCAAGCAGAACATTTACCTGGTTCTCTTTAATCAGCTCCTCTGCAGACTCTTCCAGAAGCTCCATCAGGCGGGAGGACGGCTTCCGTCTAACTTCAACGTGGTGCTGTTTAACAGACATGTCGATTATTGTAGCGAACACACATAACTGTAAGTACTGAAAGATACTGGAGACAAAGAGTATACCTTAACTTCAATTTAACGCGCTACAGAAGGAGGCACCAACAGTTCAACTTCCCAGTAGTCTTCGTGGATCACCCCTCTGGCCGCATCACAGACTGGCCCACAGAGCAGCGTCCATGGCAGTGAATGTGACATACCCTTTTTTTAGGAATCTGGTGTCGCTATCTGTCTCAGTGTACACAGGAAATAAAAGCACACATGTGCATCACACATCAGTCGGATGCATGCGAGTGAACTGACTGGACTCCCACAGTAAAGGAAAACTCAGTTTGGCGACACACTAGGCTTGTTTGAGACGCATTGCGGCTCGCCTCGAAAGTAGACGAGAATAGCCGATCGCAGCCGGGGGAGGTCTCAAAAAGCTCGCCTGAAGTCGGACAGCTCCGAGTCGGCTTCTTCTTCTTCTCTCGTTTTTTTGGCGGATTGCAAACAACGTTAAGGTGCATACCGCCACCTCCGGAGTCGGCTTGACTCGGTTTGCATTTATAAAGAATGCACACATGTGTTTAATCGTTAATGTCAGATATGTACTAAGTAAATACATTTGTTCCTGCTCAAGATTAGATTCAACTTTATTGTTATTGCACATATTACAGGTACTGAGACAACGAAATGCAGTTTAGCTTCTAACCAGGTGCAACAAGCAGTAAAGTGAAAAGTAATGTACACAATCTACAGAATAAAACATAGAATGAATTGAATGATGAATAAACAGTGAGGGGTATGAATACACTAGATATACACAGCAGCCTGTGAGCAGTATGAACAGTGTGTATGAATATGCTAAGATGTATAAAGTATGAAAACGGTAAGCAGTGCAAGTATAGTATAAAATATATGGATATTAATTTCATGATGATAAACATTGTGGAACAATGATGAAAAATGTGAATGGAAGTGGTGATGTAAAACTGACACAAAACAACAACAAACTTTTGCCGAGCCAATTGGAGAGTTTCATCACCAGCATATGGTAAAAACCACCAATGAGCGCTCAGCTCGAGATACCAGCGAGTCGTTTCCCATCAAGCATTTCGCTTCCGCAGCCCGTGGAGAGGAACTGCGCCGCCTCGCTCTCAAGGCTGCGGGCGTCTTTGTCCCGCGAGATTTCAACGTCTCCTGGAAGCGAGCCTCCAGAGCAAGTCGGACAAAATGACTAACCATCATGCAACGCACTAGCAAGACGTTGATCGCAACTGCGCAGGTCTCGCAGGTCTCGCTTGTCTCAAACAAGCCTATTGCTAATGTTATGTTGTGTTCGTTATTCTCGCGTCCAGGAGAGAAGCTTTAAAAGGAGACTAAATTGAGTCTGAGAAGGTTCAAATGGTACTTTAATTAATAAAAAAGGCACGGTAATGTTACAAGCAGAATATTGTTCGACAGAAAAGCAGCTGTCTCTGGCTCTCGCTAGCAGATCAGACCTAAAAGGTGTGTATAATACTGAAATCAATGAGTTCTTCATCTGAACTCTGCATATACATAACTCATATCAAAAACATACAATCAAAATGGAATGTTTCGAATAGCTTCAACTTTACAAAAATACAAAAATACTTTGACTGTTCAAACATAAAAGTTTTCCCTTGTGCATAACTTCTAGTGTTAACATTCAATATGGTTCTTCAAAATAGCAGCAATGGCTTGGTATCAGAACATTTCTTCCTCCCTCCTTTCACAGAAACCGTTCTCATACCACGCTCAGTGTTAAGGCACTTGATTATACAAAGTGAAAAGAAACAACCCATTTTAAAATAGTAATGATTCTAAAATGCATGAAATCTATCATATAGAACAGTGAAAAATAATAAAAATGAAATAAACTATCTTGGACCGGTGTAATGTAATAATAAAAATACACTATCTTGGAATAGTATAAGTAAATTGAAATGGATTCACTCCATTTTAGCATTTTATTTTTGCTCACTTCTTCACATGATTTCATCATTTAAAGAATCACATCGGCTGGACATTCATTGAACAATCTCATCTCTGAACATCCATATCATTTAAACTAATTCAAACTAACTCATCATTTTCATCAACATCTGTATATGGGGGTGGATCGTCCTGTTCTACTAGCATTTGTAACTGTCTCCTCATGAGAAATGTACCCTCCCTCCTTTCATACCATTTAAGGTATGAAAGTAATATGTTCTCTAGAAGAGGCCGTTGTGATCAATCGATATTTTAGGACATGGAATTAATGCAACATCTAGGCCTCCCCTGGGCGCCCCTATGCTATCCTTGTACCCTGGAGCCTAAACTTCCCCTGGGACTGGTCTCTTAGCCCTACTGGCTTTGGGTGGTCTGTTCTAATGCAGTGATAAAGTCCCTGAAATGGTGTGAAAACTGGTGGAATATCACTAATGCATTATACTAATTTATTTTCAATTCTGGTCTACTTAAATAACTGTGCTGAGCCCTTTTAACAGTGTGTGGAACCTTGGGTGCCCGAGCATGTGATAATTACTCCCTCCTTTAACAAGGACTTTAAAAACAGAAGTCATTTCATTAATGGTTTGTAGTTCAATTCAGGAATTTTCACTCATGGCAGATATGTTTCTCCTTTTAAATAACATCTCTAAATGTCAGGTCATCACTGATTAAATGGATGAGCATTAGGAGGTGGTGACACTTGTCTTTTAAAACTCATACTCTGGTGCCGTGCGCACCCTCTGAAGCTGCAAGTAAGATTTAAAACATCTGCAGGGTGGGTTGAGCAACCCCTTCTCCCTGAACGATATTGGTTGTCGAAAATATGCACCATTAAAATGAGTGATCCAAGGCTCCGCATGTATTACTCCCAATTATATTAGTTTTTCAAAATTAAAATGTTCAATCGCTCTTTGCCTAGTGTCTTTTTAAAACTCTACATCTTGGACGACAAACAAATGTTGTTTCCACCTTAACAGTTCTCCTATGGTAATAACCATGCTAGATTGGAATACTTTCTTTGGCCTGGTTCTAGCTCTACCTTTAACATTTTCCATTCAAATAAAGATTTGCCTGCTATCTATATTGTAACAAATTAAATCTTCCCCAAATTCTCACATGAATAAGAATCTCTATAAGAATAATTTGTTTATATGATGAAAAGATTGAATAATATGTTCTACCCTCAGTGTGTTCTTAGGATTGTTTTCTAATAAGTGTGTTTGTGTAAACTCACTCACTCCCGTGTTCCTTCTCTCCCCTCTGGTTGTCAAGCCACGACCCCCTCACGTTCTGCTGGTCCATGCCAACTCCTCTGGTTCTGTCCTCTCCTCCGTCCTGCCTTCTCCTCAGTCCATCCGCTCTTGGATCCTCCCGCTGTAACTCTTTTCAGTGGCCCAACTGCTTTGCATTTCATCTCCTCCTTTTCAGTCTCTACGCTGTTGCATGGAGGGCGTATTCCGCTCTCATGTCCCACACTCTGCTCTTGTGCCAAATCTCGTGGCTCAGGCTGGAACTTCATGTCCTGTACTGGGACCAATGAGAGTTTGCCTCTTTGTCAGCATGCTGGTTTGGTTCTGGATGCCTCAGGTGGAGATGGTTCTGGATGCCTCAGGTCGTTGTTGGTTCAGCTCGGGTTCTCTGTCTTTTCGATGGAGGAGGAGGAGTCTCCTGTGGTGAGGTCATTTGTCTGAAGATGGGGTCGTAGCATTCTGACAGGCAGAGAGAGAGAGAGATCTCGGGACGCATTACCTATAGCTAATTCTAACACACTGAGGTAAAATATATCCAATCCTTTCTACGCTATTTTCCTAATCATACTATCTGTCTTAGATGTTAAATGTCATCTAAACCCAATTAATGTCTACTAATGGTTGTGCCATATCCCTAAACATTGTTTCCACCCACTGTAACATGGCTAGTCCAAATAACTCTTTCAGGAAACCATTTTCTTCTATAAATTAAAAATACCTACATGTTTCAAGCACCACATATTTCACACACTATAAAAGAACGTCCCCATATTTTCTCCATCACTTTAAATCTCACTGTTATTTAGAACATAAGTAACTTCTGTGACTGGACATATCTGCAATGTCGCCACAATCTGCTGGGGAATTTTGTTCATAGAGTTTGTACGTACAAAGCTGTACTTGTGGGTTAGTAGCCTGTTTCTACTGTAATCATTTTCAATAATTTTGCTCAGGTCACCGGTCGGTTGTCCATAAACTTAACAGGGGGTGTTTCTGGTACAGACTAAAACATGGATCCAGTGTATTTGGAGATTCCCCTAATCTGTAAATCCCCATCACTTAAACCCATCTCATCATTTCATACAAGAACTGCATATATGGGGGGTGAATCATCTTGATTGTAACCGCCTCACCTTTGGGAACGAGTATTTCTAAATCCTCCTCTTGTTGCTCAGCTGATCTTTTGGCTCTGGGGATAAGTGAAAGTCTCTGAAACACAGCTGGAGTTTTGTTAGTGATGTGGGCATTATCTATGAGTGGACTAATGGATCCATGTCTTACTTGATATTGTACTCCCCATCCAACCAGAAAGGTGCCAAGTGTAATGAGCACAATCAACAATGCTATTCTGACTCTTATCCCTAGGGGACCCCACAATTGATTTGGCTTTGTTCTTGACATCATCTCTATTTTCTCCCTGGTTGTGTCAGTTACAGAATTTAAATAATGAGTACTATAATAACGTATACAAAAATTGGACTCTTTTTCAGATGTAAAGCAAAAATAGGTTTTCACTTGAGTGGACAATCTATAAAAATCTATAGACAATTCGTCTTTTGAGCTGTTTCTATCTTATTTCTATTTATTGTTTTGTTCCAGCTCTGCCAAATCAGTCCTAACTCCCAATAATGTTCTAGAAGTTGCCAGTGAAGGGTGACAATGTGTGAGGTGGTGTCAATTTGCTCCTTTGTCTTTACCTTTAAACCGGAGCGCGTGTGAAGTTCATTACAACTTCTCACTGTTCCGTCCACCGGGATCAGCTCACTGTCTTTTGTGAACTTTCACCCTCACCCAATCACCTGGCCGAACAGGAGTCTCTTCTGGTGTCTCGTCTGGTATCTCTGTAGCTTTCCTAGCCTGTGTAGACAAAACTTGGATAATATTACTCAGAGTTCTGACATATTCATTACTTCTATTCGTCTAATATCTAAAACTGGACCACTCCCTCCTTTGAGAAGGCCCAAGCTTCGGCATACCTTTTGTCGTTATGAGATCTATTATTAACTCCATGTTATTATTTATTAACTACAACGTCGCTGAAATCAACATATCTGTATAATCATGACACTCCCTCCTTTGAGCATAACATGCTCAATTAATATTGCAATGATTACCCTATTCTGAACAGGACATGTAAAACCCCTAACGTTGCATTAAATAAATATAACTTCTCCGTGTACCCATAAGGCGTACAAAAATATCGTATGATGTATGGTTTTCCGATGGTATAAAAACATATTTACTCAAATCTGCCATTAGCACAAAAAATACTTGTTTCAATAATGGCTTTTGTCATGGTATTATGCATCATTGTTGCGAAAAACAATACCCGTGGTGTCGCTAATGCGTCTCAATAATTCTAGGATTAGAGGATTGTTTGATACTGCTGAACAAAGATATGATAAAATAATATTTCTCTAAACTAGAGGGAAAATACGAACTATTCTCACAGAGGGTGACATGCATGAAGGGCTGGTGCCCCTCACTCAAAATGAGATATTGCCTTACGCACTACACTATAAATCAGTAAAGTTACTCAAGAATAAATAAATAAAAACTGATTCTTGAAACTGTTGTAAAAACCCTACAACTTCGTCATCCAAGCTCTCAATCAGTGTTATGTTATTTAATCTACAGCTTATTGCCTTAAAACAGATACTTCAGACTGATTATAAAATGTTGTTTATCAGAAAAATGTAATCTGACTCCATAAATCACATAATTGTTTGACTAAAAAACTACACTTCCACTAACAATAAATGAAGTTCCCCTTTAAACACAGCCCCGGTCTTCTGACGGGGTCTATCTATGTACTGGCTGGAAAATGTTGTGCCAGTCTCTGTCGATCCGTCACTGTTCTCCCGCTAACAGTCACTCTCTAGTTCTGCTGGGTTCTTGTTGACTTCTTAACTGGTTTGAGACAAGCGACCCTATCGGACACCTCCCTTTGTAGCCAGACTTCACCACAGCAGAATCGAGTTTCTGTTTTCAGGTCTCAACAGCTCCACGTCAGGTGTATCGCCGCCCCTTGAACTGCAGTCGGTGTAAACAGGAGGACTTGGTAAGGATCCTCCGTCTTGGGCGAGTACTAGGTTTCCGTCTTCATATTTTTTGTGGAAACCTGTCGTCTTGACCTCACTAGCTGTGTGGACACAATAGTTTTCTGTGTAGGGGAACAACATCACTCGTAATCTCTTTCCTTCTCATAATTACAAAAATAGTCTGCTAAATGTTCTATTCTGTGGATGCTTTATGTGTAAATGCAATATGCTACTCACTATCTTTTGAATAACATTCAACCTCTCCCTCCTGTGGTGACAGATATGGCTCAATGTAGCTGGATTTCAAAATACCCTTGCGCTGAAGATGCATCACCTGGTTGTCTGGCCCTCTGAGCTTCCTCATTGTTGTGGTTGATACCAGGGTGTCAGTGGCATTTGGGTCATGTTTGGCACCCCTGTTCGTCTTTGACATCTCTGGGACCCCCTGCCTCCGTTGTCATCATGGAAACCACCCCTGGTTTTCTGCATGGAGGGCCATTGTTTGGTGCATGTGTTCTGCGGACACTCTCTGGATCAATGTGTCAGCTGACCACATTTGTAGCAGCCTTCATCTGTTCTTCGTCTTTTAATTGGAAAGGTTAAAGTATCTGATCTGATTTTTATCCTTCCCTTGATATCTGCAGTCGAGTCTGGCTCTGCGTCTGGTCTCAACTTAGTTTCTCTTGGTGACATGTTTTCTAACTATTCGAATGATCAAAGATTGAAGCACTAGTCCTCTGACTAATACCTTTGTATTCCTTCAAAAATATCCTATGTCATCAGAATTGTTAAATCTGGTTGTTTTTTTCTTCAATTTATAGATTTTTTTTATGCAAATTTTAAAATCAGAATTGTTAAAAATTAAAATTGTACAGTGTATAGTTTTGACTTTGAAATATGAAAATTATGCAAATTTTTAAATCAGAATTATAAAAAAATTAAAAGTGTATAGTTTTGACTTTGAAATATGAAGATTATGCATCTGGTGAAAATCTACTGTGTTCCACTTTCCGAAGTGTTTGGAATTATGTAAATGTAATAACTTGTGTTAGCTTCAATACATTTGTTTGCTTTTTTGAGTATTATGTAAAGTTTCTTATCTTATAATTAGAAACCACTTGCAATTCTATCTCGGCGATGAAGCATGTGTTTATTTATAACACTTAAACTTCAAAATGCTATTGAGTGTTTCCTCTATGTAATAATTATGTACTACCAGCAGAGTGCGCTATTGTAATTTCCAGCTTAATCCACTAGGGATTACTGTTGCAAAACTAACCTCTATTTAACAAGAAAAGCTTATTTTCTTCTTAAAAATGGAAAGAGGTTTACACTAGGGAAGAACATTACACTATGGTAAAACAACACAGCACATAACCGCCTAAACACATTTGCAAACTGGAATATTTCAAAAAAACGTCAATTCACACTTGCAAACAGAAAAGAAACTTCCAAAATCAGATCCCTACAAATACCAAACTTCTCACAGTAAAATAACCTGTCTATTTTATAGTTCCAACTCTGCAAAGAAATATGATTTGTCCTTCTCAAGATGGAGTGCCTAGCCTCATGTGAATAGGACTGAGTACTTTCAATTAGCATTTCACGAAATGGCGACTGCCATTGCTCATTGTAAACATGAGGGCAAGACAAGATGGCAACTGATTTTCCAACCTTTGACCTGAAGAACAAAGGGATTTGAAAACACCTCGTGGCTCTCACAGCGGAGTTGAAATAATGGCTGGGTGATCTTTTAGTCTAGAAAATTCAACACAAAACAACACTGCAGTTTAAAATAACATTTCTATGTAATGTACAATTATAAATGGGCCTCATACCCTTACGTCATAGCCCTCAACCCATGTACGTAATGTTTTGACTTTAAGAGCCAGTATGGTTATCTCCTCTGTTTAAACACGCTATAATGGGACAAAGTAAGACGCTATCCAAACACAATCAGCAGAATATCGTCTATCTAACGCACGAATGTCGCATTTCTCGTCGTAATCCACACGCAATGTCTGTTTGAAAACAGAAAATACACCACTAAAAAGCTTCAAACTTTACAGGCCTTTTCCCCGAACAGGACTTTTTTAAAAAGAAAGCCTCACACTGCAATTAAAACACTCACTCAACTTTGTTCTTGTCTCAAACAGTCCCCACTGTTTAATGGCCTAAAACCATTCACGTTAAATTAAAACATAACAAGAAACACTTTGAAATGATTGCCCTCATCACACAAAGGACTTTTAAAAAAACACAAACACTCACTCCAATATTCTCAGCTTCCACTGTGATTGTGTTCTTTGTCTCAAGCAGTCCCGACTGCTAAATAGCCTCAAACCATTCACGTTAACTTAAAACGTAACAAAGAACACTTATTGGAGCGATTGGCCTCGCCGACATGTAATAACAGACAAACGAATAGCATGCAGGGTTAAATGTAAGAAAAATAAGTAATTTGAACTCACCCTGCTTGTGACAAAGCAACGCCACGTGGATTGTTATTGTTATAAATTTGGTTGTTTTAACATTAAATGCATAGCTATTTTCAGGATCTGCTGGCCTCCGTCAGACACACAAATTTAACATTGTCCTGCATAAACTATGAGGAATTCGACATAACAGGTTTCCTCTTACCAAGTCTTTCAAGCTCGTTGTGTGTCTGAACGGACGCCGCGTTCCCGGCAAACAGCTGGTTGTTAGTCTCTCCCGGTCCTACGAAAATCACGTCAGCTGGTTCCAATTGTTATCTGTGTTGGTTATTCTCGCGTCCAGGAGAGAAGCTTAAAAAGGAGACTAAATGGAGTCTCTGAGATGGTGTCAAATTGGTACTTTAATTAAAAATAAAGGCGCGGTTATGTTACAAACAGAATATTGTTCAGTCAGGAGAGAAAGGCTGCAGCTTCCTCTCCCTGTGCTGGCCGTGCAGAAGAGACCTCACAAGCCTTCGTCTTTCCCGCTTGCTGGCTGTTCGCTCCTCCTCTCTGTGAGCTGTAGTGACGTAGGGGACTTCCCCCCTCGTTCGTGTCCGATATCGCGTTAAACAGATGATTTCGACATTTTACATTCATTGCTTACTTCCACATGCATTTTCTCCTCCTTATCTCTCTCATAACTTTATATGTAATACATGTTAACGGCGTCAATAGCCACTTTAATGATACTAATGGACGGTAGTCCCGGATGTCGTCATGAAGGATTTTCAGAATAAAAGCTTGGTATTGAGAACTTCCGTTTTTTTCCAGAATAAAATAGCATTTAAACTGACCGTATGTTTAAGCTACATTATGCTATTAAACATTGATTTTAATTTCTAACATTTGTCTACCCGCCGTCTTGTGTATGTTTTGTAACAACTAATAATGAATCAGTCCATAGCCAGGGTAAAATAAACTAAACTTTAGTTATCTCACCAAAAGTAAATGACTTGAGAAAAATAAACAATATAAAGATGTAAAGCAAAATTCTGGTAGTATAAATGTGCTGCAAAATGAAAATAAATAGCAAAAGAGTGTTTGTATGTCCTGCATCTGAGTGTGCAGAGGAAAATGTAAACAAGAAACACACTGTTCAGGGTGTGCGCTGTAGGTGTAAGAAGAAAATAAGATGATATTTTAAGAATACATCTTAAATGGTATTGCTGGTATGTTAAGATATGTTTGTGACCTTGTATAAACCCTATGCCTCGTCCTGCGCCCCGAGACCCTCAGAGGCATCACTGCTGGTCGTAAAGACCTGCCTGAGGAGATCAGGGTTGCAACAAAAAAAAATCTGTCTTCTCAATTAGGTCAATGTTGTATTATTTGTTTCATTTATTCTTAATCTATGTATTATATAGTAATAATGAATAAAAACGTAATGTATTGAACACATTCCGAAACAAAGCAGATAAGACAGAACTAGACTCAGACATAATACTAATTATTGTTGAAACCTTTTGTGCTGTTGCTGCAAAATGGAAACTTTGTTGATTGTCTATTCCAACTGGCCACTGGATTCAGATAATTAATATAAGTTGAAGTTCAATTACAGTTTTAAATATAGTTTAACATTCTTTATTAAACTGTTTCAAATTATTTCTCGTATCAACAAATTGGTCTCCATAGACATTACTAAAATTCTAATAGTTGTTAAACTACTGACAAGTTTTCTGAAACCAAGCTTATGAACAACAGAGTAAAGGTCGCTGGTTAAGCCAGGATCAATATTTGTTGAAGTTTTTATTGTGTGCATAATAAATGTGTTAAATGAATTGAACAATTCTTTAAAAAGTATAATGTTGCAATCTCTTTAAAATAAGTAATTACAGTTAAAAAATAGGCGTTGTTTTCCAAGGGCCTCTCTTTCACAGGCCCACACTTTGAATCATGACACTTCCAAGTCCTACAGAGATCAGCATCATTTTGTGTTGCAAGCCAAATCCAGGGGTTCTACTCGAGCCCAATTGAAATACCATAAAGAAAGTATTGAACCCAGCTCGAGCTAAATGTCAAATGTATTTAATTAATGTACAAGTGTTTTGATTTATTAAAAAATTCCAGTCCAGCTTCTTTCGAGTTCAGTCTAGGCAACAAATTGTTTCTCATATCATTCTCACTGCTGTCCCAAATGTTTTCACCTTGGGCAGACAAGCTGTTCACACACATACGCACCCCCCCCCCCCACACACACACACACACACAAACACACATACACACACACCTCATCCACATGGTAAATGGTTGCCTTATTTGTTATTCGTAATTCAAGATTAATTATTAAATTAAAGATGGTACATAAGATCAAATAATAAAATAACTTTGACTTTTTAATTTTGACTTTAGTTCTAATGTTAATTTGATTTCAACCCATAAGTAATTATTTAGATTAACTCAAAATTTCACATGATGATGGATTAGTGTTCCACATTTTTCCCACTAATTTGTTTTATGATTAGGCCAATGGTAAAGAGAGACATTGATGACCTTGTGTCCCTTTTGTTGGTACGTGGTTCCATTTTTTCTATGGCCTTGGACGGCTTCACTAAGAGTCACCCAGTTCTGCCCTGCTAGAGTCCGGCTGAGTGCAGTCACAGAGATGCTATGGCTGCTCTACATGACATTAATGGTCTGGTCCGAGAATGGACACCATTTCCTGCTCCCAGAGAGAATGACGCTCCTCAAACTGAACATTACAGCCGTTGATACTGTCTCACGTGGGTCTGCTCCCCCCCACCGAGCCAAAGCTCGAAAAGCTTGACATCTTGAAAGCTTGACATCTGCTTTGGACACTTGGAAGCCTCCCTGTCACACCAGCACCAACCCTTGGGTCAGTCAGATGGGACTAGGGATGGGACTCTAACGAGACAATTGATAGATTCTGCATCGAAACAATTACCTTTTATTGTTTCCAATGATAACGTCACCTTAAGTGGAGGAATGCAAACCTGTTTGCAAATGTAAGGTTTTGATTTTGTTTGATGTTTCTCAGTAATGACACCCTCAGACACCCACTTTCATTCATGCTATGCCTTCAGTAATAACACAGATGTTAAGGGGATGGAGCTTTTCCTCCCGAATCAGGTATGCTCAGCAAATGTCTCAATTTCCTGCATAATATATGTTTCTCACAATTGTTTTTTGTAAGCTGCACTCAGGTGATACTGAGTCCTCTCGATTAATAGATTATAAACTATACCATGCTTAAATAGACTCCTAAGTTGTTATTACATATGTGACATATGTAAGAAAAGGGAGGGAAGAGTCAATTATATTGAGTAATTGATTTCATATTGGGTTATCAAACGGTAAATGGTGAATTAATATAACATTTAGAATCATTGAGAAGGGGTTATATCCACAGGGACTAGCTCACCTTTAACTTCAAATAACATGTCTCTGCTTTGGACTGATGAGTATATGATTCTTGCATGTTAACACAAACCTTACATTTATGCATGTGCATGTGTCAGGAAGGCTCCCAAATAATGCTGAGGGGCCTATCCTATTTTTGTAATTGAATGATAATGTGCTAATCCATTACCTTGAGTTGTCTTCACTCAGGAAAACATCCCTATCAAGTGTTAACCCAATAACTAGGACAGCTCTGAAGGCCAAGGGTCAGAGAGAGAGGGTCACACTCTCCGGCTGCAGAGAGCACCCCAGCCACGGGCAAGGAGGCACGAGGTCGTTCGAGATGAGAGGATTCTAATCTTCAACTTTCTGATGAGGTGGGATGCTTCTTCGTCTTTCTGCTCGGTGGGCTCAAGCAGACAACCCTGCAGGACGAGCGAGGGCTTCAGAGGCTTCAATAATACAAGGTTCCATGTTTCTTGGAGCAGTTTGATGTCTTCCTAACCTCTCCCATCACGGGGGACACACCTGGATGCTTAGGAATACGCAGTTGCACTGCTCTCGAGAAGATAGCAGAAGGAATGCAGGCAGATGAGCCTCCGTTTCACTGGGGGATCTACAGTGCTCACTGAGCCACACGAAAGCAGAGCAATTGGGGGGGGGGTTGAAATATGGCGCTCTGATGAAGAAGAGTTTGAGCCGGATGCCTTTACACACCAGACATTCTGTGTCATAAAGAGAGGTGGAGAACGAGTCAGGAGGACATGTTCTTCCAGCTCTCGTACAAAGATGAACTTTGCATTGAATGACCAGATGCTTACAGATGTACAATTAATGATTGTTTTTTATATTTCCAATGACCAGACATGTGTTAAATAGGGGTGATAAATGTATTTTGTCAGATCAGATTACACTTTCACACTAAACTAAATAAATTGATTAATATTTTCAGATTATAAAGGTATTGAATAATAAGATATTTCTAATATTATAACAGATACTGTTAATATCCCTAATTGTCCAGCAATCAGGCTTAACAACACTACTCTTTACTGTATTATCCATGCACAGACAGACCTAAAATGATGTTTCAAGTTTTAAGAATGTTTAATCCTTCCTTTCCAGGTTTTTACAAAAGTCTTTGAATATTTGCCTGACTTTTCCTTTTCAGATTGTTTAACATTTTGAGAATTGTTTGATTTTTTCCCTTCAGATTTTGAAATTACATAATGATTGATAGTTGAAGTAATGTAATTATGTTATCATGCCATAGTCTTTCGATTTAATATGTAATGAAGTAAACGTAAAGTAATCCTAAAATTGAAGACACTGCAATTTTGCAGATTACAGATTGATCAAATCACAACTGTGAATTGTTATGTTATGTCACGTTTTTAGTTTTGTATGTCTAGGTTTGGATTTATTTTGCTGTTCTGTTCTCCCTGTTTCATGTTTTCCTCCTTGTTTCTTGTCTGGTCCTTCTCCCTGTGTTTTCCTCCCTGTCGTTAGTTTGCCTGGTGTGTCTAATTGTCTGATTGTGTTCACCTGTTGCCCTTGTGCTTCTCCCTCCTTTACCCAGCTGTTTCTTGTTCCTTGATTACCCCTCCCTGTATTTAATCGTGTCTCTTCCTGTGTTCCCCTGTCGGTTCATTGTTTGTTTGTCCTCCCTTCACGGCACGTCTCATGTTTTTCGCTCCGGTCTTCCTCCATGTTTTTCACGGTCAGCTTTTATGTTATTGTTTTCCTGGGCTATCGTTGGATTCATGCCATGTTTTTGTTATCAGCTTTGCAATAAAGCGCGCCTTTTGTTTCTAAACCTTTTTCCGTGTTTGTAGTCTGCATTTGGGTCCTACCTTTTTCTGCGATCCTTTCCACGCACCCTGACAACTGTTAGAAATTAAAATCAATGTTTTGATAGCATAATGAACCATAAAACATACCGTCAGTTTAAAAGCTGTTTTATACTGAAAAACCAGAAGTTCCTGTGCACAACCAGTTGTTAAGCTTTTATTCTGAAAATCCTTCATCTCCGGTTAGCATTTAGCATGAGGCTAATATATCATTTACTATAGAGGTGAATTTAGCAGCGATATGATATGATGTTGCACACCGAAACCTACTGATTTCAACACTACAACTACAGACGTCGAGATATTATTGTTGAATATTAAATGAAGGTACAGTTTATTTGAGTATGTTATTGTTTACAGATGTGGGTAGCATGTGACAACATCCGGAACGACCGGAAACCAAACTGCCGTGAAGTATTTCCTGTATTTTTTGGAGTATTGATTACAGCGTTTAGAATGTGTTAAATGAAAAGTCATGAAAGAGTTAAGGAAGAGAAAAGGCGTGTTTAGATATATATTGAATGTACAATGTCTGTATCCTCTGATATGCAAAACAACGGACATTAAAACGTTGGAGAGCCGGCCCGCAGGGAGGAGCCAGCAGAGGATATAAAAACAGTGGGACCTGAGGGGTTCGGCCTCTTTCTTCACCTGCCAGAGCCAGGGACAAAGCTGTTTTTCTGTCGAACAATATTCTGTTTGTAACATAACCGCGCCTTTATTTTTAATTAAAGTACCAATTTGACACCATCTCAGAGACTCCATTTAGTCTCCTTTTTAAGCTTCTCTCCTGGACGCGAGAATAACCAACACAGATAACAATTGGGACCAGCTGACGTGATTTTCGTAGGACCGGGAGAGACAGAACCAGCTGTTTGCCGGGGACGCGGCGTCCGTTCAGACACACAACGAGCTCGAAAGACTTGGTAAGAGGAAACCTGTTATGTCGAATTCCTCATAGTTTATGCAGGACAATGTTACATTTGTGTGTCTGACGGAGGCCAGCGGATCCTGAAAATAGCTGTGCATTTAATGTTAAAACAACCAAATGTATAACAATAACAATTCTATAACACGTGGCGTTGCTGTGTCATGTAGTGGAAATTTTTATCTTGCGTATATGCTTAAACCAAATGCTTCTCATAACATTGTCTGTGTCTACCTATATGTGCTGTTTTATTCCCAAGCGCTTCAAGGCCACATAGCTGATTGTTTAGACTAGGGTGAGACTCACACAAAGTCTAAACAAGAACGTCCCTGGTTCTGAGACACTATCTACAGCTCAAGGACAGGGGTCTAATAACAATGAGACCTTGTGAAGACAGATGTCTGAACTTCCCTCCCTTTCTCTCTGTATATAAGCTTTGCTATTTTATTATATCTGGGCACACTCTTGCAGACTATTTTATACTCTGTGAGACCTGTGTCTCTGTGTTGCATTTTATGTATTTGAAGCTTCAAATAAATTAACCAGAAAGACAACTCTGTCCGTTTCACCATTTATTTGTTTAACCACTGTGACTTGTACTCTCCAGTATTGAGCCTGAGATTTCCACAACAGTCACAAGCAGGGTGAGTTCAAATTACTTATTTTTCTTACATTTAACCCTGCATGCTATTCGTTTGTCTGTTATTACATGTCGGCAAGGCCTATCGCTCCAATAAGTGTTCTTTGTTACGTTTTAAGTTAACGTGAATGGTTTGAGGCTATTAAGCAGTCGGGACTGCTTGAGACAAAGAACACAATCACAGTGGAAGCTGAGAATATTGGAGTGAGTGTTTGTGTTAAAGACAGTGTGAGGCTGTTTTTCTTTTTTAAGAATATTCCAGTTTGCAAATGTGTTTTGGCGGTTATGTGCTGTGTTGTTTTACCATAGTGTAATGTTCTTCCCTAGTGTAATTCTCTTTCCATTTTTAAGAAGAAAATAAGCTTTTCTTGTTAAATAGAAGGTTAGTTTTGCAACAGTAATCCCTAGTGGATTAAGCTGGAAATTAGAATAGCGCACTCTGCTGGTAGTACATAATTATTACATAGAGGAAACACTCAATAGCATTTTGAAGTTTAATTTTAAGTGTTATAAATAAACACATGCTTCATCGCCGAGATAGAATTGCAAGTGGTTTCTAATTATAAGATAAGAAACTTTACATAATACTCTTTCAAAAAAAGCAAACAAATGTATTGAAGCTAACACAAGTTATTACATTTACATAATTCCAAACACTTCGGAAAGTGGAACACAGTAGATTTTCACCAGATGCATAATATTCATATTTCAAAGTCAAAACTATACACTGTACAATTTAATTTTTTTAATAATTCTGATTTAAAAATTGCATAATTTTCATATTTCAAAGTCAAAACTATACACTGTACAATTTTAATTTTTTAACAATTCTGATTTTAAAATTTGCATTAAAAAGAAAAGAAAAAAATCTATAAATTGAAGAAAAAAGCAAACCCAGATTTAACAATTCTGATGACATAGGATATTTTTGAAGGAATACAAAGGTACTAGTCAGAGGACTAGTGCTTCAATCTTTGATCATTCGAATAGTTAGAGAACATGTCACCAAGAGAAACTAAGTTGAGACCAGACGCAGAGCCAGACTCGACTGCAGATATCAAGGGAAGGATAAAAATCAGATCAGATGCTTTAACCTTTCCAATTAAAAGACGAAGAACAGATGAAGGCTGCTACAAATGTGATCAGCTGACACATTGATCCAGAGAGTGTCCGCAGAACACATGCACCAAACAATGGCCCTCCATGCAGAAAACCAGGGGAGGTTTCCATGATGACAACGGAGGCAGGGGGTCCCAGAGATGTCAAAGACGAACAGGGGTGCCAAACATGACCCAAATGCCACTGACACCCTGGTATCAACCACAACAATGAGGAAGCTCAGAGGGCCAGACCACCAGGTGATGCATCCTCAGCCCAAGGGTATTTTGAAATCCAGCTACATTGAGCCATATCTGTCACCACAGGAGGGAGAGGTTGAATGTTATTCAAAAGATAGTGAGTAGCATATTGCATTTACACATAAAGCATCCACAGAATAGAACATTTAGCAGACTATTATTATGAGAAGGAAAGAGATTACGAGTGATGTTGTTCCCCTACACAGAAAACTATTGTGTCCACACAGCTAGTGAGGTCAAGACGACGGGTTTCCACTAAAAATATGAAGACGGAAACCTAGTACTCGCCCAAGACGGAGGATCCTTACCAAGTCCTCCTGTTTACACCGACTGCAGTTCAAGGGGCGGCGATACACCTGACGTGGAGCTGTTGAGACCTGAAAACAGAAACTCGATTCTGCTGTGGTGAAGTCTGGCTACAACGGGAGGTGTCCGATAGGGTCGCTTGTCTCAAACCAGTGAAGAAGTCAACAAGAACCCAGCAGAACTAGAGAGTGACTGTTAGCGGGAGAACAGTGACGGAGCGACAGAGACTGGCCCAACAATTTCCAGCCAGTACATAGATAGACCCCGTCAGAAGACCGGGGCTGTGTTTAAAGGGGAACTTCATTTATTGTTAGTGGAAGTGTTTTTTTTTAGTCAAACAATTATGTGATTTATGGAGTCAGATTACATTTTTCTCATAAACAACATTTTATAATCGGTCTGAAGTATCTGTTTTAAGGCAATGAGCTGCAGATTAAATAACATAACACTGATTGAGAGCTTGGATGACGAAGTTGTAGGGTTTTTACAACAGTTTCAAGAATCAGTTTTTATTTATTTATTCTTGAGTAACTTTACTGATTTATAATGTAGTGCGTAAAGCAATATCTCATTTTGAGTGAGGGGCACCAGCCCTCCATGCATGTCACCCTCTGTGAGAATAGTTCGTATTTTCCCTCTAGTTTAGAGAAATATTATTTTATCATATCTTTGTTCAGCAGTATCAAACAATCCTCTAATCCTAGAATTATTGAGACGCATTAGCGAAACCAGGGGTATTGTTTTTCACAGCAACAATGATGCATAATACCATGACAAAAGCCATTATTGAAACAAGTAAACAATTTGTTGTGCTAATGGCAGATTTGAGTTAAAATGTTTTTATACCAGCAGAAAACCATACATCATACGATATTTTTTGTACGCCTTATGGGTACACGGAGAAGTTATATTTATTTAATGCAACGTTAGGGGTTTTACATGTCCTGTTCAGAATAGGGTAATCATTGCAATATTAATTGAGCATGTTATATATGATATGTTGATTTCAGTGACGTTGTAGTTAATAAATAATAACATGTAGTTAATAATAGGTCTCATAACGACAAAAGGTATGCCGAAGCTTAGGCCTTCTCCAAGGAGGGAGTGGTCCAGTTTTAGATATTAGACGAATAAAAGTAATGAATATGTTAGAACTCTGAGTAATATTATCCAAGTTTTGTCTACACAGGCTAGGAAAGCTACAGAGATACCAGACGAGACACCAGAAGAGACTCCTGTTCGGCCAGGTGATTGGGTGAGGGTGAAAGTTCACAAAAGACAGTGAGCTGATCCCGGTGGACGGAACAGTGAGAAGTTGTAATGAACTTCACACGCGCTCCGGTTTAAAGGTAAAGAAAAAGGAGCAAATTGACACCACCTCACACATTGTCACCCTTCACTGGCAACTTCCAGAACATTATTGGGAGTTAGGACTGATTTGGCAGAGCTGGAACAAAACAATAAATAGAAATAAGATAAAGATAGAAACAGCTCAAAAGACGAATTGTCTTTATTTTTTATTGATTGTACACTAAAGTGAAAACCTATTTTTTGCTTTACATCTGAAAAAGAGTCCAATTTTTGTATACGTTATTATAGTACTCATTATTTAAAGTCTGTAACTGACACAACCAGGGAGAAAATAGAGATGATGTCAAGAACAAGGCCAAACCAATTGTGGGGTCCCCTGGGGATAAGAGTCAGAATAGCATTGTTGATTGTGCTCATTACACTTGGCACCTTTCTGGTTGGATGGGGAGTACAATATCAAGTAAGACATGGATCCATTAGTCCACTCATAGATAATGCCCACATCACTAACAAAACTCCAGCTGTGTTTCAGAGACTTTCACTTATCCCCAGAGCCAAAAGATCAGCTGAGCAACAAGAGGAGGATTTAGAAATACTCGTTCCCAAAGGTGAGGCGGTTATAATCAAGATGATTCACCCCCCATATATGCAGTTCTTGTATCAAATGATGAGATGGGTTTAAGTGATCGGGATATGTAAGTGATGGGGATTTACAGATTAGGGGAATCTCCAAATACACTGGATCCATGTTTTAGTCTGTGCCAGAAACACCCCTGTTAAGTTTATGGACAACCAACCGGTGACCTGAGCACAATTATTGAAAATGATTACAGTAGAAACAGGCTACTAATTCACAAGTACAGCTTTGTACGTACAAACTCTATGAACAAAATTCCCCAGCAGATTGTGACGACATTGCAGATATGTCCAGTCACAAAAGTTACTTATGTTCTAAATAACAGTGAGATTTAAAGTGATGGAGAAAGTATGGGGACGTTCTTTTATAGTGTGTGAAATATGTGGTGCTTGAAACATGTAGGTATTTTTAATTTATAGAAGAAAATGGTTTCCTGAAAGAGTTATTTGGACTAGCCATGTTTCAGTGGGTGGAAACAATGTTTAGGGATATGGCACAACCATTAGTAGACATTAATTGGGTTTAGATGACATTTAACATCTAAGACAGATAGTAAGATTAGGAAAATAGCGTGGAAAGGATTGGATATATTTTTACTTCAGTGTGTTAGAATTAGCTATAGGTAATGCGTCCCGAGATCTCTCTCTCTCTCTCTCTCTCTCTCTCTGCCTGTCAGAATGCTACGACCCCATCTTCAGACAAATGACCTCACCACAGGAGACTCCTCCTCCTCCATCGAAAAGACAGAGAACCCGAGCTGAACCAACAACGACCTGAGGCATCCAGAACCAAACCAGCATGCTGACAAAGAGGCAAACTCTCATCGGTCCCAGTACAGGACATGAAGTTCCAGCCTGAGCCACGACATTTGGCACAAGAGCAGAGTGTGGGACATGAGAGCGGAATACGCCCTCTATGCAACAGCGTAGAGACTGAAAAGGAGGAGATGAAATGCAAAGCAGTTGGGCCACTGAAAAGAGTTACAGCGGGAGGATCCAAGAGCGGATGGACTGAGGAGAAGGCAGGACGGAGGAGAGGACAGAACCAGAGGAGTTCGCATGGGCCAGCAGAACGTGAGGGGGTCGTGGCTTGACAACCAGAGGGGAGAGAAGGAACACGGGAGTGAGTGAGTTTACACATAAACACACTTATTAGAAAACAATCCTAAGAACACACTGAGGGTAGAACATATTATTCAATCTTTTCATCATATAAACAAATTATTCTTATAGAGATTCTTATTCATGTGAGAATTTGGGGAAGATTTAATTTGTTACAATATAGATAGCAGGCAAATCTTTATTTTAATGGAAAATGTTAAAGGTAGAGCTAGAACCAGGCCAAAGAAAGTATTCCAATCTACCATGATTATTACCATAGGAGAACTGTTAAGGTGGAAACATTTGTTTGTCGTCCAAGATGTAGAGTTTTAAAAAGACACTAGGCAAAGAGCGATTGAACATTTTAATTTTGAAAAACTAGTATAATTGGGAGTAATACATGCGGGGCCTTGGATCACTCATTTTAATGGTGCATATTTTTGACAACAAATATCGGGGTCGCTCAACCCACCCTGCAGATGTTTTAAATCTTACTTGCAGCTTCAGAGGGAGCGCACGGCACCAGAGTATGAGTTTTAAAAGACAAGTGCCACCACCTCCTAATGCTCATCCATCTAATCAGTGATAACCTGACATTTAGAGATGTTATTTAAAGGAGAAACATATCTGCCATAAGTCAACATTCCTGAATTGAACTAATTATCACATGCTCGGCACCCAAGTTTCCACACACTGAAAAAGGAGTTAGCATGGTTCTTCAAGGAGACCAAAATTGAAGATAAATTAGTATAATGAGTTAGTGATATTCCACCGGTTTTCACATAATTTCAGGGACTTTATCACTGCATTAGAACAGACCACCCAAAGCCACCAAGTAGGAACTTTTAAGTGATGAAATTCTACAACTGTTGTAACTGACCAAAATCTTCTCCCAGAAATGACAGTCTAGAATGCCGTATCCCAGAGTAGATGTTTGGTGGTACTGTGGAACTAAAACCTTGTACTCAGTCTTGCCACAGGATTGGGCTGGGACCTGTGCACTAGCACAGCCAGTGATGTTTTTTATGTAGTTAATCAACATGGCAAAACACCCCAAAGCCAGTAGGGCTAAGAGACCAGTCCCAGGCGGAGTTTAGGCTCCACAGTGAACAAGGATAACATAGGGGGCCCAGGAGAGGCCTAGATGTTGCATTTCCATGTCCTAGCGTACCGATTGATCACGACGGCCTCTTCTAGAGAACATATTACTTTCATACCTTAAATGGTATGAAAGGAGGGAGGGTACTTTTCTCATGAGGAGACAGTTACAAATGCTAGCAGAACAAGACGACCCACCCCCATATACAGATGTTGATGAAAATGATGAGATTGTTCAATGAATGTCCAGCTGATGTGATACTTTAAATTATGAAATCATGTGAAGAAGTGAGCATGCTAAAATGGAGTGAATCCATTTCAATTTACTTTACACTATTCCTATTATATAGTTTATTTTATTCTTTATTATTTTATACTATTCTAATATGGTAGATCTCATGTTTTATAAATCATTGCTATTTTAAAATGGTTTGTTTCTTTTCACTTTGTAAAAACAAGTGCCTTAACACTGAGCGTGGTATGAGAACGGTTTCTGTGAAAGGAGGGAGGAAGAAATGTTCTGATACCAAGCCATTGCTGCTATTTTGAAGAACCATATTGAATGTTAACACTAGAAGTTATGCACAAGGGAAAACTTTTATGTTTGAACAGTCAAAGTATTTTTGTATTTTTGTAAAGTTGAGGCTATTCGAAACATTCCATTTTTATTGTATGATTTTGATATGAGTTATGTACTATGCAGAGTTCAGATGAAGAACTCATTGATTTCAGTATTATACACACCTTTTAGGTGTGTAAGGAGGGACTGTTAGAAATTAAAATCAATGTTTTGATAGCATAATGAACCATAAAACATACCGTCAGTTTAAAAGCTGTTTTATACTGAAAAACCAGAAGTTCCTGTGCACAACCAGTTGTTAAGCTTTTATTCTGAAAATCCTTCATCTCCGGTTAGCATTTAGCATGAGGCTAATATATCATTTACTATAGAGGTGAATTTAGCAGCGATATGATATGATGTTGCACACCGAAACCTACTGATTTCAACACTACAACTACAGACGTCGAGATATTATTGTTGAATATTAAATGAAGGTACAGTTTATTTGAGTACGTTATTGTTTACAGATGTGGGTAGCATGTGACAACATCCGGAACGACCGGAAACCAAACTGCCGTGAAGTATTTCCTGTATTTTTTGGAGTATTGATTACAGCGTTTAGAATGTGTTAAATGAAAAGTCATGAAAGAGTTAAGGAAGAGAAAAGGCATGTTTAGATATATATTGAATGTACAATGTCTGTATCCTCTGATATGCAAAACAACGGACATTAAAACGTTGGAGAGCCGGCCCGCAGGGAGGAGCCAGCAGAGGATATAAATACAGCGGGACCTGAGGGGTTCGGCCTCTTTCTTCACCTGCCAGAGCCAGGGACACAGCTGTTTTTCTGTCGAACAATATTCTGTTTGTAACATAACCGCGCCTTTATTTTTAATTAAAGTACCAATTTGACACCATCTCAGAGACTCCATTTAGTCTCCTTTTTAAGCTTCTCTCCTGGACGCGAGAATAACCAACACAGATAACACAACCCGGATCTCTTAGGACCCTAAGTTTAAAAATGCTTTTGACTAGTGATTGCCTTGAAGTAAATATTTAAACTGCAAGCTCATTTTGATTTTATAGTTTGATAAGTGAGATTAACTAATGGTTAAATGTTAAAACATATTATTTTAAAATAGATGTCTTTGCTATTATGCATCTTTGTTTTATGTGTGTTCATTATTGTGCTTTTGACAAAAGATGATCCAAACTCTGATGAGAGATGATTTTTCTATTATGATTGGCTGTATCAATCATTGTGATTGAATGTTTCAATCTTATTCTACTTTGTGATTGTTATTGATGTACGGTGAGACCACACTCAAAACTGAAGACGCCTATTGATTTAAGTATTGACCAAATTATTATTAAACTAATGTTTTAAGGTTATCATAAATGATAAAAAGAGTGAAACTGTTGGGGATTAATTCTCCTTACTCCTAGGAGTCTAACCTTTTCTGCCTGTTGACGTTTATGACCAACCCTGACTCTGTTATCTGTCTTAAGGAATGGGAGGCCTCAGCTATAATGTTATTAGTTTAATGACCGGGCAACTATCGGTCACACATGATTTATGATTGTGCGAACGCTGGCTTCGAGCTTAAGGGTCTGACAAGTGATTCAGTGTCTCCAGATCTGCCGTGCGTGAACGGGAGAATAAACTCTGCCGTGAGTTAACGGGAGACTCAACTCTGCCGTGAGTTAACGGGAGAATAAACTCTGCCGTGAGTTAACGGGAGACTCAACTCTGCCGTGAGTTAACGGGAGAATAAACTCTGCCGTGAGTTAACGGGAGACTAAACTCTGCCGTGAGTTAACGGGAGACTCAACTCTGCCGTGAGTTAACGGGAGACTAAACTCTGCCGTGAGTTAACGGGAGACTAAACTCTGCCGTGAGTTAACGGGAGACTCAACTCTGCCGTGAGTTAACGGGAGAATAAACTCTGCCGTGAGTTAACGGGAGACTCAACTCTGCCGTGAGTTAACGGGAGACTAAACTCTGCCGTGAGTTAACGGGAGACTCAACTCTGCCGTGAGTTAACGGGAGACTAAACTCTGCCGTGAGTTAACGGGAGACTAAACTCTGCCGTGAGTTAACGAGAGACTAAACTCCAGTGGACGAGCAGCACTGCAGGGGTCGGTAAATGCCACTGCACGTGTAAATTCTGCCGTTAGTTAGAAAAGTATAAGGGTGGAGTATTTAATTTAATCTGGCTTCGTATGATTAAAAGCAACACAATCATCGACCCGACGCAGTCCCCCGTTGTTGTTGTTGTGAGCGGCGTTTGGGAGTGTTGAGGGCTTCATAGTATGTTGAATACTTAAAACGAAAGTTAGTTATAATCAAATATAATCAATTATATTCTTGTATAACCCACAATGAAAATGCTTCATATTTTAGGTTTTTCTATAGTTACAGTATAAACAAAACCAAGTGGTTTGTTAAGTTGAGTGTAAGACCTATAATGATTTATGGGTGTCAGTGATAAGAGAATAGGCAGTTTCTTCCCTCTCCTCTCACAGCAGGGAGGGGGGCTCCGGACCTAAGGAGAAATGCATTGAGGCCTCAAAAAGGTGGTTATGTCATAGCCATAGAATATGTCTGGTCATGTCCCTTTTTACACAAACATGGGAAGGTGTGTCCTATGCCATAAGCTATGGAATATGTCTGGTCATGTCCAGCCCTGTACATCAGAGGCCATGCCCAGTTTTGTTTCATTGGTTTGGGTATGGAGGAGGTGTTTTTGGGGTTTCTATCCTGTTTTTTGAGCATAAAGAGACTGGTTTTTTGGAGAGAGCGCGAGAAAGAGGGGGGTGCCCCTGGTATACTCTCTCCCGGTAGGCTCTGTCCCTCAGAGCTGGGTAAATAGCTCTCGGTAAAGGTTCTCTCAAACTTGGTAAATATCTCTTAATTTTCTTCGTTGAAAGCTGAGTGAATTACTTTGTGAATGAGTGGAATGAATTGAGATGTGTATGTGAGTATTAGTAACCGCCACCTGTGAGGACCTTCCTCCGAATTCATGCGGATAGGAATGGGTTTTTGAATGTTATTCCCGCCATCTGTGTCGGAAAACGTGTATGTGAGTATTAGTAACCGCCACCGGTGAGGACCTTCCTCCGAATTCATGCGGATAGGAATGGGTTTTTGAATGTTATTCCCGCCATCTGTGTCGGAAAACGTGTATGTGAGTATTAGTAACCGCCACCTGTGAGGACCTTCCTCCGAATTCATGCGGATAGGAATGGGTTTTTGAATGTTATTCCCGCCGTCTGTGTCGGAAAAAAGGTATGAAATTGATGTGAATTGATTGGGTGAAAATGAAAGTTTGAATGTGCTTTTTATTATCACTGGTCATTTATGAGGAAAGGCCTCTAAATTCTATCGGGAGATTTAGAAATCACAACTGAATTGGGCAGTTGAAATTACAATTTTGGTAATAAATGTAAGACTGTGAATTAAAGTTTCATATTTGAACATGATCACAGCATCATTTTGTTTAGTAGGATTATAATGTTGTAAAGAGAGAAGGTAAAAACCCTGTATTAGTTTGGACCTATTTTTCTTCAAATAAACTGATCCCACCTTTTGGACTGGGACAACTTAAAAGCCATCTGTGCTCTCCTCTCCTGCTTCAAAGGTAAGATTGCACCCTGCCACACTCACTTTTAGGTAGGAACACACCTCATTTACTGATATCAAAATCCTTCGGGATCGCTTAAACAGATTTAAGAGAGTTGTCTGAATTGAAACAGCAGTTAATTGAACCTGGTTCTTCGGGGAGTTAATAGAGGTGAGATCTTGCTGACGTTGGTGGATCTGAGCCAAGCAGTAAACTTACATAGACTCAATAACTTCGGTCAGGTCAATTAGTAGGTCAGAATAATTTACCGGAATAAATTATCAGGACCTCACCTACTCTCAACAGGAAAAAATCAGCGACGTAAAGGGTGATGCTCTCCTCGCTGTCTCTGAGGAACTGCACACTGCTAAAGCAGCCTCCCTCTCCTCTGTCATCATCCTTCTGGACCTGTCTGCTGCATTCAACACGATGAATCATCAGATCCTCCTTCGCACTCTCCAAGAATTTGGAGTTTCAGGCTCTGCACTTTCCCTCCTCACCTCAAAAAACAGTTTTTCGCCCGCTTTGACTCCCCGGGAGGGGAATCTGCTCCACTCATCCACCCACCTGCTGAGGAGACAACGCTGGTTCTACAGCACCATCAGGTGAGGACCACTCTGAGGAAAATCAGACCTCGCAAAGCTGCAGGCCCAGACGGAGTGCCCTGCCGGGTACTGAAGGCATGTGCGGACCAGCTGACAGAGGTGTTTACTGATATATTCAACCTTTCATTACAACAAGCTACTGTTCCATCATGCCTCAAATCCTCAACCATCATTCCAGTGCCTAAAAAGACATCTGTGAAGTGCCTAAATGACTATCGCCCAGTCGCGCTTACACCAATAGTCATGAAGTGTTTTGAGAAACTGGTGCTTTCCCATATCAGAACAATCATCCCACCTGACCTTGACAAGCATCAGTTTGCCTACAGGCCAAACCGCTCCACAGAAGACGCCATCAACTCAGCCCTCCACACCTCTCTGAGACATCTGGAACTTCCAGGCAGTTATGCGAGGATGCTATTTGTGGATTTCAGCTCCGCATTCAACACCGTCATGCCCCACAAACTGGTCAGCAAACTGAATATTCTTGGCTTTGGCTCTTCACTTTGCTCGTGGGTCATGGACTTCCTGACTGACAGACCACAGCAAGTCAGAGTCGGTAAACACCTATCATCCCCCCTTATACTAAATAGATGTAGAAATTAAATAAATGTGGCATTATGAAGTAAAAGTCCCCTGAAATAAATAAATGTGGCATTATGAAATAAAAGTTTCTTGAAATAAATAAATGTGGCATTATGAAGTAAAAGTCCAATGAAATAAATAAATGTGGCATTAGGAAATAAAAGTCTCTTGAAATAAATAAATGTGGCATTATGAATACATAAATGTGTATTTAAATGTACATTTATATTTATTGCCTCATTTATTTATTTCAGAATTTATTTCATACGCATATTTATTTATGTATTTATTACATTTTGGCTTAAACGGCATTCCATAGCTGTGGGCATTCCTCAAAGGATTTGTTGGTTTGCCTAGCTACATTTCATTTAGCTGTGTTGCAATTTGCCTTGCTTAGTTTTGGATGCGTATGCTGGATAATACGTTGCTGTAGGCGTTGATGCAAACGTGTGTCACTTGGATGGTATACATTGAAAGGTAAATAAACAATTATTGGCTTTGAACCGGCACATAACATAGATTTTAAGATTTTAACTTTTTATAAATTACTATCAGAACTAAGATTTTCGGATTTAAAAAATAAATAATTCAAAGATGTTTCTGGTGAATCAGTGTCTTAAATCCTTAATTACAAAGCCATTCCTTGTCTAATTTTCTTGATCTGATACCTGCTTTTCCATTCTCCATATGCCTGCTCACCAAAGCTTTGGTCTGCATTTCATAAAAGTAGTGCTGTTATGAAAGAAATGTAAATGGGGATATTAAAGATAAGGAAATAATGTTAAACAGAACATGATGTTGTGAAATGGTTTCACAATGCAGTTAAACCACGTCCACCTATTGCATTTCTAAATTCAAAAGTTCCCCAATCAATTATGCTTGGGTTGCTCCAAACATTTAGTAATATGAAGTACGTTAGCGTATTAGCCCAGGATCATGAACGTTTGTCATTTTATTAGTTGTTGTTTGTTGCCTCAAAGATCATCAGCATCTGCTATAAACAATCCAACTCTTTATCTCAATTTGCTGCGTTTGTCTTATTGTTTGTGGTCAGTCAGTGCACAGCTGCTGTCGTTAACATAACAGCCTATAGTCTTCCGCCATCATTAAAGGGGACCTCTCATGCAAAATGCACTTTTTTATGTCTTTTATACATAAATGTGTCCCCGGTGTGTCAGGGAATTCACAAAGTGTCAGAAAATAAAACCCTCTCTCTTTTCCTCCGTGCACAAATCCTCTCCTCCAGATGAGTGACGTATCGGGCCTCCCTCATGTATTTGTCCGGTTGCCGTTGGCTCCCCACCACGTAGCAAGTCCTCGTCGTCCTCTCCATCTCCTCCAACAGATAATGTCCCTCCTGTCTGTTCTTCCTCTCCCGCTACTCCATCGCTATCAGAACCAGACGGCCTACTTGGCTCCAAGGCCCCGCGGCCGGCATCGCTGCCGCTCGTTACAGAACTAATCTGTCCTTCCTCCTCATCCTGGCCTACAGGTTTAAAATAACCTGTAAACTTCTGCATTTTTTGTAATAGCTGCTTGTCTCGAAACTCCTTTTCCCTCAACAATTTCCTTTTCCGAGCGCCACTCTCAAACTTTTTCTTCTCAAACTTTTTCTCCTAAACAACCTTCATCTATCACTCAATCACTCGCAATTTGAATAAGTCACATGTGAAGCATATTCTCATTCTGATTGGCTGTTAAGTGGTGCCCACTGTCTGTTACGGAGTCATCATTTTTGAGAAAAATCTCTGGAATCCATCGATCTGATTGATTAGCGGAGCAAATGATCAAAATAGTATGGAGGGAAGATATTTTCGTTTGGATTACTGGTCTGGGGGAAGCTCACGAGTGTGTGTGTGTGTGTGTGTGTGTGTGTGTGTGTGTGTGTGTTTGTGTATTTTTGCATTTGTGTGCATTGTGTTTGTAGAAAACACTCACGAGAAACACCGGCTGTTGTTATGCCTGCTGTGACGTCAAGTTACTCCGTTCTCCGCTCGTAATCATGCCGTTACAAGCTTCAAAGCTGTATTTATCATCTGAATTTGCCGAAACAAGTTTAATATTCTGAAAGCCAAAACTTTGTTTATTTGAAATCAGATGAAAACAAACTGTAACGGACCCTGCCGTGTTATCTATGATTACTATACGCCTTACATTCACAATTTCAGCGGAGTGAGGGGAAGCGGCGCTGTGGAACAGCAGAGTGCGAGGGAGAGCTGTCTTCTTCCCTTTACAAGCTTCAAAAATGTATTTATCGTGTGATTTTGGAAATAAAAGTTTCATATTCTGAAAGCCAAGACTTTGTTTATTTAAAAATAAAAACACCCGAAATAAATAAAAAAATTGATTTTTTTTTTTTAAATGTTATTTGCTCATGATAGGCTCCCGATCTCCGTAGGCCCCTGGGCTTCAGCCCAGGTCAGCCCGTGCATTAAGGCGGCCCTGCATATCGGATGGTGGACTGACAGCCCTATCAGAAACATCGCGATCAGAATCAATGCAAGACGTGTTTTGGACGTAATATGGTCTTTGTTTACATTAGCAAGCATCGCTAACACTCAGAGCTAACGCTGTACTGGAGAGAGACTATGTTTAAAGAAGCAGGATATAAAAAAAGGAACCTGAGAGAGAAAGCCTTTGAGCTCCATACTATTTCAGAAATAAGTAAGCTCCGCCCCCTCTTTTCTTTCCTATTTTTTTCTTTTTTTAAAGCTTTATACCCAGAATCAGCACTTGATCTGTTTGGTATTTTGAGCAAAACACTTCATATATATGTTTTTTATATATTTGTATATATCTGAGACCTATGCTATTGCCTACAAATAGCATGATAGGTGACCTTTAAAAAAAGTTGAATAGTTAGTCAAAGCCGTCAGGGGCAAACGTGCTACAACAGCCCAAAACACTTTAGAACCGAAACACGTTGCAGCTTCAGAAACGATGCAGATAAAAACACAAATGTTCCTGTACACATGAAGAAACATCTTCAGCAACTTGACAACACATGCAGCATTTAGAAAACATTCAGCAACTTGAGGAAAAATGCACAGCATTTACTAAAAGCTGCAGAAACCAAAATGAAAAGATCTTAAAATAAATACAAATGTATTTATTATAAACGTTAGTCCTTAACACCTATCACTGTGTATATCACCATTCAAACATCTTTTAAAAGTTGAACAACCTCCACACAGCTCAGTAAAGACTGTGAAATGTTGACTTTATTTGATAATTTCAGTAAAAACTAACGTTCATATTTCTCTTTTTGATTATTATAGTGATGAACGTTTAAAACAAAGCACTTTGGCAACTTACCACATACATTTTAAAATGCTTAATAAGCACTGTAACTTTCATGATATAATTTCTCGGTCATAATCGGTTGTTTCCGTGAACGGACAAATGTTGTGTCACGGTAAATGTTGCGGCCACTGAAGTACTTCCGGGTCATTTCACTCCTATAAGCTAAACTGAGGCCGTTTCTCAATCGCGAGGATACTTGCTTGGTAGCACATGTCTTCCGAGTCACTTCCTTCAGAAGCAGGGCTCGACATTATAAATGGCCCGCTGGCCCGGAAGCACTATTTAGAGACCCCGGGCCAGCATAACGTACTTTCCACTTGCCCGCTCGGGCCACTAAATATTGTTTAAAAAAAAATGTTTCCTGTGGTATTGGTATTTTGACTAGCAATTTTGTAAAATTGTTTCGTTTATTAACGCTACAACATAGGGTTTCGTGAGTCGCTTGTCGTTGTTGGGAGAAAAGCAAACAGCTGTTTGCTGTGGAGCGCAGCGCGAGCAGGCTCCCGTGAGCGCGCTCCTTCACTTCAGACTATCGCGCCACCTAACCATTCGCCAAAATGTTTTTAATACCACCGGTAACCGGCCAAGCGCCGGGCAAAAAACAATCTTCAAATAAAAGAAAGTCACCGGAGGAGTTAAAGGAGAGTGACAGGGAGCATGAGAAGAAGAGGGAGAGAAAGTTTCAGCTTGATCGATGGAGTTGGCTTCTAGTGGTGCAGTGACGCGTCCTAAAACCCTTTTATAATCTATCGATTAGATTTATGATTTGAAAATTATAAAAGTAGGGTAGACATGTGAAGATTATCCAGCTGAACAAAACGTGCATTTATCCAACAGGTTTGTTTTCCACAGACCTTATTTCCAGCTATTTTCCAAAACCCTGTGGAGAAATCCCATTGCTTTTTGTCGAGGGAACCAGCAGCTTACTTCCTGGTTTTAGGACGCGTCACTGGCTGCACCTCTCAATATGATGCCAATATAAACAAGGTCTTCTGTCGGCTCTGTACATCAATGCCGACCTATGCTGACAAGTAAGTGAAGAGTAGAACATATAAAGGTATTGGCTTTAGGGAAATGTTCCAGCAGTTTAGGATAATGAAGGATCTAATCTAATCTATAGCCATTACATTTCTAACTCCTAATGACAGGAAGGCAGAAAGTGCATTATACAAATAATAATACTCATAATAATAGCAGACATTTTTTAACAATGACCACAATATCATTATTTTAATAAACCAAATATGAACAATTGAGGAAAATTAGGAAGAACTGATTGTTCAAATGTTGTAGTACAAGTAGTAATGTAGTTAGTGCATAAATTACTATTGCAACAAATGTGTTAATTTTCTTCATTATTAGTCGAAAGCTCCGGGCCAGTGGTTACAATGGTGGGGCCAGGCAAGAATCCTTCCTGGCAATCGGAAAACGAAGAGTGAAACAGGCTAGCAAGTGTGCAGGTGTGCGTCATATGAGAGGCCCCGCCTTACATTTTCCGCCACAGATTTGGGGAAATTGGTCCGTGCGCAAAGCATTGTGGGGATTTGAAGGACGCGAAGTCTACCCATGTGCAGCCTCGAAATTACCCCCAAACCAAGGACGCGGCCTCGTGGAATTCCAAGTATGCTGGAGATTGGAACAGTCCTTCGGTGGCACTCGATGACGTAGCATCCTTGAAATATTGGCTTGGAAGCCAGTTTTCTCACGATTGAGAAACGGCCTGACAATTCGACCGCAACCCAGCGGACACTAAAAAGTGACGCACACAGCTGGGAGACCAGGGGACACTAAAGAGTGACGCACACAGCTGGGAGACCAGGGGACACTAAAGAGTGGCGCACACAGCTGGGACCAGAGCGCTTGGTGATGCTCGAGGTTATACATTTGCCAACTGTCACTCTCCTTAGTCTGTTTCATAACTGTAAGAGTTTGGTCAGTATATTTTAATTGTTAAAGCTTACAGCAGATCTGCAATCAAACCAGAAGGAATTAAAATGATCACATTGTTAAAATAAGCCAATAAAAACGTACGTTTTAGGTGCATTTCCAACAACAGGGACAGTTGGTCAACTTTATAATCCACGAACGTGCAGCATATTGTTTACTCAGCGTTGGTAACAATGTTTCTCCATTTGTGTGTGTTTTGGAATGTTTTTTTCTTTTATTTGCGTCATTTTTGAAACTGCAGCCAATTGTCCAAATTGAAGTGTTTTTGGTCGTCACCTTAAATATCAGCTTTGCATCCCTCAGTCTCTCACCTGCTGCCCTAGCCCTTAAAATGGAGCAGGCCCTGACATTCCATTTGTTTCCATATGCAGTGCAATTTGACTTTTTTACTTTAACATATCTCTGAACAATGCTTGATGAGTCAATGCCAGTTTGGGTTGTGAATTAATTAAATTGCTTTGATTTGATAATGACATGCTCATGAACCGTTTATGTGAAAAAATAATCATCACAATTGCAATCAAAGCAAACATTTAAGACATTAAGTGGCAAGATGGACAGCTGGATAAAAATGAACGTGTGTGTGTGTGTGTGTGTGTGTGTGTGTGTGTGTGTGTGTGTGTGTGTGTGTGTGTGTGTGTGTGTGTGTGTGTGTGTGTGTGTGTGTGTGTGTGTGTGTGTGTGTGTGTGTGTGTGTGTGTGTGTGTGTGTGTGTGTGTGTGTGTGTGTGTGTGCCTGCCACAGCAAGACAAAAGTTAATGAGGTTTGAAGGCTGCTGTGGCAGCGTGGCCTTGTCTTTGTCTCCCGTCCTCTGCCACCCTGCTTCCTGCCCAGGCCTTTATTAAAAGGATAATGCAGCGAGGGTCTTTAAGTGTGCAGCTGCAGAGAGAAAGACAAGGGCGAGAGAGGGGTACAGCTAGGTAGAGAGAGAGAGTGGGGTGGGGAGCAAAAAAGAGTGTCAGGGAGAGTGAAGGAGGGATAAGTCTGCAGAGAAAGAGAGAGATAGGATAAATGAATGCTGATAAGAGGAGTAGAAGAGAGAGCATCAAAACAAGGCATGCAGGGATAGATAGATAAAGAGGGGTAGGTAGAGAGAGAGGCAACAAAGACAGAACAGTACTCAGCCCTGGAGAGGAGGGATAAAACCAGAGGAACTGAAACAGAAGAGAGAAAGAGGGAAGACATAAGAGAAGAAGAGGACAGAATGAGAGATGCAGGGAGATTTAAGCAGAGCAGGAAAAGAACTGTACATCAGACACTTTAAAAAGAGCATTCAGTAGAACAGCAGTTTATTTTACTCTTTAACACTCACAAATATGTAGGTGGTGGGTGTGATTCAGTTAGATTAAAACAAATTGACTATTTTTCAGTTTGAGTTTCATAGGGTAGAAATGTGTCAAATGTATACCAGTTTCCGCATATAAACTCCGGAGAATGTCTGGATAAGAAGCACTCTCCCTGGAGACAGCATTTGGTTTAGATGGGATGATGGTGCCTGGGAGTGTGTCAGGCACATGTCACAGACTGCGCTCACAGAGCTGTTTTTTATATTTTAGTCATTCCCCATCTCTCAAGTTAGACTTTTATTGTGTGTCCCTCAGATCTTAGTTTTCTTCACCTTTTGCATCATGGATACCAGTTTCATCATCGCACCCTGCCACTCGTTGACAAAGCTATGGCTAATGAACAGTTTCATTTACACACTACACAGGCTTGATACTACGCACTAAGCACATTTTTGTAGTGGCCAAATGGTGTCACATGATGCCATTGGGCCTGAAAGTACTTTTTTTCCATTGACTTACAGTACACTGGAAAAGAGACGTCTGTAAATCAGCAGATCTTTCTTTTTTTTACGTAATGAAACTTTCCAGGACCAACTCTTGAATAGGCCTTATTTAAATCATCAGGGCCTTAGAGTTGTAAAATGTGCTAAAAGCGAAATCGAGAGTTATTTTCCCAATTAACCATTTGAATCGAATGGTAAATGGACTGTACTCATATTGCGCTTCATCAGGTCTGTATGACCCCTATAAGCGTTTTTACATATAAGTAATTCACCCAGTCACAGCTCATTCATACAGAGCAGCACCACTAGGGAACAAACAATCACACATTATGGCCATGCCATCAGGAGCAACACAGGGTTAACTATCTTTACCGACTGACAGGAGTTTTGAGGAGGGGCTAAAACATTTCTCAAGCCAAACTCTTTTGGCCCCATTGATGCAGGAGACCAGGGAAGATCCGTGGATAACCGGGTATTTTATTTTTGGCTTCATGCGAGAGACTTTGATAGGAACGAGCTGGGCCCCCGCCTCCGACACTAGGTCAAGATCTTTCTAAACATCCATGGATTAGTATGGAGCTACAGATGGCTGGCAGTTATATTAGCTAAGCAGAGGGAAACAGCTAGAATGAATCTGTCCACATTCTTTTTACAAACATATTTTTAAAAGCACAATTTGTTGAACAACAGTATTCATTTATAGCACTGAACTGCTTCCCCAGTTCCCGCATCATCCAGCCCTCATTGAGAAAACAAATAAGCGGTCTCAGAATATGAAATTATTCCTTCCTTCTTAATTTATGAGATAAAACAAAATATGACAAATGTGTCTTTTACTGACCATCGCACAGCACACAGCAACAACACACTTCCTCCCCTGTGCATCACTCAGTCTGCTGAGGCGGACAGACGTTGTTACCCGCTCTTTGTAACGTCCAATTAGTAACCTGTTAATTGGTCCAGGTGCACACTGAATCCAGGGGCATCGTTATTTATTAATGGATCTCTGCAGACCTCCTGTTGGCTGAAATTAGCCCTCCTTTTGGCCAATGGCAGGTCTCAGGTGTGGGTGTTGTAGCCGAGACATGTGCCTGTTAGTGTTGCTGAGTACATTGTAATTAGTGTGAGGAAGTAATAAGTCTCTGTGTCTGCCTGGCCTCTCCCACCAGCTGTCTCTTTACTTTGCCCCCTGCTTTGTCCATCTTTCTCAACTCTCTTCTCTGAGTTTGCCTGCTTGTTGTTAGAAACAGTCTCTTCTCTATTCTACAACGTGCACCTATTTTATTGATTGTATTTAGTTTACCTTGGATCATCTTTTCATTGGCCAGTTTCTGCCTGGTCTACTTTTTCATTTTCCAAAACAAAATTGGTAGACAAGAATTGGTCACTCACTTGAGAGCAGATAAGTCTGTAGCCATGCTAGATGCACCAAGGTTTTATGCAAATGTACACACAAATTACGTTGGGATAGAAATGTGTTATTTGTATCTGCTTGTGAAGAAACACAACTGACTTTAACATTTGAGCTGTATGACAAACATCGGACGGTTGAACAGATTCACTCAGCAGAAATAAAGACAAATATATTTCAAGTGGTCATTTGAAGGCTTTTTGTTTTTAATGTAGTTTAATGTAATTTCAGTAAGAGCCAGTTAAATATAAATAGAAACGTTTATTTTTCTTTAAACGATGTTAAAGTAGTTATATATGATTTACTGCATGTTCTGCAATACGGTTTTGTGTTCATTCAAATACGTATTATATATATAAATACATATATATATATATATATATATATATCAGCGTTTCCCACACATAGACTTTACGTGGGCGGGCTGCCCAGGTATATTAACGGCCGCCCAAGTATATTTCGCGACCCATTTAGTTTTTTTTGTATTCGTCCGCAACGCCATCTGCGATCAATTAACTTGTGGACAATGATCCCTCGCTTTACGCCTCCTGTACCCAGTCCCGAACTGGTCATCGGGAGGACCGGGGGGTTTCCCGATGGCCTTGCCTGTTAAGTGGCCTGCCTCACACAGGGTGACTGGCTGTCTACATGATGTGGCCTGAAGTCAAAAGTGGATATGCCTCCAAACTAAGGCTACAAACTGGATCAATACCAACCATCCGGGACCAGGACACATCCAATTTGGAAGCTGTACGTTCCATGTTAGCTTGTAGCATGTAGCTTGTAGCATGTAGCTTCACCGTATCAATGTCGCCTCAAACCCAAACTGTTGTGTCCCGTCAAAAGTGTTGAGTTCAGTCATGTTTTTGTTTAATCATTTTTTGTCTTATTTTGGTACTCACCTTTTGTGTTTCATTCCAGGTCCTTTCTCCTGCTCTCATCAGCGTCAGCCCCACCCCTGATTGTTTCCACCTGTGCCAATTACCTTTTGTTTAAATTCCCCAGCCTTCCTTTGTCTTGTGTCAGTTCGTCTTGTCCTGTCTCCAGGTCAGTAGTCTGCCTACCAGCAATTAATGATCTTATCTCAAGCCTGATTCATGCTTCTGATTTACTTTTTAAGTTTTGTTCCTCACTTAGTGAGCGATTTTCTTTTGTGCCTTTTTGAGCCTTTTCTCACCTCGTTTAAGAGTGTCGATCTTTTTTTGTATTCCTATTTTGAAAATAAAGTATTTACTCATGCTTTACCTCTGTCTCCCGGGTCATGCATTTGAGTCCTTTACACAAGGTAAAGGACTCAAATGCATGACCCGGGAGACAGAACGAACTGATCACAATGGACTCAGCCGACCCAAAGATACTTCACGCCGCCCTGTCAGCCCAAGGCGTGAGGATTTTGTACCATGAGGAACAGCTGGGCTTAATCAGCCAATGAGCTTGTAGGACGCCAGGCCGAGCTCCAGGATTATGTCTCTACACAGATACAACAGTTGTCTACACATGTGCATCAATTCATCGCTCACCTACAGACTGCTCCTCCGCTGACGTCATCCACTGCTGGCATCTTTCCTGTCGAGGATCCTGCTGACGCTGTCAACCCGATCCAGGCTGTGTCTTCCTCATTACGGCTGGCTCTTCCAGAGAGATTCTCCGGAGACTCCATGAACTGCAGAGCCTTCCTTGTGCAGTGCAATCTGCATTTCCAACACAACCCAGGGGCTTTTTCATCTAAAGCTAAAGTGGCGTTTATCGTGTCCCATTTAACGGGAAGAGCTGCAGCCTGGGCTACTGCAGAATGTTCCAGAAACTCAGAGCTTTGCTATTCATTAGCCAACTTCATAGACACTATCATATTTGACCACTTGTCGCCTGCTACAGAGGCCAGCAGAAGGCTTCTTCAGATGCGCCAGCACAACCGTCAGGTGGTTGATTATGCCATTGAGTTTCGCACGGCAGCAGCGGACAGCGGGTGGAATATTCCGGCTTTTCATGATGCCTTTATGACTGGACTTTCAGATCCAATAAAGGACCAGCTGGCTCCTCTGGAGGTGCCACAGGACCTGGAATCTCTCATCGCTGTGTCCATCCGGATCGACAACCGACTTCGGGAAAGGGAGAGAGAGTGCCGGCGCACCCGTGATGGACATCCCGGTTTCCAGGGCTTTCCTCGGAGAGCCGCTCCGCCAGGGGAAGTATTCCAGCCCGCGGTTTCGGACCATCGGAGGACAGCGCCTCCGCTTGACTCAGACGAACCCATGCAGTTGGGTAGGACCAGGCTTTCTCTGGAGGAGAGGCAGCGCCGTCTGCGGGAGGGCTGCTGTTTCTACTGTGGCCAGCTGGATCACCAACTCGCCTCATGTCCGGAAAAAGACCAAGCTTACCAGCCAAGAGGAGGGCGCTGGTGAGCAAGCTTTCCACAGACTTTCCTCCTCAACCCGTTACCCAGGTATACATTTTCATAAACAATCAGGCCATTGACCAAGGGGTGCTAATAGACTCAGGGGCTGACGAAAGTCTTATAGTCAAACAGTTAAAACTATTCCGCTATCTCGCCCCATTAACGCCAGTGCCTTAGATGGTCGTCTTTTATTCACAGTTACCCACTGCATAGAGCCTATTCAGATCACTGTTAATAAGGACTACACATAAACTAAGCAGTTTCACATCTGCTCAGCACCAACTGATCCTGGTAGGATTATTAAAGATCATCCTGATTATCCTGACCTACAGAAAGTACCTCCATGTTACCACGATTTAAAGGAAGCCTTTAATAAATCGAAGGCCATGTCGCTACCTCCTCACCGATCTTTTGACTGTCCCATTGATCGGAGCTCCCATTCCCAAAGGAATACTTTATTCTATCTCAGGACCAGAGAGAGCAGCAATGGACGATTACATCTCCTCCTCACTCAAATCAGGGATTATCCCCTTCATCTTCACCGGGCGGGGTTTTTCTTCGTAGGAAAGAAAGATGGGTCTCTGAGACCTTGCATAGACTACAGTCCTCTCAATGACATTACGGTAAAAAAACGCTATCCACTGCCACTCATGTCCTCTGCCTTCAAACTACTTCAGACTGCCAAAATATTCACCAAGTTGGATTTAAGAAACACATACCTCTTGGTTAGAATAAGGAAGGGGGATGAGTGGAAGACAGGATTCAACACTCAGAGTGGCCACTATGAGTATCTGGTAATGCCTTTTGGACTGCAATGCACCGGCTGTGTTTCAGGCTTTTGTGAATGAGGTTTTGCGGGAGTTTTTGAATGTTTCTGTGCTTGTGTATCTTGATGACATTTTGATTTTCTCACCAGACTCTATGTCCCATGTTAACCATGTCCGTCAGGTTCTGCAGAAACTGCTCGAAAATCAATTGTATGTCAAGGCAGAGAAATGTGAGTTCCACGCAGAAAAGGTGTCTTTTTTAGGTTACATAATCTCACCTAATCAGATACAAATGGATCCTACCAAAGTCAGTGCAGTTTCCAAGTGGCCAAGACCAGACTCCAGGAAGAAGGTTCAGCAGTTCCTAGGGTTTGCAAACTCCTACAGAAAGTTTATAAGAAACTTCAGTTCTGTTGCTGCCCCTCTGCATGTTCTTACTTCTCCTAAGGTTCCCTTCAAATGGACTCCCCAGGCTGACGTCGCCTTCCAGAGCCTCAGGGAAAGGTTCACCACAGCTCCCATACTCACCATCCCGGATCCTCAGTGCCAGTTTGTGGTCGAGGTCGATGCTTCCAATGAGGGGATTGGAGGAGTATTGTCTCAGAGATCCTTGGAGGACAACAAGATGCACTCATGTGCCTACAAGTTGACAACGGCAGAGAAAAACTATGATGTGGGAAATAAAGAACTGTTAGCTGTAAAAGCAGCCCTCGATGAATGGAGACACTGGTTAGAGGGGGAAGAGCAGCCTTTCTTAGTCTGGACAGACCATAAAAACCTGGAGTACTTTAGAAAAGCTAAACGCCTCAACTCTCGGCAGGCCAGGTGGACACTATTTTTCAGTAGGTTCCACTTCACACTCTCTTTTCGTCCCGGATCCCAGAACCAGATGAACCTGATGCTCTGTCTCGCCTTTACGACCCAGAACCACTTGCCGTAGAGCCCAAGACCATCCTTCCACTAAACTGTGTGGTCGGAGCGTTTTTCTGGCAAGTAGAGTCAGATGTAAAACAAGCAAATGTTTTGAACCCGGCACCTAGCGAGTGTCCAAACAACCTGTTGTTTGTCCCTGTGTCTCTCCACTCCAAGGTCATCCACTGGGCTCACACGTCTGTGCTCTCGTGCCATCCTGGTGTTAAAAGGACCATGTTCAGGATCAAACGGCAGTTCTGGTGGCCAGCCATGAAGAAAGACGTGGCGGAGTACATAGCGGCTTGTCCTGTGCGTGCTCGAAATAAGACCTCGTCCCAGGTACAGATGGGCTTGCTTCAGCCATTGCCGGTTCCCCAACGTCCCGGGTCACACATTTCCATGGACTTTGTGACAGGACTTTCATCATCCAGAGGCAAAACTACGGTCCTGACAGTGGTGGACCGTTTCTCCAAGATGGCTCATTTTATTCCCCTAACCAAGCTTCCCTCTGCCAAGGGTACCGCAGAGGTCATGATGAACCAGGTATTCAGGATCCATGGGTTTCCTAGTGACATTGTTTCCGACAGGGGTCCACAGTTTATTTCGGCATTCTGGAAGGAGTTTTGCCGGCTCATAGGCACCACTGTCAGCATGTCATCAGGCTATCACCCTCAATCCAATGGACAGTCGGAGCGTCTGCACCAAGAACTGGAGACTACGCTATGCTGTCTTGTCTACCAGAACCAGACCACCTGGAGTGACCACCTCACATGGGTTGAATTTGCCCACAATACTCTCCCCACGGTGGCCACAGGTCTCTCTCCTTTCCATTGTGCCAATGGCTACCAGCCTCCGCTGTTTTCAGCCAACGAAGGAGAAGTAACGGTACCATCGGTCCATGCCATGATTAGACGCTGTCGCCGAACCTGGTCGGGTGCTCGCCAGTCCCTACTCAGAAGTTCAGCTCGGATGAAGGCAGTAGCAGACGTCCATCGCAGGGCCGCTCCCCTCTACAGCCCGTCAGAAGGTTTGGCTTTCCACCAAGGACCTACCGCTTCATGTCACGTCCAAGAAATTGGCTCCGAGGTTTGTGGGTCCATTCCCGGTGTCCAAGGTCATCAATCCTGTGTCTGTGGGCCTACGACTTCCCAGGTCTATGAGAGTACATCCCACCTTCCATGTCAGCAATATCAAACAAGTGTTTGAGAGCACACTTGTTACCGCCTCCAAGCCCCCTCCACCGCCCCAGCTTTTTGAAGGTGGTCAAGTTCATAAGGTCCGTAAGCTGCTGGAGGTCTGCAATAGGGGTCGGGGCAAGCAATTCCTGGTGGACTGGAAAAGTTACGGTCCCGTCAAAAGTGTTGAGTTCAGTCATGTTTTATGTTTTAGTTTAATCATTGTTGTCTTGTCTCCGACTTCTTGTCTTATTTTGGTACTCACCTTTTGTGTTTCATTCCAGGTCCCTTCACTCCCTATCCTTGTGTGTGTGTCTCCCGCTCTCATCAGCATCAGCCCGCCCCTGATTGTTTCCACCTGTGCCAATTACCTTTTGTTTAAATTCCCCAGCCTTCCTTTGTCTTGTGTCAGTTCGTCTTGTCCTGTCTCCACGTCAGTAGTCTGCGTACCAGCAATTATTGATCTTATCTCAAGCCTTATTCATGCTCCTGATTTACTTTTTTAAGTTTTGTTCCTCACTTAGTGATTGATTTTCTTGTGTGCCTTTTTGAGCCTTTTTTTACCTCGTTTAAGAGGGTCGATCTTTTTTTGTATTCCTATTTTGAAAATAAAGTATTTAGTCATACTTTACCTCTGTTTCCCGGGTCGTGCATTTGAGTCCTTTACCTTGTGTATGCAAGTTCGTGACACAAACAGTAATCGGTAGGGTGTTTATATGTTTTTGTACCATTTTATTTTGTTTTGTAAGCTCTGCAGTCTTTGCTTTTATTTAAATTATCAGGCATTTGCTAACATGTTCAGACATACTGCCGTAATGGCGATCTGTGTGAAGGCTGTAAAGCTACGCCATAGCCGATAACACAAGTATTTATTCTCCTCTTTATTAGTATTTTGTATCCTCTAAAATCATATTGAGTAAGTTATAATAACAAACGTAATCTTCTGTAGGTAAGTGCCTTTTTTCCAGCGTTTTATGTAAATGCTTTTGTGATTGTAGTCTGTAAGAATTATCAAATATCCCCGATCCGTCGATCTGTAAACTAAGCTACGCTCATGAGACGCATGCCCGGCGCCGTGGGAGGGCCAGGCCCTCCCATTTGACATTCCTGCCCTCCCCCAATTAACATATTTTTATTATTTATAACATTTTAAAAAAAAATATATTTTTTTTAATTATAAATAAACTGTGAACTTTTATCCCACAATGTATGATGTCAGATAGTACCTAAAACGTCAAATAAATTCATGTGTCTGTTGTGATTTGTGATTCGTCCACATTTAGACCAATCACAGCGTCACACTCTGCCGACTATTCTGGATTTGTTTATTGTTTATTGTGCATTCTGTAGACTCCCATTTCTGTTTGAATTACAAAATGGACATCAGAAATTGGCTTAAAAGGTCTAATTTTTTAATTTTATTTATTAAAACGAAATAGCGATGAAAGAAGTGCAGCCCATGGTGCTGCTGGCGACCCTGCACCTTGCCGTTGCAGCAGCACGCCTTAATGTCACAAGCTTGACCTCGGCAAACCCCGGGGCTGAGTTAGCGAGCCCAAGCCTTGACTCATCAAGGCGGCCGCCACCAACGCTGTCCTCCGAGGCACAGCTCCTTGTGCCCCTACCATCACCACCTGCGTTGCCACACCCTGTACCACTGCATCATCTGCATCCTCTGCATCATCATCATCCTCCTCCTCCACCTCCACCTCCTCCTCCTCCGTGCCGGTGCCTCCACTACAGACGCTACCTTGCAGCACATCAAAAGGTACTATTGGGCCAGCAACCGCTCAAAGACCAACAGCCCCAGATGATCTTGGGGTTAATAAACCCAACCAGGTGAAACTGGATCGTTATCCAGGGAGATTGTTTTCAGGAAAGAAGCGCACTTTAGCCGCTGCATGGTACAACAACAGACCATGGTTGAAGATTAGTTAAAAGCAGACGCAGCCTTTTGTTTCCCCTGTCGACACTTTAAAGTAAATACGTCTTCATCTGATGCGGCTTTTACTGTCAAAGGTTTTTGCGTCTGGAAACACGCATTACAGACTGATAAAGGACTGCTAATCATGCCGCATCAAAAAAACACATTTCATGTGAGAGTTTGTGGAGAGAGAGACAGATACGCGAGGAAACAAATAAGGAAATTAGTACTTTGGTGCAGATCAGCTGGCACGGAATCGTTATTACGTGTCAGCTGTCGTTGATATTATAGCTTTTTTAGCTGTCAACCAACTCCCTCTCAGAGGTGACCACGATTCACTCCACAGCATGTCCGAGTCAGGCAGTGGGCTCTTCCTATCGCTGTTGTCGGCTGAGCGAAAGGATGCACCAGCAGTGCATAGGAAAATAAACCATGCCCAATGCGAGCTAAACAGTTCATCGTCTCCGTCTCTACTATTTCTCTCCGAGTGCAACAATGAGGAAGCTGCCATCCTTAACCAGTGTGCCTTGCTCGTGATTTACCAGTGTTTGTGCTGCCACGCACACAATGTTTCAAAAGTGGTTTCTATGTTGCCCTTTATTTGTGCATGTTCAAAATAGGATTCAAGTCTATTTTTCGACGCGAGGCGTTGCAGAGGACGGAAGTGGACCGGTCAGAGCATCCAGCCCATCCCCAAAATAAACTAATTTTGCAGACCCTATCTGTTGCTTAGACTGAACTCGAAGGAAGCTAGACTGCAACATTTTAAATAAATCAACTTGTACATTAATTAAATACATTTGACATTCAGCTTGAGCTGGGTTCAATAATTTCTTTATGGTATTTAAATTGGGCTCGAGTAGAACCCCTACATGGATTTGACTTGCAACACAAAGTGATACTGATCTCTGTCCGTTATGATTTGAAAGTCTCATGATTTAAAGTGTGGGCCTGTGAAGGAGAGGCCCTTGGAAAACAACCCCTATTTTTTAACTGTAATTACTTATTTTAAAGAGATTGCAACATTATACTTTTTAAAGAATTGCTCAATTACTTAAACACATTTATTATATACACAATAAAAACCTCAACAAATATATTGATCCTGGCTTAACCAGCGACCTTTACTCTGTTGTTCATAAGCTCGGTTTCAGAAAACTTGTCAGTAGTTTAACAACTATTAGAATTTGACTAATGTCTATGGAGACCAATTGGTTGATACGAGAAATAATTTGAAACAGTTTAATAAAGAATGTTAAACTATATTTAAAACTGTAATTGAACTTCAACTTATATAAATTATCTGATTCCAGTGGCCAGTTGGAATAGATAATCAACAAAGTTTCCATTTTGCAGCAACAGCGCAAAAGATTTCAACAATAATTAGTATTATGTCTGAGACTAGTTCTGTCTTATCTGCTTTGTTTCGGAATGTGTTCAATACATTACGTTTTTATTCATTATTACCATACAATACATAGATTAAGAATAAATGAAACAAATAATACAACATTGACCTAAAAGAGCATACAGATTCTTTTTTTTAACCCTGATCTCCTCAGGCAGGTCTTTACGACCAGCAGTGATGCCTCTGATGGTCTCGGAGTGCAGGACGGGCCATAGGGTTTATACAAGGTCACAAAGATATCTTAACATACCAGCAATACAATTTAAAATGTATTCTTAAAGCAATATCATATTTTCTTCTTACACCTACAGTGCACACCAGGCCCGGCTCCAGGATGAAATGGCTGAGGGGGCTGTTAAAAAATCGGTGGGGGCGATTTTTTTTTTCTCACAACAACGAAAAATACTGGCAATGTAATGAATTGACACACCAAGCTTTTTTCCTTCTCACTGCTCTACAATATCTTTGCTTCTTTATTTGTATTCCGGATTTACCCCTCTCATGTTCTTTTCCTCTGATCTTTAATAACAGATAGTACATTATTAGATGGCTGCACTTTGGTTAACAGACTAACATTGATATCCTGCATTTATAAATTGGCTCTGTAATTATACCATAACCTTTTCTCCTTTATCCCTTAACTCGTCTTCCTATACAGATGTTACTTACTTACTATCTATCTAGAAAAATGTATCTGGTTGATTTTTTATTTCCAGGATTGAATGTTCAGACCAAGGCCTAAAACCTGGCATTTCATAAGAAAGTGACTAATATATAAACCAAATGTAATATTGGATAAAACATAACACCAAATGGACAGACACAGATTAAAAGTAAAGTCCCCTGGTTTGTCTCTAGAGTCAAACTGCCATGAGAAAAATCAGATCAATGTTCCACAATCCGCCACTAGATGTCGCTCATTGTACAATACGGTTTATATAATAGAGATTACCACAACAGAGCTGTGGAAATGAATGTCCTCCTGGGGACAATACATCTAATCTAAACTAATGTAATATTCAATCCCATACTTGGCGATTGAGAACATACATTCATAATTTACCTTGTTTAAAGTACTGTTGTTGTAATACTATGGATTTAGTTGACACTACTAGCCGAGTTTCTGTTGTCCAATATCTCGCGGGCAGGTACATTGAATTAGAAGAAGAAGAAGAAGAAGAAGAAGAAGAAGAAGAAGAAGAAGAAGAAGAGGTAGTACGCTAATGCTACAAAAAGGCACAACACTGTTACTCTGTTTTTACTGACATGTAATATTTTATTTCACCTTGCTCTGTTTTTTAACACACATTCAAAAACGGGAACATTTTCGGGAGTTTCAACCGGGTACCGGCCACCAAAAACGGGGACTTTGCGTGGAAAACGGGGAAGTTTTGGTCACCCATCCGACTGTGTTTACAGCTAAGCACGCACGCTAAAATTAAGACTACAAGCTCACTTGGGGTTGAGGCTTGTTTACTCGTTGCTTGACTGCCGGCCCACATATCTGATTTAAACATAGTAACGTGTATTGGGGAAAATATTTATTTAAAGTTATTTAATAATTGTGACATTTATTGTACTTTTTGATGGATGAATGATGCTCAAGGTGAGGGGGCAAATAAGACAACTGAGGGGGAAATGCCCCCTTTTGCCCCCTCGTGGCGCCGGGCCCGGCGCACACCCTGAACAGTGTGCTTCTTGTTTACATGTTCCTCTGCACACTCAGATGCAGGACATAAAAACACTCTTTTGCGATTTATTTTCCTTTTGCAGCACATTTATACTACCAGAATTTTGCTTTACATCTTTACATTATTTATTTTTCTCAAGTCATTTACTTTTGGTGAGATAACTAAAGTTTAGTTTATTTTCCCCCGGCTATGGACTGATTCATTATTAGTTGTTACAAAACATACACAAGACGGCGGGTAGGCAAACCAATATAGACCCCCCATACAAACAATTAGACAAACAAACATGAACTCGTAATAAACACCAGCGTGACAGCAAAGTTCATCCAGCTCAATTTAGTCCGAATTAATGTAAATTAAAATTAAAATGTGAAGGAATGTGTGTATAACAAAATACATCCATCATAAACAATACCGGAAACAGACGTAGGAAAGATCCTTAGCTCGGTGATTGGATGTTTTACCCGCAATGCACGTTAGGATTTGGTGTTTATGCGTTGTGAAATCCGAAAACATTTAAAAAAAAAAAATAATACTTTATTACGAGTGTGCTTGCTTTTTTGTCTTTACAAGTCATCACATAAATGCATTGTAATACACGGTTCGGCTGCATTAAATATTACATATCTGCCGTAGTTCTCTATTTATAGAGCGCTGATGAGAAGACTTCTGGACAAACTTGAAGAACTGCCGCCAAAACTGAAAACGCGACGTGGATCATAAATATATCAACAATTAAACAACATCTTACATTTCTTTTCACACAATACGTCTTCTTGCAGTATGAACACTAATTCGGCTGACTTTTATATTTGATCCAATTGGTAGATAGGCTGTATTTACACCATAATGGTGCACAGCTGATAGAAAAGGACACCTAGTGGTTAAAGCACGTTATTGCATTTCTTTGTTGAAATAATGTTATATTTGATGAAAAAAATATTAAGAGTACATACAAAATAGGGGGAAAGTAGAAGGTCAATGATAGAAATAAAGAATAGAAAAAATCAAGAAGATACTGTAAGTGATCTCTACAATAAAACAGCAGTTTAGTGCAGGACGTCCAAAGATATTAATAGGAGGATGTGCAAAACAGACAAACTAATAAGGCTTTATTACACATTAAAGAATACTTTAGGTTAAGGTCTTCTTTTGAATAAGAAAAAAGCTTTGGGGGTATCTACAGATAAATATTAAGCCTGACAAAGTACCAGAGGTGGGACCAAGTCATTGTTTTGCAAGCCAGAGTCAAGTCTCAAGTCTTTGCGCTCAAGTCCGAATCAAGTCTCCAGTCAGGATGGGCAAGTTCAAGTCAAGTCCAAGTCCTAAACTTTGACAAAACGAGTTTTTAACAAGTCCTTATGTGCTTTTCACCAAATGTAATGACACCCATCAACAGAATAATACTTAATAATCAAAATGCTCTTTATTAATCACATTAATAATGTAATAATCAATTTTCTCTCTGCTGGTAAAGTAACCTGTTTTTCTTCTATTTGAAGAGGGATCAGTAAGGTAAGGCTACCGTGACGGTTTGATTCAGAAGGAGTTTAATTTATAAGATCCCTGATGTTGAGGTAACCAGAATGTTTATTTCCACTGTGTACAACATGTTATAAGGGACCCACAATCTATCTTTATGCAAGGGATAATGTGCAGCCAGGCGGTCTCTATGGGGAAAAGAACACCCGAATATACATCCCTCTGCAGGTGGTACTTAAAGTATATTTTGATCATAATACTGTTCTACTTTTACTTGAGTAACATTTTGAATTCAGGACTTTTTATTGTAACCGAGTATTCCTACACTCTGGAACCTTTACTCAAGTACAAGATCTGAACTTCTCCCAGCTCTGACAATAAATCCTGAGTGGTTACCAAAAAAAAAACCCTGCTCTGAAGATTATTTTCATTTTACAAATCCTGCACTCAGCTTTGCTTTCTCCAATATCATTGAAATGCAGCCAGATGCTGCTTCTTTTTTCAGTTTTCGCTCATTTCTTGACTTTTTCCGACGCACTTGCATTTAAATCCGTCTCCCCGTCTCCACGTCGCTCTGTAGCTGGCCTGTACCACTACACTTGCTGTCTTTGGAGCGTCTGCGCCCCACCCTTCTTTCATATAATTGTATGATCCTAATGTGTCCTCGCATATGATTGGCCGCATGGTGGCTCAGCAAAATAAAGTCTGAAGATTCTGCTCTCCCCGACGGGAGTCTACTCTTCTAGCCGCATCTCGCGATCGGCGTGTTGGAGACCCCTGAATTAAAGTATCAAGTCCCGAGTCATTGGTGTTCAAGTCCAAGTCGAGTCGCAAGTGTTTTGTGATTTTGTCAAGTCGAGTCCAAAGTCATCAAATTGGTGATTCGAGTCTGACTCGAGTCCAAGTCATGTGACTCGAGTCCACACCTCTGCAAAGTACTAATATATTGCTTTCCTGCAATGTTAACTATGTCGAAGCGCTTATTTTAAGTGATACAATTATTCTGTATTCATGTTTTATATTTTCCATTTATTTGAATAAATGACTGAATAAAAGCACACTGTTTAATTATGCATTTGTTTTATCTTCTGTCAGAACAATTATTGCTATTGTTTTACATAGTATATCCTTTAACAGCCAGAATTATTTCTAGAAAATGGTGAAGGTTTGTTTAAGAGAAGGCTGTTCCTGTAATGAGGGTTCACATGTATGCTACATTGAAGGGTAGAATTGACTACACATCTTCAGAAACATAATTTGCTTCAGATATAACTCATAGCAATATTGTAACCATTAAGAAAAGCCAACTGCATTAAAAACCCAGTTAACAAACACTAGGTAAAGTATTTTCCTTCAGTAATTAAGATGTAATTCCAATGTAGACACACCTGGGGTCGCTGTTCTGTCTGTTACGCTGAGCCATGCATTGTCTGGAACGTAAAAGGGACGAAGAAGACGAAGTGAAGTGACGTACTTCCGGTTCAACATGAAAACATTCCCAGTTAAACATGCAAAAACAAATCGCTAAATAAAAAGATAAAACACTGGCATGTAATTTACGTTAGAATAAATAGAATGGTTTTGAATAACCCACAGTGCCTTAATGTACAAGCGAAAGAGGCTGTTTGGATGATAATAAAAAAAAAGAAGAAAGTTTTTGCCAATCCGATTAGAAATGTAACACTAGAACCGCCAGAGATTTTTTTATACCTAAAACCGCCACCGGGGTCAAATTGACCCGGTATTAGAATGCATTGATTTTCAAGGTAAAAGTATTGCTTTAAAAAGAAAAATGGTCCTGTGGTATTGGTTTTTGACAAGCAATTTTGTTAAATAGTTTCGTTTATTAACGCTACAACATAGCGTTTCGTGAGGCGGTTGTTGTTGTTGGGTGAAAAGCAAACAGCTGTTTGCTGCGGAGCACGCTGCTTCACTACAGACTGTTGCTATCAATATATATCTCTCTCTCTCTCTCAATCTATAAGGAACCGCAGTAGACAAAAGGCGTTGCTATAGCAACACGTCATGTTTGTTTACACGCAAAATCAATAGCGCGAAAAGGGGTGGGGTCAATATGAGCCGCTGGGCGGAAATAGGTATAAATGGCAATTTTTTGGGCTATTTCTTCAACTGACTTCATATTGACAATTTTTAATAACATAGGGTGCTACATACCACACTTTCAGGAAAAGTCACGGACTGGGAGACTTTAATATTTTATTGAAAAAAAGTTACATATAAAAAACAGCTCTGGGTCAAATTGACCCGATTGGCGGTTCTATATCTAAAAACCATGGATTTTTGGATATTCAAAGAGCCCGATTACAATGGTCAGACAGGCAAACAATTACATTAGATCATTGGAAATCGATGATCGGGCTCGATATATGGTTAAATATAGCAGTAGGCGGTCGATGTCCATAGATGAGAGTAAAATCTACGTCACTTTACAGCCCCGCTCACTTTTGGGGAAACCAACACTGTCATTTGAATGGCGATCAAGCCTGAAGCCACAGAGCTCTTCTTTTACTGTCCTTTTTTCTTAAGAAGTACAGAAAAACGTAACTCTGGATTTGTTTTAATGTTTGAGGTGCAATAAACGACACAGCAGCTTTTTGGCATGATAAAACTATTATTTTCTGCCTCGCTCATGAGAGTAACAGCTGGCAAAATGACAGCCTCGCCTACAGATTTTAATGTAACCATATATCGAACCCGATTGTCGATTTCAAATGTGTGCTCTAAAATGATATTTATAAATGACTATCATCATTATTATAAGCAAGACAATAAATGGCAAAGATATGTAGAAAATAAACGTATTTGAGATACGTTCATAACAAACGTGACATGGGAGAAAATAAGTTTCTTGCTAAACGTAATTGAGAATGCAGTTTAGTTCTGTGGGAACGTAATTTTTAGGAGACAGGGTTGTGTAGTGAGTAAAACTCTAACACAGCTGCCCCAAAACGCCTCGTTGGAGATTTCTCTTTTTCCATTGTTTACTTCCTGGGCACTCTGACGTGGGGATACCCAGAGGCCACACCCTCTGCCAGCCTTTCACGAAACAAAACAAACCTTTCAGCATTCATATGTACAGCGTAGGGCACAGAAGAACGATGCTATTCCTACTTTGTTTGGACCAGCGGGAGATTCGGGTACACATCCTGTAAGTATTCATTGTTGTTTGTGTATTTATGATGTTTAAAACAAACAAGGTAACTACCACTGCTGTTTAAATGGGTAAACGTTGGGATCGCGGAGAAATGCTCTCCGCAGACCCAGGGGGGGGCAGAGAGTGGATACCAGTGAATGCACATACTTTACAGAGATGCTGTATGAGAAACCAATGTGAGTTTGGAAAATTGCACAGTATAAATCTATTTTAGTATACCTCAACAATGGAATTATGATCAGTAGCAATGGCCATGACATGGGCCCTTTAAGAGTAGCAGCCGCAAGGGGTTGTGGGTTTTGGAGTCTGTGCAGTGGCGAGCCGTCAGGGCCCTCTAGGCCCTAAGATATTCTAAAAAATAATATTTGAAAACATAAATTTTTTTTTTTTTTTAAATATTTGTTTGTTGTTTCATTAGTTTTACCAAAATAACTTGACTTAATTGTATTTAAAATAATATTTCCAAATAAATAAATCGTTCGAATCTGCCTGTTCAGTTTCTGTTGGAATGTGAAGGGTTAAATGCCGTCTCTGCGAGTTACTGTGAAGACGGGAGAGCTTGTTGGTCCCTCTCTACATTCACAGAGGGCCCGCTATAGTAACTCAATGAGAGAGTAATGTCAAATGACAGTACAATTGACCAATCATATCTTCCCTCTAAATGGGCGGGCTTTATTTTCGCGGACTTTATGACGAGTTCCGCCCGCTGTGAGGTCTATGCAAGTGGTGCAGTGACGCGTCCTAAAACCCGGAAGTAAGCTGCGCATGGATTCCCTCGACAGAAAGCAATGGGATTTCTCCATAGGATTTTGGAAGATAGCTCGAAATAAGGTCTGTGGAAAACGAACCTGTTAGATAAATGCACGTTTTCTACCCTACTTTTATTATTTTCCAATCATAAATCTAATCGATAGATTTATGATTAGCATAAGTTCGTTCATGATGGCTCACTTCAGTGATAGGGATGACATCGTTGAGTTACAATGATAAACTGGAGTGGCAAAGGATCAGCTGCATGACCCGCCATCAAGTGCTTCATCCAAAAGGACAGGATGGACTTTGTGTTTAAGTGATTTGATCATCAAAGGTAGGCCTAAGTCATTTTCAATGTGGGCCGCCGTGCCGACTTAATTCATTTGTAATTGTTACTTGGCTGTGGGTGCCCTGTCATGATAGGTGTTTATATAAATAGTGTTGTTTTGTGTGGTAGAGGGTCGCTGTCATTGATGCGTTTTGCACCCCGGGCCGCTTTTGTGATATTCCGCTGAAGTATACGGTGTGACGTAATAACTCTTCTTTTTTTTCGAGGGAAGGGGGGGGGGGTCAGAGGGCCTAGGTATAAAAGTCACGGCTCGCCACTGAGTCTGTGTGTATATAAAAAGTAGTGATAGGAATTCCGGCTCTTTTTAATGAGCTCACCAAGAAGAGCCGGCTCTTTCGGCTCCCAAACGGCTCTTCATTTTACCACATATACCTTTTATAATTCAATCAAATGTGGCCCTGTTTTGACTAATGATTTATATGTGTACACATATATCACTTAAATTATTCAATAAATCCTTTGTACTGAAGTATTCAAAAGTAAAAATTACATGTTTAATATAAATGATTTGTTGTGGCCAATTATTTTCATTGCATTTACAGACCCTTGTAACACTCTGATACCACCCACTGACTTGCTTGTAGAACCACGCTACACAAAGCAGATAGCAACACCTATAAAAACTTAAGCATAGACGTTTAAAAAAAAGGGGCTACTGTATCGACATTTTAAAATTGTATTTAAAGAAAAAGCCCTAACAAAACAGCAGGGCTCTATTTCCGTATTAAAGATCCCATGTCATGGCCATTTCTACTGATCATAATTCCATTGTTGTGGTATACTAGAATAGAGTTATATTTTGCAATGTTCCAAAATCACATTGGTTTCTCATACGTAATGACAAACAGATTGCTGCGTGGGGTCTGGGTGCCGTGTTGGCGGGACGTTGCGGGGTTCGCTGCTCCGTCATTTGAGGCTAGAGGAAGGGAAAGTGTGAGCTGTATTACTGGTGTCGTTTCCTGGTTGCTGCGTGGGGTCTGCGAGACAGCGAGACGCCGCGGAACTCAGACGGTTTTTATTTATTCTTGTATAAAAACAGAAGGACGATAGTCGATAGCCCATAAATGAGATTTCAAAAGTATTTTATTTTGAAACTCTACATCAGATTGTCCTGATTTTCTGTGAGTGACTAGATGGGGTCTCCTGCTATCACCCTGAAGTGAAATAAGTATTTGATACTGGAGAGTTTCTGTTGTATTATTATCTAAAAACAGAAGGACGATAGCTCATATATGAGACTTCAAAGGTCTTTCATTTTGAAACTCTACATCAGATTGTCCTGATTTTGAAATCAATTGAAATTAGTCACCCAGTGGAAATGGACATTTTAATAATGAATTGAATGGTCAGATATGTCTTAATAACTGTGTAACGATCAACTATCTAAAATAGTTGTGTTAATTAAACGCACAAGGGGTTCTTGAATGAAATAATATTATAAAGCTAAACCGAACTGATAAACGGACAATCTACTCCTTAAACAAAATAAACAGAGACAGATTTCATGCATGGATCCATTATATTGACAGTTTTCCAGCCACAACACAAACAAAATTAAACAGTCCCCAACAAAAAGTCTGCTCGGCGATCCCCCGAAATGTCTTTACTGCCTAATCCAGGCTATTGTTCATTGACAAAAAAGGCTGTTGCTCCTGCGCCCGTCGGCGGCAAAAACAGAAATGTTTGTAGGCCTTTTCAGGCTATAATCCACAAAAAGAAAAATACGAAGATCAGCGTGGCACAAAGGAGCGATCTCACCCTGTGTTGGAGAGAATTTCTCTCTCTATCTGTGCGCGTCCTCTCCAAGGAGCCGTGCTTCCAGGTCGGTCGATGCAATATCCACATACGGTTACTTTCAGTTACTTCCCCATTGCATTTTAACGTAGATATACCTGCTGAGGAAACTTAAATATCCCGCTGAATACCCGCATTCGCCACACACACGCTTCCTCCCCCCGTGAGAACCACACCCTGGCATCCTGTTGACGCGCCCACTAAAAAGCCTCTGGGCGTGCCGCGACAGGTGAATATGCAGATGAGGCTTGCAGAACCACACCCTCAAACCGTACATAAAAGTGGACATTTAACAACTGTAGTTGCGAGGATAATACACATGTATCATAGTTTTCATTTCATTTCAATATAAACCACATGCCTTAACCTTTTCCCCTGCCACTATAGTTTATATGAAACACTTAGATCAATCTGCAACTGTCACAACTGTATCCTTGAGTTTTACATTCACTCAGTTATAATGTGGTAGTTGTTATGGAATAATTCTCCTTTACTTCTAGATATCTAACCTTTTGTCCTTTGACGTTTATGACCAACCCTGACGTCTGTTATCTCCCTTAAGGAACTGGGCTGCGTCAGCTATATGTTGTTGTTCCCAGTTTATGACCGGGCAACTCTCGGTCACAAATTAACTAACACCACCGCCGTCTCTATTAAAAAGGAGATGGTCTAAAAGCACTCTCGTTGTTTGTGACCATCTTCTACGTGCTGGTAAGACCGGGGCAGCGCGAGGTGCATGCATCACCCGATGCAAGGCAAGGCAAGTTTATTTATATAGCACTTTTCAACACAAGGCAATTCAAAGTGCCTTACAAAAAATGAAAGACATTAAGAAAATGGCATTTAAAATCAGTCATTAAAAATAAAAGCTAATAAAATAAACATTAAAAGAAAAAATACATGGATAAAAGTTACAGTGCAGTCTAAGATATGAATAGTTCAATTAAAAACAGTGACAAAAAGAAAAGTCTTCAGCCTGGATTTAAAAGTAGTCAGAGTTGCAGCGGACCTGCAGGTTTCTGGGAGTTTGTTCCAGATATTTGGAGCATAATAACTGAACGCTGCTTTACCATGTTTAGTTCTGACTCTGGGGACAGAAAGCTGACCAGTCCCTGAAGACCTGAGAGATCTGGATGGTTCATAATTTAGCAGGAGATCAGAAATATATTTTGGGCCTAAACCATTCAGTGCTTTATAAACCAGCAGCAGTATTTTGAAATCTATTCTTTGACACACAGGAAGCCAGTGTAAAGACTTCAGAACAGGAGTGATGTGATCCACTTTCTTAGTGTTAGTGAGGACTCGAGCAGCGGCGTTCTGAATCAGCTGCAGCTTTCTAATAGATGTTTTAGTGAGACCTGTGAAGACACCATTACAGTTGTCCAGTCTACTGAAGATAAAAGCATGGACAAGTTTTTCCAAATCCTGCTGTGACATTAGTCTTTTAATCCTAGATATGTTCTTTAGGTTATAGTAGGCTGATTTAGTAACTGTTTTAATGTGACTGTTGAAACTCAGGTCAGAGTGAGTCCATGACTACACCTAGATTTCTGGCTTCATCTGTTGTTTTGAACATTGCAGACTGAAGCTCAGCGCTAACTTTTATACGTTCTGCCTTGGCTCCAAAAACCATTACCTCAGTTTTATCTTTGTTTAATTGGAGAAAGTTCTGACACATCCAGTCATTGATTTGTTCAATGCACTTACTCAGTGTTTGAATTGGAGCATAGTCTCCTGGTGAAATTGTTACGTACATTTGTGTGTCATCTGCATAGCTATGGTAACTTATTTTGTTGTTCTTCATTATCTGAGCCAGTGGTAGCATGTAGACGTTAAAGAGAAGAGGCCCCAAGATGGAGCCTTGAGGAACCCCACATGTCATATTTGTCAACTCAGATGTGTATTTACCTATAGAAACAAAGTTGTTTCTGTCCTTTAAGTAGGATTCAAACCAATTTAGAACTGTTTCCGAAAGTCCCACCCAGTTTTCCAGTCGGTCTAGTAATATGCTGTGGTCAACAGTGTCAAACGCAGCACTGAGATCTAATAATACTAACACTGAAGTTCTGCCACTGTCTGTGTTTAAGTGGATGTCATTAAAGACCTTTACAAGAGCAGTCTCAGTGCTGTGGTTTGGACGAAAGCCTGACTGGAACACATCAAAACAGTTATTTAAATGCAAGAAATTACTCAACTGTTGAAAAACAACTTTTTCAATGATTTTACCTAGAAATGGGAGGTTTGATATGGGCCTGTAATTGTTCATTACTGAAGCATCGAGATTATTCTTTTTTAAGAGCGGTTTAATGACTGCAGTTTTCAGGGCCTGTGGAAAAATACCTGAGTGAAGAGATTTGTTTACTATATGAAGTAGATCTGAGGCCATGCAAGGCAAAACATCTTTGAAAAATCCTGTTGGAATAATATCAAGGCAGCAGGAGGAGGACTTGAGAAGTTGTATAATGTCCTCTAGGTTTTTATCATTAATCTGATGGAATTGTGTCATGGTGTTTGAATTGATGTTAAGTGGACACAGAGACAACACATTTGCTGTTCCTGATGCAGAGGCACTGACTGCTTGTCTGATTTTCTGAATTTTGTCAGTGAAGAAGGAGGCAATATCATTGCACGCCCTGGTGGATAAAAATTCAGAGGCTACTGACACTGGGGGGTTAGTTAGTCTGTTGACGGTAGCAAACAAGGCACGTGCGTTGTTTTTGTTTTTGGTAATGATGTCAGAGAAGAACGATTGTCGTGCGTTTTTCAATTCCAAATTATAAAGGCCAAGTCTCTCTTTATAGATTTCAAAGTGAACCTGGAGATTTGTTTTTCGCCACCTGCGTTCAGCTTTTCGACATTCTCTTTTTTCTGTTTTCACGGTCCTGGCCTTTCTCCATGGAGATATTTTCTTGCCAGACACTTCCTTTACCTATAACATTTTTAATTTTTGAATTAAAATGATCTACTAGCTCATTTACTGAGATGTTAGCAGGGGCAAGTGTGGAAGAAAAATTCTGAGTAAACATTTCCCTAGTATTTTCAGTTAAATATCGCTTTGTGGTTATCTCTTTTTGAACATTTTTGTGAACAGAAATAGAGCTCTCAAAGAAAACACAGGAATGGTCAGAGAGTGCAACATCAGTCACCACAACCTTAGAGATATTCAGACCCTTTGAGATAATTAAGTCCAGAGTGTGCCCCTTATTGTGTGTGGGCTCCGTCACATACTGAGTCAGTCCATAGCTATCAAGAACACAAAACAGTTATTTTGCCCCTCTGTCCTGGGGGTTGTCAACATGGATGTTAAAATCACCAACAATGACTAGACGGTCAAAGTCAATACACACTATAGACAGCAGTTCGGTAAAATCATTAAAAAAGCTTGCACAGTATTTGGGTGGTCTATAGATATTTAGGAACAGAGCTCGAGAGGAGCATTTCAGCTGAAGTGCCACACATTCAAAAGAAGCAAAGTTCCCATAAGATGTCTTCCTGCATTGAAGGGAATCATTGAACAGAATAGCAACTCCACCCCCTTTCTTATGCATTCTTTCCTGACTCATAAAACTAAAGTTGGGAGGTGTTGATTCGATAAGAACAGCTGCACTGTTATTTTGTTCAATCCAAGTTTCTGTTAAAAACATAAAATCGAGATTGTGTTCCGTGATAAAATCATTGATTAAAAATGTTTTTCCTGCCAAAGACCTGACATTTAATAAAGCTAGTTTAAGTTCGTTAAACACACTATCAGTCAGGTTTTTTGTAACAAGCTGTGGCTGACATGGAATCACTGCTAAATGAGATAAACTCACACAAACGTTTGAGCGCTTCCTGTATCTAAGATGATTCACCGCTCTCAATCTATTACCAATCAACACACATATCGGCAAAGCTACAGGCAGGCAGGGCGCCGGCATGTCCTGGAAAGAGTTGAGAGTGCCATACGCCCTTGAGCCTGGACCCAGCAGATATCAGTTTGCAGCGTTTTGTACACACACATCCCTATCAGGCTTTGAAGGGGAGGGAGGACCCACCACCCTGCTCCTCTCATCATAGGAGGGCAGGGTGAGGGCTACACTGTAGAAAGGGGGGTTTGGAAATCTGCTTCCATCTTCCTTGTATTGTTTTGGTTTGGATGATTGTGGTAGGCATGGTGATGAGGCCGGGGGAGATGGTGCGCATCTCTGCTTCGGTGATTTTGGTGGGCGTCGTTGAGGGGCAGGGGGTAAAGGACATGCTGCCAACCCTGCGTGTCGCCTTCATGCAGTCATCAAACTCCAGGGGGGTGGACTAGGGTTAAAGGGTGAGCGGAGAGTAGAGAGAGCTGGGGGATGAATGAAGAGTATACTCAAAGGCGTTGACAGGGAGGGTGACGGGCAGTGGAGACTCCTCCATTTGTGTCATAGGTCTCCCATAATGTGCCACAGTTCCCTACATTGCTGGAGGAACTGGTGCCGGTCTGGGGTGCATACATACAATTATAGGCTAATTGATCACGGGTGGGCAGTGGCAAGCAAGTGTAGAACAAAACGGTGTTTCATCGTTGTGATGAACACGATGGTGAGTGTATAGGCTGGTCGTGCAGGACTACAGTTAACTGTGCTGTTGTTGGAGAGAAAAGGTAGCGGAAAAAAGTCTATGCGCTCCTGATCGGAGGGGCATAGCGCCACTAGAATACAGTAGTGGTGGATAAGCTAGAGGATAAGCTAGTTATCGCTCTTGGACGGACATCAGGCATCGATCTAGGACTTTTATACAATGGTGGGCGCGTGAGTCAAGGCGCCCCACTAGAGATAATTCCCTACCCCGTCTGAAACCTCTTAACTGTGTAATACAGTTAATTATTAAAAATGTTAGAGTTCCTTATTTTTATACTGAAACTTGCACTACTGTTCAAAAATAAATAACAACAAACCTGGAATTATGCATTTGCGACTTTTTTTTGCTTTTTTCTTTTGTACCGAACCCGTACCGAACCGTGACCCCCAAACCGAGATACATACCGAACCGTGAATTATGTGAACCGTTACACCCCTAGCGCCTACTGATGCAATAAATGAAAAAAGAGAAAAGAAAATACTAAACTTCCCATTTGCATTTGAAACATTACTTTGACTTTTCTAGGCTCTTGTTGAAAATAATATAGGTTATTTTCATTCATACAAAAAAAAAATTGTTGCCACTGCTATAATCTTATTATAATACATTGAAAAGTACGTCATGGAAAAAACGTTATTATATATGGTCATTGAGTGTCACTCAAGCAAAACTCTTTCAGTATAAAAAATAGAACTTGGAAGAAAAATAAAAGTAAATTAAGCAAAACAACTATAATTTGAAAGTAAAACTGTTAACTTGGAAATAAATAATTTGTTTAATCTTGTCAAATTGTAGGTTACACCTCAGCTCTCTTGTTTGCGCTCTGTCATTTTTAGCATTAGAGTGGGGCGGCATTGGTTAAGTCTGTAGGGGATTGGACTTTGGACTGAAGAGTCGCCGGATCACCCCAACTGCTTACTGGCGCCAGCTAGACTGGCTGCCTCCGCTCTAACCTCTCAACTGCATGTGTGTGTATTTGTATATGTATGTGCATGTTGTAAAAAGTGTATAAAAACGTATGTGCGTGTATGACAGAGTGGAAACTGAACAAATTAATAAAGGTACATTTTCTTTTTCTTCTTAGCTGAGCATAGACAGAAGACCCCCAGAGGAACTAGCATTGCAGTTATTATAATACTACGAGTGAAAATATATGTAAGTATTGATCATTTGTGTTGTTTGTAATATATGTTCCAGAGGTGGGACCAAGTCATTGTTTTGCAAGTCACAAGTAAGTCAAGTCCCGAGTCAAGTCCCCGAGGGAGGGTTAGGCAAATGAAGCCGCTGATGTCACTTCTTCTTCTTCTTCTTCTTCTTCTGCTTTGGGTTTACTGGCAGGCCACAAACAACTTTGGCGTATACTGCCACCCGAAGTCCCCGACCGGAAGTCCCCGGAGTTGGGGACTGGCTTCAGTAGAAGTAGACTGAAGCCTTCCGAGTAAATCGCCAGAACGCCGACATCTCCTCATCACTACACCGCTCCCAAGTTTTAGTTTGTGTTGCCATAAGTTATTTTCTCTCCGTTGGTGCACTGGGCTAATGCTAATAATGCTAATGCACGCAAATAAAATGGCGGCTTCACAAAACTTTTTGGGAGTTTTACGGGGCGTGGTTTGCAATCTGCCCAGCCAATCAGAAATGGGAACCTTTTTCTCCCATGAAAGTACCTGCTCTCTAGCAAAAAAGGGGTGGAAAGGTTCTCATGAACTAAGTTCTAGTTTCGGATTTTTTTGGTGTGAGCGCACATTTTCGGAACTATATCGGAACTATACTGGGAAAAGTACTCCGGTGTGAAAGCGCCTATTATGTGGTTTTCACCAAATGTAATGACATCCATCAACAGAATAATATTATATTGAATCTACACAAATCATGAATGCTTTTACACAGTTGTATTCATTTGATTACAAATCTGCTCTTTATTAGTCACATTAATAATGTAATAATCCATTTTCTCTCTGCTGGTAAAGTAACATGTGTTTTTCTATTTTAAGAGGGATCTGTGACGATTGTTGTGCACCGCCAAATGTGTTAATCAGTCATGTTTCATGTTTATTTTGTATTGTTTTTCACTTCCTGTTTTGTTTTTGTCACGTCTCACTTCAGGTCCCTTGACTCCCTTTCCTTATGTGTTCTCCCGCCCTCATCAGCGTCAGATTGTTTTCACCTGTGTCTTGTTGTTGAGTGTTTAAATTCCCCAGTCTTCCCCAGTCCCCAAACTTCTACAGAAAGTTTATAAGAAACTTCAGTTCTGTAGCTGCTCCTCTGCATGTTCTAACTTTTCCTAAAGTTCCCTTCAAGTGGATTTCCCAGGCTGACGTCGCTTTCCAGCTCCTCAGGGAGAAGTTCACCACAGCTCCCATTCTCACCATTCCGGATCCCCAGCGCCAGTTTGTGGTCGAGGGCGATGCTTCCAATGAGGGAATTGGAGGTGTTTTGTCCCAAAAATCCATGGAGGACAACAGCATACACCCATGTGCCTTCCTGTCGCGTAAATTGACGACGGCAGAGAAGAACTATGATGTGGGGAATAAGGAACTGTTAGCTGTAAAAGCTGCTCTTGAGGAATGGAGACACTGGTTGGAGGGGGCAGAACAGCCGTTCTTAGTCTGGACAGACCATAAGAACCTGGAGAATATAAGAAAGGCTAAACGCCTCAACTCTCGGCAGGCCAGGTGGACTCTATTTTTCAGTAGGTTCAATTTCACTCTCTCTTTCCGCCCCGGATCTCAGAATCAAAAGCCTGATGCCTTGTCTCGCCTTTTCGAACCAGAACCTTTTTCTGTAGAGCCCAAGACCATCCTTCCATTAAACCGTATGGTCGGAGCTTTTTCCTGGCAGATAGAGTTGGACGTTAAGCAGGCTAATATATTGAACCCAGCACCTAGCAAGTGTCCAAACCACCTGCTCTTTGTTCCTGTGTCTCTCCACTCCAAGGTCATCCACTGGGCCCACACGTCTGTGCTCTCGTGCCACCCTGGAGTTAAAAGGACTATGGGCAGGATTAAACAGCGTTTCTGGTGGCCAGCCATGAAGAAGAATGTGCAGGAGTACGTAACGGCTTGTCCGGTGTGTGCTTGCAATAAAACCTCGTCCCAGGTCAAGATGGGTTTGCTCCAACCGCTGCCGATTCCTCAACGTCCCTGGTCACACATATCTATGGACTTTGTGACAGGTCTCCCCTCGTCCAGAGGCAAAACTACGGTTCTGACAGTGGTGGACCGGTTCTCCAAGATGGTACATTTCATTCCTCTAACCAAGATCCCCTCTGCCAAGGGTACCACAGAGGTCATGATGACCCATATATTCAGGATCCACGGATTCCCAAATGACGTTGTTTCCGACAGGGGTCCACAATTCATTTCAGCCTTCTGGAAGGAGTTTTGCAGACTCATAGGCGCTACTGTCAGCTTGTCTTCAGGTTACCACCCTCAATCGAATGGACAGTCGGAGCGCCTGAATCAGGAACTGGAGACTACACTACGCTGTCTCGTTTTCAAGAACCAGACCACCTGGAGCGAACACCTCACATGGGTTGAGTTTGCTCACAATACTCTTCCCACGGCGGCCACAGGTCTCTCTCCGTTCCATTGTGCCAATGGTTATCAACCTCCGCTGTTCTCAACCAACGAAGGGGAAGTTACGGTACCATCGGCTCATGCCTTGATTAGACGCTGTCGCCGAGTTTGGACTGGAGCTCGCCAATCTCTTCTCAGAAGTTCGACTCGGATGAAGGCTGTAGCAGACGTCCACCGCAGGGCCGCTCCCCTCTACAAACCGGGTCAAAAGGTGTGGCTTTCCACCAAGGACTTACCACTTCAGGTGGCTTCCAAGAAGTTGGCTCCAAGGTTTGTGGGGTCTTTTCCGGTGTCTAAAGTCATCAATCCTGTGTCTGTGCGCCTAAGATGGCGCCTGTGTCGGCATGCTGCTCCCTCAGCTCTCTGCCTTTAGCTATCCTGTTTTTGTTTTATGTTTGTCAGAATGTCCCTGCTCTGCTTGTCTATGATCGCCAAGCTCTCCTCCACCTAAGACCCTCACTGGAGTTTATACTGCTGCCCAAACCTATATCTGGCAACCGTAAATCGACTCCCCCCCCCCCCCTCTACTGTCAGATATTCCCACCTACCTGCGCCGGTTGCCCTGCATCCTGCCTCACCGAAAGCGCTTTAGGCGACGGGGAAAGCGTGGTGGCGTGCTTGTCCATCAAAAAGCACACCTGACGGCTTCTTCCGTGACTTATCCACGCATCAGATGTCATGGCCCTCCCGCTGCACGCCATCCGAGGGTTCGGTGGATTCGCCCTGTTTTTCCGGAGCTGCGGCCTTCACTGGCAGCTCCTCCTGCCCGACTGACTGCTCCCGGTCCGCGCGGCGTTCAACACGCACATCTTCGTCAGCTGAGACGCACTACACCTTCGGCCAGCCCGGAGAGAAAACTCTGATTGGCTTTGCTAAATGCTAGGTCAATAGCAAACAAGACGTTCCTGTTAAACGACTTCTTCACCTCTCATGATCTGGATTTAATGTTCCTGACGGAGACCTGGGTCCACACCGGCGAGTATGTACCGTTTTCTGAACTTCTTCCTCCCGACTGTACTTTCTTCAGCTCCCCCCGTACCACCGGCCGTGGTGGGGGTATAGCTTCAGTGTTTAGAGCTAATCTCCAATACCGTTTGCTTCACCCAGTAACTAGCTATGCATGCTTTGAGTTGCAGCTTTTTGAATTGAACCTAGCCTCGCTTATACTCTGAGCAGTCGTGTATCGTCCGCCAAAGTACAATAATGATTTTATAACTGACTTTTCTGACTTTCTGTCCGGGATTATGGTGAAATATGATCGTGTTTTGATCTGCGGAGACTTTAATGTCCATGTGTGCTGCGAGTCTAAACCTCTGGTTAGGGATTTTTTAAACCTCCTCGACTCTTTCGGTCTTATTCAGTCTGTGGCTGGCCCAACACATGATAAAGGACACACCTTAGACTTAGTATTATCGTTTGGATTGTCTATCTCTGTGGTTGAAATCTGTGCAGGAACACGTATCTCAGACCATTTACCGGTTCTGTTTACAACCTCGATCCCTTCTGTAGGAGTCGAATCACGTGCTCCTGCGCGTTGTCTACGTTCAATTAACCCCTTGACTGCCTCACAGTTTTCAGATGCTTTTAATACTTATCCGATTTGTAAATTAGAGGTGAACTGTGCTTTTAGTGCGGATGAGCTTATCTCTTTGTTTGATTCGACATGCACACTAATACTGGATTCCGTTGCTCCCTTTACGCTTAGACGCAACAAAGTTCTCTCAGAGCCGTGGCTCAATGATTGTACTCGCGCTTTTAGACGCGCTTGTAGGCGTGCAGAGAGAAAATGGAAAAAGGATAAACTTCATGTCTCCTTAGAAATTCTTCGTGCTTGCCTTTCCGATTATCAGACGGCAGTCAAAGCAGCCAAAACAGAGTATATTTCTCTGTTAATCTCCAAAAATAGCCATAAACCTCAAGTTCTTTTTAATGTCCTCAATTCGATCATTAATCCTTGTGATGCTTCTCCAATTGTGCCATCAACTACTCTCTGCGATACATTTCTTACATTTTGTATCGAAAAAGTATCTGCTCTTAGGCTAGCCTATACTAGTGCTACCCCAGATCCAGCTCCCTTTCTGTGCTCTGCTGTCCTCGACCATTTTGAGCCTGTATCCCTCTCTTCTCTCTCGGAAGTAGTCAAGCAGCTGCGGCCGACAAACTGCACCTTAGACAGCATTCCCTCTCGCTTCCTTAGAGATGTTTTTGAATCAGTTGGAGCAAGTGTTTTATTGCTTGTAAACACTTCTCTTAGCTCAGGATGTGTCCCAGCTGCTTTCAAACATGCCGTGGTTAAGCCACTACTTAAAAAGAAAAATCTCGATCCCTCCATTCTCGCAAATTTCAGGCCCATCTCCCAGCTACCCTTTTTATCTAAAGCCCTGGAGCGAGTAGTCTACGCCCAGTTGCAGTCATTTTTAACCACGCATGGTATCCATGAAAAATGTCAGTCTGGCTTTAAACCTATGCATAGCACTGAAACAGCCCTTTTAAGAGTTTTTAATGATCTGCTCTTCAGAGTCCTGCACGGGTCTGATTTTCAAGACCCGCTCCCGCCCCGCACCCGCGACGTGCAATACCGAACCCGCCCCGCTACCCGCACATATTGCCAATTAGTTCCGCAACCCGACCCGACCCGTCGGCACAAGATACGCAACCCGACCCGAACCCGCATAGCCTAGCCTATATATGAGCAGTGAAAACATGCAATTATTAACACACGCAGTTGCATATTTGTCTCAAAAAGCGTGGGATGTTGGTTATTTTCTCCATCTAGGATGACACCAAAAGCCTCCCAGACGTTGGATTTCGCTCTTGAGGAAGTGTTATTGAAAATGCTGTATTCTCCGCTAGAGAGCTTCACCTCAGCCATTTCGAATGTGGCGCGCACAGCAGCAGATTGATGCGCTGCAGAGGTTATGATTATGTGCGGTCCCGCGGGGGAGAGGTCTGAGGATTTAAACATTAAGCTAAATTATTATTATTTTAATATATTTATTATGCAATACCCGCGACCCGACCCGCATCATCTTTGTTTTACCCAGAACCGAACCCGGAAAAAAGCGTTTGAAAAAATATCACCCGCGAATCACCTTTTTTGCGGGTCACCCGTTGGGTACCCGCGGGTACCCGACCCGATGCAGGACTCTGCTGCTCTTAGCCGCCGATTCAGGCAGCCCAGCTATTTTGGTGCTGTTAGATTTAACTGCTGCCTTTGACACTGTGGATCATAGTATCCTGTTGTCACGGCTTGAACAGTCCGCAGGCATTATAGGCTCTGCCCTTGCATGGTTCAGGTATTATTTGACGGATCGTAGCTTCTCAGTGCAGTTAGGTGTCTTCTCCTCTGCCAAAGCCCCTCTTACCTGTGGGGTTCCCCAAGGCTCGATTCTGGGCCCCATCCTTTTTCTATTGTACATACTGCCCCTAGGTTCAATTCTTACAAAACATAATATCCCCTTCCATTGTTACGCTGATGATGTACAGATCTATCTGCCTCTCAATCAAAATGCCAACTCATTACAGCAGTTGAAGGACTGCTTAACAGAGATTAAATCCTGGCTGAGCCAAAACTTCCTCACCCTTAATGAGAGTAAGACCGAGGTCATCTTTTTTGGACCCCAACCAACAGTCTCCCTGGTTGATATTCTGGGCTCCCTCAATAAAAATATCCTCCCCTCTGTTATGAACCTTGGAGTGACCTTCAACAGTGCCTTTAAATTTGATAAGCAGGTTAGCACTGTAGTCAAGACCTGCTTTTTCAAAATACGACTATTGGCTAAGACCAAGTCGTTTTTATCTTTGAAAGACCTAGAAAGGGTTATTAACGCCTTTGTTACCTCGAGACTGGATTACTGCAACGCTCTGTATGTGGGTATGGATCAGGCCTCAATTAGACGCCTCCAGCTAGTTCAGAATGCAGCTGCACGTCTTCTCACTGGCCATAAAAAGCGCGACCATATCACCCCAATTCTGGCTTCATTGCACTGGCTTCCAGTTCGGTTCAGAATAGATTTTAAACTCCTTTTATTTCTTTTTAAAGCCCTAAATGGGCTGGCTCCTGCCTATATAGCCGAACTCCTCCATCGCTACACCCCAGGCAGAGCCTTAAGGTCGGCTGATCAGCTGTTGTTGATAGTGCCTAAGACCAGGCTTAAAACCCGAGGGCATCGAGCTTTCGCAGCGGCTGGCCCTAGGCTCTGGAATACTTTGCCACTCCATGTGAGGTCGGCCCAGACCCTGGGGGTTTTTAAATCAACACTTAAAACTCACTTTTTCTCTTTGGTGATTGTTTAATTATCTATTTATTTATTTAGTTATTTATTTATTCATTTAGTTCTTTATTTTAATATTTATAACATAACATAGGATTTCATAAAGTATTTTTTAAATAGTTTATACATTATTCAAGGAATAGTAGATAGGATTACTTAAAATATAGTACCTTATATTTCATCTTTTTTCCCTTTAGACCCTTGCGGTTTATTCTTAAAAATCCTTACCCTTACACACCCCCCATTTTCCCTCTGCTGGTCTATGGCCTTGTAGAGGGTAACGGGGTACAGAGTCGCTTAGATAAGCGGGGGAGTGCATCTGACGAAGAGATAGGTTGTTGTGCTCCCTATCTCTGTTTCTTATCCTATATCTAATAGAACTGCTCGGGTCTTGATAGATTGAGTGGGGAAGTTCATGAGATCTTTCTAGAGCAGTGCTTTTCAAAGTGTGGTCCGCGGACCACTGGTGGTCCGTGAACGCCCCCTAGTGGTCCGTGAGTATATTGGTAACATTTCACATTTGAAATAAATTTATTAATTTAAGTTTTCCGCACTCTCGCGGGAATATCTCAGCAATGGAGCGAGCTTAAGCTTAACTTTCGATTGCATTATATAGCACAGATAAACACCTTCATCACACATGTTGCCACTTGTTTGTACCATTTTCAGGCGATGTATTTTTGGATATTTGTGGAGTTAGGTGGTCAGCGAGTGTTTTTTTATTGGTTAAGTGGTCCTTGGTATGAAAAAGTTTGAGAAACACTGTTCTAGAGGGTTATCAAGAATAACTTTTATCCAATGACCTTTTCCCTCTCTGTCTGTGTCTGTGTATTCTCTTGTTCCGATTAACACAGCCAAATCTTTTTTCTTGTTTTGTATCTATATCTACACCGGGAAGCGGAGTCGAGGCTGATCCTCTTGCTGTAGTCCTGTGTCTTGGATCCTCTATCCTGAGTTCTGGATTAAGTCGTGGACTTCGGGTCGTGGCTGAACCTGTCACTGCGGTCTTGCCTTGGGTCTCGTCATGCTGCTTCCCTGATGGCTTCCACAGAATTGTAGCTGACATCCTCGTGGATTCATCTTCTTATTACAGACACATGCCTTTCCTAACATTCGGTCTATATGCTGTAAAATGTATTATCTCTTCGATTTACACACGGCATTTATTGCACGTCTGTCCGTCCTGGGAGAGGGATCCCTCCTCTGTTGCGCTCCCTGAGGTTTCTCCCATTTTTTCCCCTTAAACTGTGGGTTTTCTCTGGAAGTTTTTCCTTGTACGATGTGAGGGTCTAAGGATAGAGGTTGTCGTTTTTCTCATACTGATATTCAGAACAATCTGTGCTGTTGTATTTGCTGTAAAGTGTCTCTACTGTAGGCTATTTTTATTATATGTACAGCACTTTGGCTCGACCAAAAATCGTTTATAAATGTGCTATATAAATAAAACTTGATTTGATAAGACTTCCCAGATCCATGGGAGTACATCCTACATTCCACGTCAGCAAGATAAAACCAGTTTATGAGAGCACACTCATTCCCGCCTCCAAGCCCCCTCCACCACCCCAGTTCTTCGAAGGTGGCCTAACGTACAAGGTCCGCAAGTTGCTGGAGGTCCGCAATAGGGGTCGAGGCAAGCAATTCCTGGTGGATTGGGTGGGTTATGGTCTCGAGGAAAGGTGCTGGGTTCCTGCGAGATTCATTGTGGACAAAACCCTGATTCAGGATTTTTATGATCGGCCTGGGCCGTCAGGAGTCGGCCCTAGAGGGGGGGGGGGGTACTGTTGTGCACCGCCAAATGTGTTAATCAGTCATGTTTCATGTTTATGTTGTATTGTTTTTCACTTCCTGTTTTGTTTTTGTCACGTCTCACTTCAGGTCCCTTGACTCCCTTTCCTTATGTGTTCTCCCACCCTCATCAGCGTCAGCCCCGCCCCTGATTGTTTTCACCTGTGTCTTGTTGTTGAGTGTTTAAATTCCCCAGTCTCCCAGTGTTCAGTGTCAGTTTGTTTTGTCCTGTCCTCATGCCAGAGCTCTGCCCTTCAGCGTTTGCTCGTTTGATTCAAGCCTATTTTTGCTCCTGAAACTTATTATAAGTTTAGTTCCTCACGTTGTGAGCGATTTGCTGTTGTACCTTGTTTAAGCCTTTTTTGTCATCTCATAAGAGTGATTTTCTTTTGTTACCTTTTTCTACAAATAAAGTATATTAATTATACTTTACCTTTGGCTTCCGGGTCGTGCATTTGAGTCCTTATCCTTGTGTAACCAAGTGCTTAACAACGATCTGTCTGTGTGTTGTCTTGTCTAGATCTGTCTTTGGTTTCCTGTCTGTGTGTTCCCTCCTACCTGATTACCTGATTGTGTTCACCTTGTGCCCCTGTGTTTTCTCCTCCCTCCTCACCTGTGTCTTGTTTGTTTCATTAGTCCTGTGTGCATTTAGGTTCTGTGTTTTCTGTTTGTCTTTGTGAGATCCTTGTTTGTTTTTGACTGTGTTCACGCTCTGTATTTTTCTTGTAGCCTTTAAATGAAGGTATTTCCTGTTAAATCTGCGTTTGGGTCCGGCCTGCTTCGCTCATCCGTGACAGAAGGATCTCACCAAAAATGGACCCAGCAGACAGCCTGTACGAGGTGACGTACAATTTAATGTGCCTAAAAAATGACTGTCGATATGCCTTCAGTAGAGAAGAGAGGCAGTCTATCTCTACGGCACTCCAAGAAGTAACCTCAAGGCCCTGGTTAAGGGAGTTACTACCCGAGTGGGTGGAGGACTTTTTCGGTTGCTTTGAGGTCAAACCTGTTTCCCGGCCTGCTAGCCCCTGGCATGCTAGCCCCCTGCCTGCCACAGTTCCCAACAAGGCTCCTTTCAAGGACCATTTCGCTGGGTCTCATCTGGCCTTTGGAGGACCTCTGAGCCTCCACAAGGCTTCAAGGCAGCATGGAAGGAAACGCAAGGCCAGGATTCCAGCCCGTGCCCTAGCAGCCATGGTCACAGCCCCAGAAGCCATGGTTCAGGCCCTGGTTCCGTCCCCAGCAGCCATGGTCCCTCCTCTAGTCCCTGCTCAAGTCCCTACTCAATTCCCTTCTCCAGTCCCTTCTCCAGTCCCTTCTCTAGTCCCTTCCCAAGTCCCTTCTCTAGTCCCTTCACAACTCCCTCCTCTAGTCCCTTCTCAAGTCCCTTCTCAAGTCCCCTCTCTAGTCCCCTCTCTAGTCCCATCTCAAGTCCCTTCTCCAGTCCCTACTCAAGTCCCTTCTCTAGTCCCTTCTCAAGTCCCTTCTCAAGTCTCTTCTCTAGTCCCTTCTCAAGTCCCTTCTATAGTCCCTTCTCAAGTCCTTACTCAAGTCCCTTTCCAAGTCCCTTCTCAAATCCCTTCTCATTTCCCTTCTCAAGTCCCAACCCCATGTCCTGTCTCATTGGGGGTCCCGCCGACTGCTGTTTCGTCGGGGGTCCTGGCAGCCCCATGTCCTGGTCCGTTGGGGGTTCCGCTGGGGGTCCTGCCAACTCTGTCTCCTGTTCCGTTGGGGGTCCCGCCGTCACCTGTCTCGCCGTGGGTCCTGCCAACTCCTTGTCCTGTTTCGTTGGGGGTTCCGCTGAGGGTCCTGCCAACTCTATGTCCTGTCCTGTTGGGGGTCCGGCCAACTCTATGTCCTGTCCCGTTGGGGGTCCCGCCGACTACTGTTCTGCCGGGGGGCCTGCCAACCGAATGTCCTGGTCCGTTGGGGGTTCCGCTGGGGGTCCTGCCAACTCTGTGTCCTGTTCCGTTGGTTGTCCCGCCGTCACCTGTCTTGCCGGGGGTCCTGCCAACTCCTTGTCCTGTTTCGTTGGGGGTTCCGCTGGGAGTCCTGCCAACTCCGTGCCCTGACCTGTTGGGGGTCCCGCCAACACCTGTTCCATTGGAGGTCCAGCCAGCTCCGAATCCTGTTCAGTCAGAGGTCCCGCTGCCACCAGATCCTAACCCGCCAGGGGTCCCGTCTACACCATGTCCAGTTATGTTGGGGGTCCTGCTGACACCTCTTCCGCCGACACCTTGTCCTGTTCCGACTGCGGTCCCGTCAACACCAGCCCTTGTTCCGTCTGGGGTCCAGTCAACACCAGCCCTTACCCCGTCCGGGGTCCCACTGACACCAGCCCATGTTCTGTCCAGGGTCCTGTCTGTGCCTGTCCCGACGGCTCCGTTTCCTGTCCGGCCGACACCGGTTCCTGTACCACCAGGGGTTCCGCCATCTCCAGCTCCCAGTGCTCCCGATCCTTGTGCTCCTGCTCCCGCGATTCTTATGGTGTTGTTTTATGCTTGAACGTGGACAAAAGAGAAAGATATATTCTTCATGACCAAGGTTCGAATTGAAATAAAAAGTAAAGTGAAACTTATGCTTGTCACCCTCACCCTCCGGTCAATACGTTTTAATTCACATGAATCCCGTAATACGTATGTGTCACGGCTACTGCCTTCCTGGTCCTCATAACTGTGTTAATCTGTGTTTTATGTAAATGAGCTGTGCGGTTGCCCTGACGTGATTGGCTTCCGCCTCCTGAAGATTGTGATTGGAGCACGCCGGGCCCGACGCACTCCAATCGCAGCGCACAGCCGGCGCACACCTGCTGGAGATGACTACAAAGCCTGGGGACAATTATCACTCTGGAGGCTCTGACATGTGGACAGACGCCTCTCGCTACTTGCTCCTTAGAGAATTCTGTTAACCTCTTAAGCCCTGAACCTGTTTTTCAGGTTTCAGGCTCGAAAATGCCACTAACACAACAAAGACTATATCTTCACTTCTAAAAGGGGTAAATTAATAATCTTTTCTCTCAAAGTAATGATAAACCTGTGAGTTGGATGTAGAAGTGTCAGAATCAATATAGATGTTTTTATTTTAAAGTAAATTCAGATGGAACATAGTAAAAACATGTAAATTCTAATGTCCGCCTAAAAAAGACCCATTACTTATAGTAAAAACCACCCTTGAATGATGGGTTAGTAGACTAAAAGCTTTAGGAATCCAAACTATAACATATAATAAGTATCCTGTATCAAGATTGATGCAAAACAAGTTAAATTTGACCTGTTTAGAGAGGTTTAGAAAAATAAAGTCCAGGCGGACTCACCTCTGGGTAATTTGGGAACCATCAGTTCCATTTGAACTTTTTCACTGTAAAAATCATTTTATTACTTTGAATTTTCACTATAGGTATTCATTCCATCCAAATACAACTGTTGTGAATAAAAATAAAATATAAGAACATACTCTGTTATCCTCTTAGGCAAGGCAAGTTTATTTATATAGCACTTATAGGCCCCACGGACCGAAATCGCGTCATTTGCAGGAAACAACGTCTAAGGAACCTTACTATTTAATAAACTATGAATATTTTATATCCATATAACGGGAAAAAACTCATTTAACTGATCTTTTTCATTTATTTTTTCAAAAAAAACACAATGCTAACAGTGAGCATCTGAATTAGCCCCGAGCGAAAAATGCTAACCTATTACTGCACCTGAAAATCACTCCTAGCTCCCTTATTACTTATCCTAGCTCCCTTATTACTTATCCTAGCTGCACATCCAACACATCGTTTTTGATCGTAAAGACACAGAATCTAACGGTGCCCACCTCAACACTGAAAGATACAAACTTGCGACGTTATCAACAAAAACGTACATCAAAACAAGTGGCGCTAGGTACTAGCATGCGCTAGGCTAATGGCTTACCTTCCTCTTTGCCTGGTCTAAACTGGTCTTCAATGGCATTAAAACGATAAAAACGATGATGTAGTTAATCCATAGGTTAATATCCAATGGGGCTGTGTCCCCTTTGAAATGTTCTGATAATCTATAAGCAATAAAACTGCAATTCCGTTATCTGCTGTCCGCTCTGTGCTCCGTGTGCTCTGGGTTCTGCTGTAATGCCTGCTGTTACGTAGTAAACAATAAATGAAGCCGCCTGCGTAAAGTACTTAAACTGGCTGGCATTCTTTATACTTTACGCAGGACCATATCTCTGGAATCCATTGGTCGATTCGTGTGATTTCCACCTTTTTCTTAACCATCAGAACCAATAGAATCGATGGGCAGTTCCCAAATCAACGTAAACATTACCATAGCGGACGTAATAGAGAAGCGAACAAAGCATATCTGAAAGTGCACGCCTGGACGGCAACATTTTATACCCAGTATATTGCCATAAATATGATGAAGGATTATCAGTCAAAATTTCGACGTGACACAAAGACATTGGATTAACCTTGAGCGCGTTTTTATTCCGGTGAACACAACTTTTGATCACAAATCAAAAAAGGTAAGACGAAATTATTGTAATATTTTTGAAACCGGATGTTGTTTACTTTCTCTTTTCTGGCTGATAGCTCCGCAATTCGGGGTCCTACAGTGATGATATTATATGTCTGGAATCTGTGGAGTCTCAGCTTTAAATCGTATATCTTGTTTGTGCAGTTACGATAAGTAATAAGGGCATTTCTACCGTGAGTGCTGTGCAAAATCCGTTAGCATTAGTTAGCATTTTTTCGCTCCATGCTAATTCAAAGGCTTGGTATTACTCTTGTGTTTCTTTTAGCTAAAAATGGTTCACATTGTCAGTTAGCGGAGTTTCTTAGCGTTAAAAGGGTATGGAACATTAATAGTTTCATAAATGTTAAGAAGCCCTGAGACATAGTCTCGTAAAAAAACTGTGGGGGGGGTCCACTGGGGGGACCCTCGGGCTTAAGAGGTTAACTGTGGTAAAACTCGTGTGATTAGTAATGTAAGACTCTTTTTTGTTAGTTGTACCACTTTTAAAGTGAGGTTTTGTTTTGTTTCTTATTTAGTGTAATAGTGTGTATTCCCTTGTATGCAATTATACTCCCTTTGTTAGAGTCCTCCTTTTGTTTGGTTAGTTATCAACCTTTGGCCTTTTTTGTTGTTCCAGGCTGCATGCCTGCCACTTTGTTTACCCTGCTATTTAAAATAAACCCATTATAATTATACCAATTCCAACTGGCGTGTGTTGCATTTCCTCATCCCTAGTGGGGACGTAACAGTATGATTGTATGAAAATATCTTAAAATAAATACAAATGTATTTATTATAAACGTGTTTAACCTATCACTGTGTATATCACCATTCAAATATGTTTTAAACGTTTAAGAAACCTCATACAACTCAGTAAACACTGAGACTTTTTTTGATAATTTCAGTAAAAAAGTAACGTTCATATTCCTCCTTTTGATTATTATAGTGATGCATGTTTAAAACAAAGCACTTTGGCAAGTTACCACATAAATTTAAAATGCTTAATAAGCCCCGTACCTTTCATGATATAATTTCTCGGTCATAATCGGTTTGTTACAGGCCTGGCCTGTCACTTTAAAGGTCCCATGTCATGCTTTTCTGGTTATTACCCGTCCCCTTGTGTGTTATGAAGGTTTTTATGCATGTAAACGGTCTGCAGAGTCAAAAACCCTCAAAGTACACCCTGTAGTGCAACCCTGTCTCCTAAAAATTACGTTCCCACAGAAACTGCATTCTCAATTACGTTTAGCTAGAAACGAATTTTCTCCCATGTTAGGTTTATTTTCTACATATCTTTGCCATTTATTGTCTTGCTTATAATAATGATAATACTCATTTATAAATATCATTTTAGAGCACACATTTTAAATCGACAATCGGGCTCGATATATGGTTACATTGAAATCAGTAGGCGAGGCTGTAATTTCGCCAGCTGTTACTCATGAGCGAGGCCGAAGATAATAGTTTTATCATGCCAAAAAGCTGCTGGGTCGGTTGTTATTGTCAATTTTAATATAATAATAATTTACTTTTAATAGTCACACTCGATTTCACCGATGTTCTTGTTGCCCCAGCTGGTCGACACCTCTTTTAGCAGAAACAAAGGCTACATTAATGTATTAAATCGATGTTAATCCATGTGTGTGGTTGTGGAATTAACGGACGTGAAGTTGTGCGATTGCATCGCCAGGCAACAGCTTGGGTTCATGTTAATTTACAAATTCTTCAACTAGAACCCTAGTTATATTTAAAAACATTTTAGAAGTCCTCACGAAATACTTTAAAAACAAACCACAAACAGTACCCCACACACTCAGATGGCCGTATTATCTATAATGGCTAATGTCAAACAAAAAGGTTTCATCAAGCTGTAAAACTAAAAAGAATGTCTTGAAAATATTACAAAATAAATAATAAGAAAGTGTTTCAAGGGCGCATAGCCGTTGAAATATATATGCCAATAGCTTCCGTTATTTATTTTGGTCTCTCGGCTTTCATGTCTATTGGCTTCTTAAAAACAGCGGGGATAAGCTGCTGAACTGCTGTTGTCTTTTGCCGGGCTCCGGTGATTGGCAAATCTGGGTGATGCCTTCTGATATGATTTAGCATGTTTGGCGTGTGTTATCATTAGCATACCGCACCGCTGTCGAACAACGCCGATCCACCACTCCTACTCCCTCGTTATTGTAGTCCACAGGGAACCCGAAATGTTCCCACAAAGCTGATTTAAAAGAAGCAGGTGGGTCTTCTAGCTCCTGTGTGTTATCTAAAATCGCCATACAAACTTTTCTTCTTCTTATATTTTGTTAGTTTTGTTGTGTTTTCTTCTTGTTCTTCATTTGTTGTTTAAGGGCGGCTTGCAAACAGCTTTTAGTCGCAATACCGCCCCCTGGATTATATATAGTGTAATGGATACTGCCCTGATTGACAGACTTTTTTCCCACTTGTAAAAATAGGCGAAGGAAGCTGTAAGCTGGAGTCTGAAATGAGGTGCTACATCTGTATATGATATGTTTTATAATGATTGATCATGAAAGTGTTCTCAAAGCTGGTAAAGGTGCAGCTAGTTTGAATGACTTTGTATACTGCAGGGTAGCTTGTGGATTTACTCCAGGTGGAACTACAGTCTGATTTAACACCTGATTAGATTTCAAATCATTAATCCAGATCTGTGAAGTAACTAAAGGTATTAAATACATGTAGTGGAGTAAAAGTTCACCATTTACCTCTGACTTATGTTTACTGCCAACCTAAAAGTACCTCAAAAATACTAAGTTATTTGGCTCAGCCAGGTTATATGAGATGCCCAGTCTACTTACAGATGGGTCACTCATTTTGAAATATTAAACTTAGTTTTCTTTTCTTTAATGTTTCATCCTCAAGTAGAATGCCATTATGAAACACACATTTGGTTGTAATTTACAACAGCTGTAAGATGCTTGAAAAGTGCTTGAATTTGACTTTGGAAAAGGTGTAAGAACCCTATACAAATCATTTGACAAATCAGGTTTAAAGACAACAAAGATGAACGGATTACAGTTAACCAACGTTTAAAGCATTTATATAGAACATTTCATATTGATATCCTGCTAATAATAAATACAATATCTATTGGGTGATTATTAATTTTGATAGCTTTGGTATAGGTAAGATACTTTCATTCCACCTCCCAACACTCAAGTTATGTGATTGAATAATCAAAACAGATAAAACACAAGGTTCAAGATTAATAAAAACATCTTAAAATCTTTAGATGCCTTCAATTCATCACATTTATTTTTGCGCATTTCCAAATGCTCAAAGCGCAATATATTACATTAGGCATGAAACAATGAATACTGTGGACAATACCCACAGGAGCAAATGAGTGTGACTTGCCCAAGGACAAACGGCATGTTGACTGCATGGCGGTCAAGGCGGGATCGATCCAGCGCTCTTGATTTCTCAACTTTGTATCACTTTTTATTACTAGTTATAATGAATACCAATTTCTAACTATTCAAAAGCACAGATGTCACTAGTGTGTGTTTTTTTACTGTAACTGTTCCCATCCAATGAGAGTCAAAGCTCTCCATCACAGCAGCAGGAAGAAAGAGCCTCTCCATGCCTCTCCTCTGTATCCATTATCTTCTTCTGTGGTACAGAGGTGTGTTGTGCTGTGATGTGTTGCTGTGCACACTTCCCTCCTCTCTGCTGCGCTTCCTATCACTAATGCAGCAGACATTAGCATAGTGTTTGATGTCGAGTTAGGAGACATTTAGATGCTCTGTGTTTAACAACTGTGTCAAGTGTTTGCCGCGTCTATTTACCTCTCGAACAACATCAAACAATGCACACACAGGGCCACAATGACGCTGTCGCTGGGAAGCAGAATGAGTGCAGGAGTGGGAGGCAGAGAGAACAAGAATGATAGAGAGGGAGAAAGAGGGAAGAGCTCTCCTTTTCCCAGCACTATAGAGAACCAGACTGGTGTCAATCAGCAGCGTCCACTGCAGGTCTTCATTAGAGTCAAAACAGAAAGATTCTCCACTCTTCCGCCAAATAAAAGCAGAACGTTCTCTGTGTAAATCTTTGACAATTGTATTTTCATCGTGAATCCTTCCTTGATAAGTCTAGAGAGAAAAACTGCTAACTAAATATATGTGTGCCAAGTCAAAAGAAGATTATGCTAGATTAAAATGTGGTTAGATAATTTGTATATTGTAGACTTACAGGAAGCCTGACATACAGCTCTGATATTTGCATAAACTTGGTTCCATCAACTCATGGATGTTTGAAAAAACTGGAGGCTCAATGACATGTCAATGTAACTGTAAGTTGTCCTGAATTGTGTCTGCTGTTATATGTTATGTTAGAGTCAGAAATTCACAGAGGGAGGAAGAGAGGGTGGATGGCTGGAAGGTCAAAGACAACGTTGGCTTTTTAAAATGTACAACTGTAACTTGTAACTGCATTATACTGTATATACATATAACATATTTACAAGTATATTCCCATTTTAATACCCCCCAAAAAACATTTCAAAATCCAACCAAGAAGTTTGCTTTTATCCAAAGCGACTTAAAATATATGAAGGTAGATACAGTATGGTGCAAAATGCGAGAGCGTGTAAAACCCGATGTGACCACTTGCAGAAAAAATATCTGAGTTTGTGTGCATACATTTACACTTGTATAAAATATCCACCTAACTGTGAACCAAATTTGAAGCCACAGAAGAAAAAAATAAGTTTAGTAGCTTGTAGAAAAAAAATGAACTAGTGATGAAATGTTCACTTGCAGAAAAATACATATTTTTTAAATATATTTTCCATTACAACCTCTCAAATCAGTCATTACAACTTGACGAATCTGCTCTGTGGCAGTATAAATCGACGAATCTGCGGTCTTGACTTTTGCTACACTTCTTGCGATAAATGTGTCGCAAAAGTAATTTTCACCTGTAGATGTGGGGGAGGGAGGGGGGTTGGAGCGAAGGGGCGGAGCTATCAGAACGATGAGGCTCGGGTCAGTCCAAGCAGCAAACTCTGGGGAAGAGCCGGGACGCCAATACGGAAGTGCCACACACTGCAGTTCATCTAGTGGCCAGTAGGAAGCAATTTCCATAGACCCCCATGTTAAAATGCCCAACTTTACAGCAGAAATAAACATGTTTATATCGTGGTTCAAAAAACCATATTCTCTGTATAGTTAGATTCCCCCTTCATGACTACTGTGTGGGGGTGAATTTGTTCTCAACTCATCTGTTTAATTAATATTAAGCCTTAAAGTTATGCATATATTAGGGCGTGGTCACATTGAGTGACAGCTCTGTCAAGTGACTGCTGCTGCTAGCTTCTTGTCTCTCTGCTAGCTGCTCCGTGAAGCTACAGGGACTCTGCCTGCTCAGTTCATCCAGGGAACACAACTTGAAGCCGGCCGTGGTTGTTTGTTCTTCATGCTTATATATCGGACTATTGTGACTCGCTCTGCGGTTGAAACAGACGGTGCATGAATGCGGTTTTTGCGGTAAGTGAAATTCGAGTACTTATTGATGTGTTAATGATTTTTATCATCTACGTAATGAATGTTAAGGCTTGGGTTAGCGTGTAAGTGAGTGGTAGCTACATCGGTGCTAACGATGCTAATCGTAGTCTCCAAGTTAAAACCATAGACTGTATATATAAAGGTTAAAACGAAATAGACAAGTGTTAAGCGTTAAGTGGGATAATACTGTAGAACAAACGGCTTCTGTTTGAGGTTATAAAATAAGGTCATCCTTGTAACTTAGAGAGATATTTTAGTATGTAGGTAGGCACTGTATGCATCGCTAAGGTTAATTTAAATTGGCTATGCTCAAGTATGTAGACAAGCTAACGTCGAAGTAGTGTATATGTGAAATCAACCTCACAATAAGATGTGTATATTACAATTATTAATGTCATATTTCAAGATGATTACTTAGATATTACAATATGGTTGGTTGAGCTGGAGTTCATTATTGAGCTTACAGTTAACCTCTTAAGCCCTGAGCCTGTTTTTCAGGTTTCAGGCTCGAAAATGCCACTAACACAACAAAGACTATATTTTCACTTCTAAAAGGGGTAAATTAATAATCTTTTCTCTCAAAGTAATGATAAACCTGTGAGTTGGATGTAGAAGTGTCAGAATCAATATAGATGTTTTTATTTTAAAGTAAATTCAGATGGAACATAGTAAAAACATGTAAATTCTAATGTCCGCCTAAAAAAAACCCATTACTTATAGTAAAAACCACCCTTGAATGATGGGTTAGTAGACTAAAAGCTTTAGGAATCCAAACTATAACATATAATAAGTACCCTGAATCAAGATTGATGCAAAACAAGTGAAATCTGACCTTTTTAGAGAGGTTTAGAAAAATAAAGTCCAGGCGGACTCACCTCTGGGTAATTTGGGAACCATCAGTTCCATTTGAACTTTTTCACTGTAAAAATCATTTTATTACTTTGAATTTTCACTATAGGTATTCATTCCATCCAAATACAACTGTTGTGAAAAAGAAAAAAAAAGAAAAAAAATATATAAGAACATACTCTGTTATCCTCTTAGGCAAGGCAAGTTTATTTATATAGCACTTATAGGCCCCACGGACCGAAATCGCGTCATTTGCAGGAAACAACGTCTAAGGAACCTTACTATTTAATAAACTATGAATATTTTATATCCATATAACGGGAAAAAACTCATTTAACTGATCTTTTTCATTTATTTTTTCAAAAAACCCACAATGCTAACAGTGAGCATCTGAATTAGCCCCGAGCAAAAAATGCTAACCTATTACTGCACCGAAAATCACTCCTAGCTCCCTTATTACTTATCCTAGCTCCCTTATTACTTATCCTAGCTGCACATCCAACACATCGTTTTTGATCGTAAAGACACAGAATCTAACGGTGCCCACCTCAACACTGAAAGATACAAACTTGCGACGTTATCAACAAAAACGTACATCAAAACAAGTGGCGCTAGGTACTAGCATGCGCTAGGCTAATGGCTTACCTTCCTCTTTGCCTGGTCTAAACTGGTCTTCAATGGCATTAAAACGATAAAAACGATGATGTAGTTAATCCATAGGTTAATATCCAATGGGGCTGTGTCCCCTTTGAAATGTTCTGATAATCTATAAGCAATAAAACTGCAATTCCGTGATCTGCTGTCCGCTCTGTGCTCCGTGTGCTCTGGGTTCTGCTGTAATGCCTGCTGTTACGTAGTAAACAATAAATGAAGCCGCCTGCGTAAAGTACTTAAACTGGCTGGCATTCTTTATACTTTACGCAGGACCATATCTCTGGAACCCATTGGTCGATTCGTGTGATTTACACCTTTTTCTTAACCATCAGAACCAATAGAATCGATGGGCAGTTCCCAAATCAACGTAAACATTACCATAGCGGACGTAATAGAGAAGCGAACAAAGCATATCTGAAAGTGCAAGCCTGGACGGCAACATTTTATACCCAGTATATTGCCATAAATATGATGAAGGATTATCAGTCAAAATTTCTACGTGACACAAAGACATTGGATTAACCTTGAGCGGCGTTTTTATTCCGGTGAACACAACTTTTGATCACAAATCAAAAAAGGTAAAACGAAATTATTGTAATATTTTTTAAACCGGATGTTGTTTACTTTCTCTTTTCTGGCTGATAGCTCCGCAATTCGGGGTCCTACAGTGATGATATTATATGTCTGGAATCTGTGGAGTCTCAGCTTTAAATCGTATATCTTGTTTGTGCAGTTACGATAAGTAATAAGGGCATTTCTACCGTGAGTGCTGTGCAAAATCCGTTAGCATTAGTTAGCATTTTTTCGCTCCATGCTAATTCAAAGGCTTGGTATTACTCTTGTGTTTCTTTTAGCTAAAAATGGTTCACATTGTCAGTTAGCGGAGTTTCTTAGCGTTAAAAGGGTATGGAACATTAATAGTTTCATAAATGTTAAGAAGCCCTGAGACATAGTCTCGTAAAAAAATTGTGGGGGGGGTCCACTGGGGGGACCCTCTGGCTTAAGAGGTTAACGTCACAGTCATCTGAAGAACGAACCCAAACCTTGTTGTTTTTATTAATTGCATTACCAAATGGGTATCAAATAAACAGTAAGCATTGGTAACACAACTTCCAAAGTTACAGTAAAATAAAAAGGACCCTGACTCGGACAATACACAATCCAACATGTTCAACAGAAGAGAATCAGTTATATTGTTTGTACACATGGTACTTTACATATATATCTGTTTGTTTAAGGTGTCCAGGTGATGCAGGCAGGCTGGACCAGAGAGTGAGAGACAGAACTGGACTCCTCACAGCAGTGAACTTCAGCACAGGTACAAAGACTCTTTTTTTCATACTGTACAAAGAATCAAGAAAGATATTTGTTTATATAAATTAAGTATTGACTTGAATACACTGATATACATTCCATTAAACAATACTAAATACTAGATCACCTACACATCAGTTAAGTTGAGGGGTTTTTCCATGCAAAAGGTTACATTTAGATGTTAACAAGCAATATGATTGTGTGAAAATGAGACCTTGTGTCTCAATGAGATCTACACCTGTATAAATAAAGGCTAAAGAAATATGATTTTGTCAGCTTTCTAATTTATTGTATTGAAGGCAAAGATATTTAACACATAGTGAGAACTGCTACTATTTATCTCTCAATATTGTCTGTAAAAAACGTGGTAAAAGTTATTCTTTCAGTGAGACAACAGAGCAAGCTTCTACAGTTGCACTACGTTTTGATAACAGTTAAATATTATTTTGATAATAACATATATTTCAATGTTGATGAGCTTCATACTGTTCATTCATAATCTGATCGTCTTTGTAGCTCACTGTTGAAATAAAAACAAATCTTTACAATTACAAAATAATTATATCAACAGCCCCTAAACACACAAACACACCGCTTTCATAAATAACACACTTGTTCTGGAATAATATGTTTTATGTTTCCTGTCATTTTTGTTAGGAAAGGACATGCCTGAAAGACACGACATGTTCTCCTTCTCTGAGGGTCAAGAAGAACATCCAAGAGGAACATTAAAAGCTGATGTTATGAGATTTTAAGACCAGTACAGGACATTCACTAAGAAACTACTTTTATTGTGAAAACACAGTCAGCTGATCGAATGCACCTATTTCCACATATACACTCCATCAGCTGATTATTTCTATTTGCCTCACTTTGTGAGCTTCACATCACTTGTGCCTTGTACCGCAGAGTTTGCAACGTCACAAATAAATGGGGCCAATCTTCAGTCAGATGTGAATTGAAGAATTGAAGTAAAGTGTTATGGCAGAAAGTTTAATACAGCATATTTCTGCTATATTCATTTTTAATGTCATCTAATATATGGGTATTAAAACTTGGATGGACAAGTCAAGTTTTTCCTCTTAATCATAGAGAGGTTTTTTTTACATTGATGTTCTTATAATGATGTCCCATTTTTAGTAGAAGTACATTTAGCGCAAATGGTCTTTTCTTCCACTTCACTTGTTAATAATCAGCAGGTGTTTTTTTGGCTATTTTGTGAGTAGGTAATGATACAGGACAATCTGTGATCTCTGCTTTAAGTAAAAATAATTACCCATTGATAAGTATGTTTCAGAGAGTCATTTTGGGCTTTCAAGGGCAGAACTCAGTAGATTGTCTGTAAGAGTTTTCTGTACAATCTGGAAGCTTAAATTAATGAGAGAAATGTATGTGCGTTCATTTCAAGACTCCTAAAGAGCAGGAGACGAGTGGGTCACACACAATTAGAGAGACAATGGTCCTTCTGATTCTGGGTGAGCTGACTTCGGAGTGGAAGGGAAGTTCAGAGATGGCCTTAGGGTATAGGAACAGTTAAGCTTTGTTGGTTGGCTGGTCCTGAGGAGGTCATGAGATGATGACTGGTAAACCCCAACAAGTATGGCTTTCATAAGGAAAGACATGTGACATTCACGAGGGACTGCAGGATGAGATGTGTGTATTCATTATGCTGAGCAATACCGGTGTTTGTGTTTTATTGATTTCTATCTGTTTTTTCATGTTATAAGTACTAAATTGCCACCACATTTTGGAATAATTGGTTTAAACAGATGTGTGTGTTAAAGATGTTTTAGGGGGAATGTGTGTGCGTTCTGTTAAAGAGTCCTCTGTCTGTGAAATTATATGACTCCAAAGCATGACTGTGGGACTGCCTAAGGGTAGACACACACACACACACACACACACACACACACACACACACACACACACACACACACACACACACACACACACACACACACACTGTAAGGAGATGGAATCAACAAACTGCTGACTCATTGCCTAGGCAAACCGGCCAAAACTCCTCCCCGCTTATGTGTATAAATACTGTAACATTCTTATGTTCAATGCTCTCTTCCTGACTGGCTGTCGTGGTACGTATATCACCCGGTGGTTGGAATTGAGCCCGGAGTACTGTTGCAGACTGCTCTGTATGGTGTATTGTGTTGTGTTTTACCATTAAAACAGATTATTGTTTAACCCCTATCCTGGCTGTTTTGAGTTTTCCTTCTTTTAGAACAAACTCATATAGGATCGGCGCGGAGCAGAGATATCTGCTCCAACAGAATGTGTAATCTAACATTTTCAGTAAGAATAATGGACAAAAGGAGTGCAGATACAAATACAATTTATTGAAATGTGAACCAAAACTTAATCAAACATGTTTTAAATAAAAAGCACATATGGACAGAAGGTGTAAACCTATTAAATGTATAAATAAACACATTTAGTCAAATAAAGTGACAGACTAGGCCTGTGCAGTTGGTATCAGCTATGCCCAGCATGGGCTCCTCCATCAGGCCTGGTCCTCCTCGCTGAGGAAAGACCCTCAGTCCTCTCCAAACCAACAGACAGGACGTCCATCACACGGAGGTTTCTCCCTAAAGTCTCAGCAGCTCTCTGGACACCATGCTGTCTCAATCCGTCCACACTGAATATGAGAGGGGAAAATGAAAATAATAAATGCTTTAGACAATAAGAAATATAAAGTTGACTGTTGAGTTGCTCAGTTTTTTTAGATTGTCAATACTATTACTGTATAACTAATATATCAGGTTAAGAGGCACATTCAAATAAAGATTGGTCTTTAAATAAATGTTGTCTTTTGAATTGTCTAAAGTCAAGGATCTAGAACTGGTACTTAGTTTTAATGATACAGTCTGGTTATTATGCTGTTTGGAGGAGGCCTCACAGGTAAGAGCACTAACTAGCTACCATCACATGTACCTTAGCTTGACTTAAATGTATTAAACGTGTAATTAAGTGATATCAAAATATAAATAACTAATGTCATGCAAACATATTAATATTTGCTTGATTCCAGTGTTGAATTTAGCACAATTGCATACAAACGTTAAGGGGTTTTAAGATTCTGAAGTATTATGCTAAAAACTCAATAACTTAGATTATTATTTATAGTTTTGCTGAATAGTTTCATGTCCGCTTACCTTGCGACGGCAGTGTGCAGATGGGGAGCATGTTAGCTTAGCTTGATAGCTTCAGCTAGCTCTGGAACTTCCAGCTCGGTGGCAGGAGGTCCCGCCTCGGCTCCGCCTCTTTGCCCTTATTTGGAGCAGGCTGGAGCAGGCTGGAGCAGGCTGGAACAGGCGGGAGTTGAACTCTGACGTCACTATCGAGCCGTTAGTGGCCGACTCCGCCTACTAAGGGCTTCTCGGCAACTCTGCAGAATCCTATGGGTGACATCACGGACCCTACGTCCAATTATATATACAGTCTATGGGTTCGACCTGACTGTGGCTGTGACTGTGTGACTGACCCATAGACTGTATATATAAATGGACGTAGGGTCAGTGACGTCACCCATAGGATTCTGCAGAGTTGCCGAGAAGCCCTTAGTAGGCGGAGTCGGCCACTAACTGCTCGACAGTGACATAAATGTCATTTGTAACTAAACTTTGTAAACTAGCAGAGATATGGCCAGTGTTGCGTGAATTAGCCTATGGAATTAGCCATAGACTGTGGCCTATACAGTATAAGGAATTAGCGTATTGTGAATTAAACTAAGCTTTCCCCTATGATTTAACTGTTCTTGATATTACACGATACAAGTTTAAAAACGCTTCTCCATGATTCAAATATAAACAGTGTAATATGCATGGGCTAACAAATGCAAAATGTGCATATTTATACTTTCTGACCATCAATTGTATATACATTTAATCCAACGTTACTGTTTCAACAGCGCTGTGAGAGTATAAATTAAATATGACTGTAGAAAAAGAAAGGCGCTTTTATATTGATTAAACCATTTTTATTTATTTCAGCATTAAGAAAAAAAGATGGCAATCTCCTCCACAACCTGTAAGTTGATGGTCCTGGCTTACTTTACATGACTTCAGATGGTTGACATTACACACAAACATACTATACATATATGTATATATATATATATATCTATATCAGTGACGTGCGGTGAGGTTCATGGCTGGTGAGGCACTGACTCTTTCAGAGTCAGATTTACAAATATTATATTTTGACCTTAATCGAAATATTCGGTTATTTTCAAAAGCTTTTTTAGTCTGATGTTTCGATTCATTTTAAACAGACCGTTCAACAAAAGGATACCCCAAATCTAAATATTGGATTGTTCTTTCTTAGTAAGATCCCATTTTCATTACAATTGGGGTCTTACCTTGACTTGAAGATGAAGTCCATGCTATCCTTCTGGACAACAATCTCTATTACTAAATTGGTAAAAGTCCTCCTTATCTTCCTCTAGTTTCAAAAGTCTAGCTTGTTGTTTGCCTCTACCGTCTCTGCGTAGAATAACAGTAGCAACAGGAACCTGTGGGCTCACTTGCGCCCCCTTCAGTGCGGCAGAGGTTATGGCTGCCTCCCCTGGTGCTTTTTTCATTGCCGTTGTACGATGAGACCAGCGAGCCTAAATATCATATATACGTGAAATAAGTTATTTAGAGACTATGGATGGCGAGGATAAATGTAATAAAGGGATCTACAAACATTACATTGGTGACATACAGTGAGATGGTGCAGGCATGCACTTAGGGCCCGCTTTCCAGTTTCTGTGTGGTGACGCATTCTGAGTTGAGGCAGATCTCATCTGTGCCTCACCTTGCCCCACAGTAACTGGCTTAAGCGCGCTCACAAAATAAGTGCCCGCGTTAAATTAGTGCCCGCGCTCCAGCCAGTTACTGTGGGCTTACGAGAGGCAGAGCAAATTTACTGATTTTGACTATAAAAAGCGATTGGAATCATACATAAATCACACTTACAACACAGATCAGTAGGGATGTAACGTTATACCGAATATCGCGGTATCGCGGTAAATAAACGTCGCAATACCGTCGTAAGACTGACAAAATCTACCGCGATTATTTTTTTTTTTAAACCTTTATTTAACCAGGTGGTCCCATTGAGATCATCGATCTCATTTTCAAGAGAGACCTGTCCAACATGGCAGCAAGTAGGTTACAACATGAACATAAAACAACAGAACACAAAAGGACATCGTATTTACAGTGCTACATTTACACACCTAGAGACATTGACAAGTACCAACAGTATATTTATATCTCGTCCTGTCAATAAGCCTCACCTTCTTGGCAAAAACTGTATTGTTTTTGAAGTAGTGGAGAGACAATGCACAGTTTGAACCACTGCTGTCACCCATGGCCAAAGCATATCTCTCCGTCCCACTGAGGTGGCGTTAGACTTTTTCGCTGTCCGTCATTTTGACAGACAGGATCGTAAAATGTCCGTCATAATTCCTTATTACCCGTCGGGTCTGAACATTTCACGAGAGAGCACGCTCATGAACTGTCAACGGGGGGGGGGGGCAGTGTTATGCCGTGTGTGCATGCACCTCGCGGGAGCGCGCACAGCGTAAAGCAAAACCTCCCAGACATGTGTTGATCTGTACGGCAAAGTACGGTTTGGAAACTATATCATTTCCTTTTGGAGGGCATGCATAACACAGCATAACACCAGAGCCTTGCTGTGGGGAAACGTTGGCGCTGTTCCGAGTTTGTTCCGATTTTTCCGTCATTGATAAATAAAATATTCGGTTAACGCGACCACTGCTGTCCCAGCAACATCAGTACCAAGCGAGAGAGTTTTTTCCAGAGCAGGGGATATTGTAAATGCCCAAACATCCCAGAAACATTTTCCGAGTAAAAAAATTTGTATTGAAAAAAAAAAAAATTGAACGTTTTCATTGTTACCAAGGTGGTTGCTAGGGGCGCTGCTATCGATATTATTTCTGTTATGTTGTGTAACTGTTTAATGGTGTTATCTTTATTGCTACCCTCTTCCCCGTCAATGTATAGTGTTGGTCCACAGCGCAAACGTATTAGTTTAACAAAATCCGCATCTAAAGATACGTTATTTTCCCCTGTGCAATTCCAGTCTCACATCTCACAGCACATCGTCATTAACAAATACCGGAAACAGACGGAAAACATTTAAAAAAAATACTTTATTCCGAGTGTGCTTGCTTTTCTCTTTGAACGTCATCACATAACGGCATTGTAATACACGGTTCGGCTGCATTAAATATTACATATCTGCCGTAGTTCTCTATTTATAGAGCCCTGATGAGAAGACTTCTAGACAAACATGAGGAACTGAAAACGTGACGTGGATCATAAATATATCAGTAATTAAACAACATCTTACATTTCTTTTCACACAATACGTCTCCTTGCAGTATCAACATTAATTCGGCTGACTTTTATATTTGATCCAATTGGTAGATAGGCTGTATTTACACCATAAAGGTGCACAGCTGATAGAAAGGGACACCTAGTGGTGAAAGCATGTTATTGATTTTCATTATTTTTATTATTAGATATTAATAGGATCCCTATAAAGTATATTCATTACTCGTTATTCTCTACTAATAGTTAATTAAAGACTGTATATAATGACTATTTTGCACATCCCTTTCAAGATTTCAAGATTTTCTAAGGTTTATTGACATATCATACACAAACGGTGTAGTTATGCATTGAATGAAAAACTTGGGTCGCAGGTTCCTCAATAGTGCATTACAAGACATCTGGCCGGCCACTGTTGCTCATGTAAACCTACTACTGCTGCGCCCCCTGTAATCTCAGAGGCACCCCGAGTCATTTTGTTCTGGAACCGGGCCTGTACACGGCCATATACTAAACACACTACAGAGCCCATTCCGTGTCCTGTTATTGTTTACTTCCTGTCTGCCTTCTTCTGGTGATTTATCTGACATCCAGCGCTCCGTCTTTTAACCTCTTTTCCTTTCTCTTTCTGGATCCTCCTTAGCAACCTTCATTATAGTCCTTGACAGTGGTCTGTACTGGATTAACAACGTGTCACATGTTAAGAATTTACAATCAGAATCGAGTATTCAACTAACCCGTGTAATACACGTTGTTAGTAGCCTTAAGGGCCTACACAGTTGTTATGCTATACCACATCGCCCTTCACTGGATGTATAATGAGCTGCACTAAACTACATTTCAGCATTTAAAATACCTAGCCATTCTTTTTGCGGTTATTTTGATGAAAGTAACTCAAAAGTAACTACAAAGTAGTGTAACTCATTACATTTCAGAGACAGTAATATTGTAATGTAACTTATTACTTTCAAAAGACAGTAATAAGTAATATGTAATATATTACATTTTGGAAGTAACTTGCCCAACACTGATATAGCCTACTGCTTTGGCACTAACGGTTGACAACCGTTTATGAAAATAAAACCAATTGAACTGTACTGACATAATGACACGTTTTATAATTGTCTTGGGCTCCTGCTGTGTTTTTAAAGCCTTTGTAAATTATCCATGCTATTTTCTATTTAGCTAACGTCGAAGTAGTGTATGTGAAATCAACCTCACAATAAGATGTGTGTATATTACAATTATTAATGTCATATTTCAAGATGATTACTTAGATATTACAATATGGTTGGTTGAGCTGGAGTTCATTATTGAGCTTACACGTTAACGTCACAGTCATCTGAAGAACGAACCCAAACCTTGTTGTTTTTATTAATTGCATTACCAAATGGGTATCAAATAAACAGTAAGCATTGGTAACACAACTTCCAAAGTTACAGTAAAATAAAAAGGACCCTGACTCGGACAATACACAATCCAACATGTTCAACAGAAGAGAATCAGTTATATTGTTTGTACACATGGTACTTTACATATATATCTGTTTGTTTAAGGTGTCCAGGTGATGCAGGCAGGCTGGACCAGAGAGTGAGAGACAGAACTGGACTCCTCACAGCAGTGAACTTCAGCACAGGTACAAAGACTCTTTTTTCATACTGTACAAAGAATCAAGAAAGATATTGGTTTAAATAAATGAAGTATTGACTTTAATACACTGATATACATTCCATTAAACAATACTAAATACTAGATCACCTACACATCAGTTAAGTTGAGGGGTTTTTCCATGCAAAATGTTACATTTAGATGTTAACAAGCAATATGACTTTGTCAGCTTTCTAATTTAATGTATTGAAGGCAAAGATATTTAACACATAGTGAGAACTGCTACTATTTATCTCTCAATATTGTCTGTAAAAAACGTGGTAAAAGTTATTCTTTCAGTGAGACAACAGAGCAAGCTTCTACAGTTGCACTACGTTTTGATAACAGTTAAATATTATTTTGATAATAAAATATATTTCAATGTTAATGAATTTCATATTGTTCATTCATAATCTGAGTACAATTAAAAAATAATTATATCTACAGTAAAGTAAACAGATATTGTTCTAAACGGTATTAAAGTAAACAGGTATTATCTTGAACTGTATTGAAGTAAACATGTATTATTTTGGACTGTTTTAAGTAATCCTATATATATAACCTTCTCACTTACACTCAATGATCCAGATACCCTGCTACACACACATACACCTCCTTCCACCAGCACACACGCATATTCTTTTCAAGGTTCTTTCTGGGGCCAATATAATCTCAAGCACCAATATATCTGTGTACAATGTTTTATTGTCTGGGAAGGAATAGTTTGTGTGAAATATTCCTTGGGAAAGTAAAGGAGTGAAGTCAGGTGGAAGATAAAGATTGACTCTGTCCTTGTTTACTTTCGAAGCTGTCACGCTCTGTTCAGAAGTAAAGCTGTGTACAATGTTTGATTGTCTGGGAAAGAATAGTTTGTGTGAAATATTCCTTGGGAAAGTAAAGGAGTGAATACAGGTGCAAGATAAAGATTGACTCTGTCCTTGTTTACTTCCGAAGCTGTCACGCTCTGTTCAGAAGTAAAATACTTTTTACCAGAACTCTGATTCGCTGTATTGGGCCCGACCCGAAGTGAATCCAACCAGTAAGAACACCTAGGGGAGTGAGCAGCCGACGCAACTCCTCCCCACGGACTCTCTGATTCGCTTAGGAGTAAAATGGGACGGAAGAGCCAACACAACTCCGCCCCAAATATGTCTATGTATACTGTTGTTTATTCATGCAAAATGCCCCCTGTTTCTGACTGGCTGGTCCCGATATCTGTATCGCACGGCAGTAGAGCGGGGAGCCCGGAGTGCTCTGTTACAGGGCACTCTGTATTTCGTATTGTGTTTTTTACCATTAAAATCAGATTATTGTTATAACTTTTATGCCGGTGTTTTGAACTTCTTTTATTAAATCTGACCAGGCTCATCTAACGGACGGTGCGGCGCGGAGGTGGGCTTTAAGCCACCACTACTGTGTTTGCTCCAACAAGCTGGTGACCCCGACGTGATGAGTGCTGGTCTCTAGAAGGACCACCGACAGCCAGCGGACGGAATTCAGTCCAGGGGAGGACACCTGGACACCACGGACAACTACACCAGGGCGTCCTACATGATACAAAGGTAAAACAGATACCTGTTGATTACCAAAATCTGTGATTTGGCTTTGCTACAAATTTTTTGAGTTGTCAGCGGTGTTCTCAGTGTTCTTATTCACAGTAAAAAATACAATACATATTTTAGTTAAAGAGCCTGTGACAGCCTCCCAACAACTGTTGTGCAATGAAATATTGGGCTACTAGTCATCTCGAACCGTCAGTTTAAAAAAGAAGTTGCGATACCGTTCCGATAAATATCAATAATTTCGAACATCGCGGGGAAATTCCTTCGACTCATTTTGAAGTTTTGGGGGAAGCCGGAAGTGACGTCAATGCGGGAACACTTCACCGTGCAGCGAGAGAGCCAAACACGGACAAAGTGTGTTGTCATGCGTAAAAATGGTGAATTACTGAGTTTAGGCACGTTAATAACGTTGTAATGAAGTTGACTACAGTATATTCATATTTGGCAGTGCTTTCATGTCAATTCGGTGAACATAAACATAAATGATCGTGGTGAAGATGATGATTAAATTAGGATTAAAAATCGGTAGTGAGAGCTGCTGAATTTCCTCCCGCAGGATGTGATATAAAAACAAATCGATTATTTTTGTAGTTGTAAACTCAAGTGGATGAAACTACATTTATTAGTGCTTTCATGTCAATTCGGCGAACATATGATACATTAAATGATCGTGAGGATGATGATTTAAAAATCGTTTGTTTGAGCCGGTCTGCATTTCCTGATGAGAAAACAAACCGATGCTTTTTGTAGTTGTAGTACACCAACATGGATTAAACGTGTGTTTTTTTTACCACAATGTTGGGGAAATTAATGGATAAAATGCACGGATTATTATTATTATTATTATTCCCACTCTGATCGGGACACTAGGTCCACCGTTTCCCCGCAGCGAGGCTCCCCCCATTGACAGTTTACGTGGGCTGGGTGCAGTGGCGGACTGGCCATCGGGACGAATCCCGATGGGCTGGTACCGAAGTGGGCCGGTCGGATAAGTCACTAGCACATCCCCCACTCTCCCCGTTGACAATTTACTAGCGGTACCGAAGTGGGCCGGTCGAGAGTCCCGGGATGATTTTTAGTCCCAGTCCACCACTGGCTACATGACCGTATGATCACCCATATTGACGCACCTAATTCCTAAACTTCTAACAGATACAACATAAACCGAACCTTCAGCCTCATATGAGCTCTCAGACACGTTCAAAATTAAACTGTCATCGCTGTCTGAGCTTGCTGCTGTGTGCACCATCGTGTTTACATGCAGATGCTGGGATCCTGAACGGTGCAGCTGGAGCGCTGTGCCCGCAATGACATCACACATAATTTGGCGGGACTTGAAGAATCCCCGAGAAGATCCAGAAAATGGTCAACATTGAAGGGCAGATTAATGGTTATCAAAGTACAAATATCCAAAATCAGTTCAGTAACGATTTTCAAGGGGACAATATTTACTCAAATTGATGGGTTTGGATGATGGGGGAAACTCGTGTCACAGGCTCTTTAAGTAAGAAAGCGCTTAGAGTCAGGTAGAGCAGTCCTGTACCTAAGGCACCAAGAGTGTAAGAGTCGGGTAGTGCATTCCCGTACCTTAACTCACTAAAGAAAGTAAAGTGAACCAGTGAGGTCTCCGTGAGGTAGTCTAGTCCTGCACGGCTGACACGCTGGGGAAATTCTGTAATAAACTGTGTGATTTTTTACGTCGAATCTGTGTAATAATTCAGAAGAGAGAGCAGAAACATAGTGACAGGAGAAAGTTTGCAGAGCTGAGAGCTTCATCAGACAGAGGAAGCTAATTCGTGGTCAGCTGCTGCCCTCTGGTGGCGAACAGGGTGTGTAACAATATTCTGTGTTGTTTCACGCTGGAAACTTTGAATTTTGGATTCAGACTGTGTGCATGTCTGAATTAAGGACAGGGCATTCAAATAAATAGAATAAGGACATTAAGAGTAACGACAAGAATTGTCCAGTATATTAATAAATACAAGTGTACACATATCAACCTAGTCAGATAATAGATACGAAGTCAATCATGGAAGGAGTGAAAGATCGAGTGATCTGAAATTGGAGTGAATACATTGAAAATTAATAGATCAATGTGTGATTTTATGTAGTAGATATATTGAAATAAATAAGAAACTATAATTTGTTGTTTTTAGCATAGTTTTTGTAGGATACAGTTACGTCACTTTGTGGTTTTATGAGAGGTTTTGAGAACTGATTGGTACCATTGCATTACATTGTGAATTTCATGGTATTTGTCATTAACTAAGGATTGTACTTAATTATATGTCAAGGAAAAAATTAGATTACATACAGTAACGTTAAGGGAAAGTAAAAAGTGGTTCACTGAGTATATGACGTACCTTGAAAGATTAATGTCTATAAAAATTAAATATAATAGTGGATTCCACCTAGATTAGACGTAGACAGAGGAGAATTTGTTAGACATGAAATAACGAACTCACTGTAAGAAATATATATATATTATAAATGTTATTTGGGAGTAGTATTTATCATACTGTCAGAGAATATTTTAATCTGATCACTTGGTATATTGAGTTTCTCAGCGTTCCTGAGAACCTGTCAAAATTACAAACATATGCTCCTCATTAAGTCGCAATATCCCCTTGCTGCAACTTGAACTGGGACACAGGTCAAAGGGTCATCTTTCTTCCTGTGGAGAATAAATATTGTAGACACAGAGGGGCCGTTGTTACTGTGTCTGGCATTGATTAGACACAGTTGCAATAGTCCGTCCCTCTCAGATATATAATAGATCTGATTCTTTTATTCTCTTCAGAGTTCCGCGTGGTGGCTTACACATAACACTGTGATAAACTATGCGGGGCTCTCCGGCCGTTATCTGTGAACTTTCAATAAACCTCAAAGTGTTTGATTAAACAATGATTCCAGTCTCCATCTTTCCTGCGGCGCTCTGAAGTTTCCGTAACAAATTGGCGTCACGAACAAGGTTACCAAAAAGATCTTCAGAACTGGTAAGTGTAATTTCAAATCTATATTTGGACATTTCCTTACCAGAATCTGTGATTGACGGTATCATAAAATTACCTGTGAAACTGAGCGGCTGCAATTTTTTTTTGGTAGACTTCTGCATTAAAAATGTCATGCATCTGTATTGAAACAGATCGCCAAATTCTGGAGATTTCAGCGGTTAACTGGTTAATTTAATAGCAGACATCTCCTCGGATCTGCACGGCTAAAGTGTGTGTGTAATTTCACCCCCACCCCCCTGCGGCGTAGCAAGCAGAGAGGGTGAAATGCGGAATGACACAATATTCTCTTCCTCACACCATTTGTCGATTTTGGAACTAAACAAAAACGATGAGAAAATGGGAAGGGTGGTATGCGGGAATATGTGACATCGAGCTGTGTTTCATAACAGATGAGTTGTTGAATTTGGCTGTTGTTTGGAAGACAGGGTAAATTAAAAAAGCCTCCGCTCTCCGCGGACGGAGAGGGCGGAGCACCACTAAATTCGCATAGTGGTTGTTGATTGAGAATAAATTAATTATTGCTCTTCAACAGATTCCGTTCTTAGCACTTGTACAAGTATATATGGGCAGAAGGCACTCATATTAAACAGATATTTCCCTACCCGCTGAGATCTCCCTAATTCGGATTAAATTAAGCTGGATCAGTTTTTGCTGTCACGCTGGTGTTTATTGCGAGTTCATGTTTGTTTGTCTAATTGTTTCTATATTGGTTTGTCCCGCCGTCTTGTGTATGCTTTGTAACAACTAATGATGAATCAGTCCATAGCCAGGGTTAAATGAACTAAACTTTAGTTATCTCACCAAAAGTAAATGACTTGAGAAAAATAAATAATGTGAAGATGTAAAGCAAAATTATATATTATAGTATAAAGGTGCTGCAAAATGAAAATAAATAGCAAAGAGTGTTTTATGTCCTGCATCTGTCTCACACCATGAGACCCTCAGAGGCATGACTGCTGGTCATTAATACCGGCCTGAGGAGATCAGAGTTTAAAAAAAAATCTGTCTGCTCGGTTAATGTTGTATTATTTGTTTCATTTATTCTTAATCTATGTATTGTATGGTAATAATGAATAAAAAATGTAATGTATTGAACACATTCCGAAACCAAGCAGATAACACAGAACTAGACTCAGACATAATACTAATTGTGGTTGAAACCTTTTTGCGCTGTTGCTGCAAAATGGAAACTTTATTGATTGTCTATTCCAACTGGCCACTGGAATCAGATAATTAATATAAGTTGAAGTTCAATTACAGTTTTAAATATAGTTTAACATTCTTTATTAAACTGTTTCAAATTATTTCTAGTACAATTGGTATTCAGACATTACTACAATTCTAATAGTTGTTAAACTACTGAGCTTATGAACAATAGAGTAAAGGTCGCTGGTTAAGCCAGGATCAATATATTTGTTGAGGTTTTTATTATGTGCATAATAAATGTGTTAAATGAATTGAGCAATTTTTAAAGGACTATAATGTTGCAATCTCTTTAGGATAAGTAATTGCAGTTCCAAGATAGATGTTGTTTTCCCTGGGCCTCTCCTTCACAGGCCCATAAATCATGAGACTTCCAAATCCGAACAGACGGAGATCAGTATCACAAATCCATGAAGGGGTTCTACTTGGCCCAATTTAAATACCATAAAGAGAGTATTCACCCAGCTGTTTTGATTTCTTAAAAAAAAATTCCAGTCTAGTTTCCTTCGAGTTCAGTCTAAGCTACAAATTGTTTCTCATAAACATTCGCACTGCTGGTTTTAATCCTTGAGCAGACACACACACACACACACACACACACACACACACACACACACACACACACACACACACACACACACACACACACACACACACACACACACACACGCATGCACACACCCCCACACACACACATACACACACACACACACACACACCCAAGCACACACACACACACATGCACACACATGCACACACCCACCCACACACACACACATTTTGGATGAGTATTTGCCTTATCCACTTTTTGCCTCCTTTAGAGTTATTAGTAATTCAGGATTAATTATTGAATTGAATGTGCTACATAAGATAAAATACTGAAGCTTTGACTTGATCATTTCGTTCACAACATTAGACCTTGTCCTCTCATCTCTAATATAATAAGATAAGTGTGCATGTTGGGTGTTTTAACACTCCTGTAATGTACCTTGTCTTGTCAGGGATGCAAACTCATCAGGTATGAAAAAGGTGACAAGGATCCGAGCCCCCGACCCCACGGAATATCGGTTTTAAAAATGAGGAATAACAGGATGATTTTAGCAGTCCAAAACAACTAAAGCAGCAGTGGTAATAATAACAGAAACGCTAGAGTCACATTTAATAGAAATATATAAAACCATTCACTTTAATTGTGTAGCAGTCAGTTTATAATTTTGGCAGCACTGTTGAGCATTTTGAGAAAAAATAAATGTATTTTCATGCCTCTGTGCAAGGCTTAGTCTTCCTATCTGTATAACCGGTGCTGTTAAGTAACTAAGTTCATAAACTCAACTAGTACTATACTTGGGTACAATTTTGAGATACTTGTACTTTATTTAAGTATTTAAATGTTTTGCTACGTATTCTTCTACTCCACTACAGTTCAGAGGTAGCCTACATGGTGTATTTCTACTCCACTACATGTATTTAATATCTTTAGTTACTTTACAGATGTGGATGAATGATGTGAAATCTAATCAAGTGTTGAATCAGACTTTAGTTCCACCTGGAGTAAATCCACAAGCTACCCTGCAGTATACAAAGTCATTCAGACTGGCTGCACCTTTACCAGCTTTGAGAACACTTTCATGATCAATCATTATAAAACTTATCTATATATATTATTCTGAAATGAACCAATCTGCACAATGATTTCTTTTATTGTCGCTATTTCCACTATATTTTGATGGGAATACTTTTATACTTTTACTTGAGTAACATTTTGAATGCAGTACTTTTACTGTAACATAGTATTCCTACGCTCTGGTACTTCTACTTTTACTCAAGTACAAGATCTGAGTACTAAAGCTAACGTTAGCAGATAGTGACAATGTATGCTAGTTAGCTAGCTCAACGATTCCTTAAATAATATTGCGCAGGGAAAAAAACTTTTAAGTTCACATTACGCTCTGCCGCTCCGACAGGGAGCTCTGCTCTGAACACCTGAACGCCCCGTTCTAACAGCTGTTCACCAGCGGTCCAGTCTGTGCCACAGTGACTCCGGACCACACAGCTCATTTTAACGAACGCACCCGTAGATAATGTGGCTGCTGAAGCTAGACCATCTTCGCGATAAAAGCAGAGCCTTATTATACATCCATGAGCAGAGCCGACAGGCAGGAGGACTCGAGCACACAGCTCGCGCTTCATTGTCATATATAAGAAGAGCACCGTGCGTGTCATGATGGCACATAACAGCTCGCGGCTGCAGATTACTCCGGTTCCCAGACCCCCCATACCCCAATAATATTTTTTTTTATTGGCAGATCTACATGAATCACACAAACGACCTATTTTGGATTCAAAACTGCGAATTTCGCAGAAAGGTGACAAGTTTGCACCCCTGCTTGTTATCCTTTTCATTACAGAGCTGGGGAAAAATGGTGTATTGATTAGATTCTGATCCGTGCAAGTCCAATTTTAACTGACTTTAGTTCTAATTTTAATGTTAATTTTGATTTCAACCCATACGTAATTATTTAAATTAACTCAACATTTCACATGATGGATTAGTGTTCCACATTTTCACACTGATTTGTTTTATGATTAGGCCAATGGTAAAGAGAGACATTGATGGTCCTGTGTCCTTTTTGTTAGTACGTGGTTCCATTTTGTCTGTGGCCTTGGACGGTTTCACTGAGAGTCACCCAGTTCTGCCCTGCTACAGTCCGGCTGAGTGCAGTCACAGAGATGCTATGGCTGCTCTACATGAAATGACATTAATGGTCTGATCCGAGAATGGACACCATTTCCTGCTCCCAGAGTGAATGACGCTCCTCAAACTGAACATTACAGCCGTTGATTGATACTGTCTCACATGGGTCTGCTCCCCCCCATGGAGCCATGAACTGAAAGCTTGACCTCTGCTTTGAACACTTGGAAGCCTCATTGCCACGCCAGCACCAACCCTTGGGTCAGTCAGATGAGACTAACGGCTTCACTTAGGGCATTTGGGTCAGACACATGACTCTCGTTACCACAGAGTGGGTTGTTTTAAGGCTATTCATACTGCTATACAGAGGATGCCTGTAAGTTGGCAAGCTGTTAAAAACCCCTACTTTGTTTAGTATAGGCCTCATGTCAGGGGCCTCTTACTGTCTACTTCTACATGTATTCACATTATATGGACCATGTTTCCACCTGGTGAAACTAGAGGCTGCACGGAACTCAGGCTACAATACAACCATTCTGTTCTGCTCTAACGATTCAATTTATAGATTCTACATCTAAACAATTCGTTTTTTTATTGTTTCCAATGATAACGTCACCTTAAGTGGAGGAATGCAAACCTGTTTTCAAACGTAAGGTTTTGAATTTGTTTGACATTTCTCAGTAATGACACCCTCGGACGCCCACTATCATTCATGCTATGCCTTCAGTGATAACTCAGATGTTAAGGGGGTTGAAGTTTTTTCCTCCCGAATCGGCTATGCTTTGTTTTTTCAACAACGGTGTGCATTTCCTGCATGATATATGCTTCTCACAATTGTTTTTTGTTAGCTGCGCATAGGTGATACTGAGTCTTCTCGAGTAATGGATTATGATCTCTACCATGCTTACATGGACTCGTATGTTTTATTTCATATCTAACAGAAGTGAGAGACGAAAGACATGGAGAAGATGTAAGAGAGATGTGGAAGAGAGAATAGAGAGGGATAGGAAAGAGAGAAGAGATATTTGCGAGTTGCATACTGATACTGAGTCTTATCGATTGATAGCTTATAGACAATACCATGTTTGAATAGACTCCTACTTGTTCTTACACATGTGACATATGTAAGAAAAGGGAGGGAGAGTCAATTATATTGAGTAATTGATTTCATATTGGAACATTTATTTCAAATGTATTTTTGATAAACTAATATTTTATCAAACGGTAAATGGTGAATTAATATAACATTTAGAATCATTGAGAAGGGGTTATATCCACAGGGACTAGCTCACATTTAACTTAAAATAACATTTCTCTGCTATGGACTGATGAAAATATGATTATTGCATGTTAAATGACTAACACAAACCTTACATTTATAATGTGCATGTGTCAGGAAGGCTCCCAAATAATTCTGAGGGGCCTATCCTATTTTTGTAATTGAATGATAATGTGCTAATCCATTACCTTGAGTTGTCTTCACTCAGGAAAACATCCCTATCAAGTGTTAATAGTGACCAGAACAGCCCTGAGAGTACAAGGTAGAGCGGAGTGGATTCACGCTTCCAGATGTCGTCTCTCTCCTCTACTGGATGCTGGCGTGTGAAGGCAGTCATCATCATCGTCATTCTGGGTCTACTGTACCTGGCCAAGGACGCCCTGCTAGATGAAGCTGTGAAAATCCCAACGACAGGAGGCGAGGGCTCTCGCCCCTCTGAGGGAGAAAATAAGGTGCCTTATCTGAGAGCACAGACGACTTGACTACTCAGGGTCCAGACCCTGAGGGCAAAACAACACCAACGGGCAAATCAGTGCCTAGCGACAAGGACAGGTTGTATCAGATCACCACACAGACATTCAGTATGGTGCGAGAGACACAAAGAGAGAGAAAAGGAGGAAGAATAAGGAGGATTGTCTCCCTCCCTGAACATAAATCAGAGACTATTTCTTTTAACTGTCCAACTTCAATATGTACTCATCTAACTGTATTATTGTGTTTCCTGTGTTTTTAGTTTACTCAACGTGGGAGATGTATCCAAAGAACCAGTACCGTTGGTTCAGGTTCTCGTCAGAGGTGGTAAGAATAGCTCTCAACACAATTGACAATATGCCCCCAGAACTGTGGTGTAGCACTTAGAACAGTTACAGACACTGATAAGGATGAGGTAAAATGTACAATGAGGAAACCAGATTACCAGGTTCCCAATCCAGGTGTCACTGCATGCACATTTACTGGACCAAATAGCGAAACAAATGTTCTATCCACTCCACTTAAACAATCAGGAGGTGATGTAGATTCTTTACAAAAGGCCTTAATCACTCCTTCTAAACGAACCAAATCTAATTCTGCGATAAGTTTAATGTTAGACTACGCGCATGAACGCAATGTTAGCAACTGTTGGCTGTGCCAAAATATGCCAGAATCCATGCATTCTCCAATGTTTAGCCAATTCCTTTCACGAAAGCTGACTACGGTCTAGTGAGCTGGAATGATATAGCATCCCGAATTAGCGATGAGGCAGATGATTGTTACACTCCTTCCTACCCCATAGACTCTGAGCAACATTTACAGTACGAGGGCTTAGTCTCTCTTATTGTTGATACAGTAAATAAAGATTACCTGCCAGATGGTTTCAAACGATTAATGATGCTAAGACTTATATATGTCAAGAAATACATCCACCTAGCTTTTGAATACAGATTCCAATTAGCTCTAGTCCAGACTAATTGCTCAGCTAATTCTACGAGTCCAACATGTACAATGCACCACACACCCCATCTTTGTTGGTTGAAGCTTTGGTAACCGTTGTGCCCTGGTTTGGCTCCAGAACAGTGGACTCCGTTAAAGTTAAAATACATGACTGTACGCAGCCAATACCCTTAGGCAAGCCTCCTACACGTGATTGTTCAGTATATGTTCCCCAGTTGTAGTGCACGAGTGGAAAAATGTGTCTATCTGTTTCCAGAATGAAGCAGGATCTCACACCTCTCCAGATGTGGGACACAGCGACTGTAATACCATAGTGAGGGTAAAATTAGCCAGAATTCCCCTCCCACAGAGAGTGTACTTAGTTTGCGGCGACCGGGCCTATGGCTGTGTGCCATATGACATTTTTGATGGCACCTGTTATCTAGCCTACCTAATCCCTTTAATCCGTAAAGTAGAGCCTAATGAGATTGCAGCGATACTTCCCTCTTTACACAGGAACAGCAGGTCCATTACACAAGGACAACAGATAGCTAGCCTATTTTTGCCTTGGTACGGTATTTATGTTACTCAGCAGGAAATAGTGGCACTGTCCAACGTAGTGGAACACCATCTAAATGTATCTAACACAGCGATGTTAGCTGAACACAAAGAATTGCAGGAAGTAAGGACAGTAGCATTACAGAATCGTATGGCGCTGGATCTTCTCCTAGCTGCTCAGGGGGGCACATGTAAGGTAATTGGGTCTGAGTGTTGTTCTTTCATCTCTGACGCTACACCGGAATAATGGACATGGCGCATGATACTGCTAGGGGAATAAAAATTGCATGAAACTCATGGATTTACATTAGGGGATTTAAGTGGAACCATTGGATCCTGGGGAGCGGGGTTGGTTAAATTTGTTGTTACTGTTTCAGTGTTTATCTTGGTTGTGCTAATTCTAGTGATCTGTTTGATAACTGTAGTTAAATTAGCCATACGCAGGGTTGCCAAGACCGCCCTCCATGCCCCACAGAGGCTAGTCGGATATTCAACTGTAGGTGAGACAATGTTAATGTACGACGCCGAGCTTCCAGATCCCTGGGTCTCCATTGCGGTTTCTGCCCCCTGGGTACCCCCATTCAGCGATTGATAAAATGATTACAGTTGACACTCAAAATAAAGAACAGATGTTTTGATTTTTCTCTTTTCAGGTTGTTATAATAAATGTCTGACTTTTCCTTTTCAGATTTTGAACAAATGTATTTGAATGAAATATATGTATTACTAAGTGCCTTACTCTTGAATAAAGCGTAATGAAGTAAACGTAATGTAATGTTAAAGATTGAGGACACTGCAACTTTGCAGGTTACAGATTGATCTATTCATCACTGTGAATTTATACCTTAACTGGGAATTTTAGCTGGATCTCTCATGATTCTGATTTTATACCTCAATTGGATTTCTTATAATCCTAAATTCTAATTGTGTTTTAATAAGTCATTGCCTTGAAGTAAATCTTTGAGATGTAAGCTGATTTAGAATTTGTGTTTGATGAATGAGATTAACTGAGTGATAAATGATAAAGATCTTATTTTTGAACATATATTTTGCTATTATATTTTTGTATTTCATGTGTGTTTATTATTGTGCTTTTGACAAATGATGCCAAAACTGAGAAAGATGATTTTTCTATTATGATTGACTGTGTTAATCATTGTGATTGAAATGTTTTCAATCTTGTTCTACTTTTGATGTAATTGATGTAAGTGGGCCCACACAACTCTGAAGACGCTTATTGATTTAAGTAGTGACTGAAATATTCTTAGACTAATGTTAATTGGTTATCAATAGATTGATAAAAAGAATGGAACTGTCAGAGAATATTTTTAATCTGATCACTTGGTATATTGAGTTTCTCAGCGTTCCTGAGAACCTGTCAAAATTACAAACATATGCTCCTCATTAAGTCGCAATATCCCCTTGCTGCAACTTGAACTGGGACACAGGTTAAAGGGTCATCTTTCTTCCTGTGGAGAATAAATATTGTAGACACAGAGGGGCCGTTGTTACTGTGTCTGGCATTGATTAGACACAGTTGCAATAGTCCGTCCCTCTCAGATATATAATAGATCTGATTCTTTTATTCTCTTCAGAGTTCCGCGTGGTGGCTTACACATAACACTGTGATAAACTATGCGGGGCTCTCCGGCCGTTATCTGTGAACTTTCAATAAACCTCAAAGTGTTTGATTAAACAATGATTCCAGTCTCCATCTTTCCTGCGCCGCTCTGAAGTTTCCGTAACACATACAATAGTGACTCATTTGATGGTTGTTTGAAGTAGGAAAACGCAAGCTATTCACCACAATTGTATTTTTAGGTTATGAATAAAACAAAAAGTAGTAAGTGATAAGCAGAAGGGTTTTTGAACGCTTGTCAGTCAGAAGGAATCTATTAATGTGTATGTATGACAGGGGTGCTGTATGCCCGCTTCGGTTTTCAATGTCCGCCATCACGTTAAAACAAAGGATTGGTGGCATTTTCAGTTCATTGCTTACTTCCACACGCCTTTTCCCCTCCTTGTCTCTTTCATGACTTTATTTAATGCATTAGAACGATTGTTATCGTAACTTTCCGTGTTTCTATAAGTCAAACTCACTGTTCATACTACGGAGTATATTTCCGGAACGGCCTTTCAAAATAAAAGCCACAGGCCGCTGTTCACCAGAGATGCCTTCACAATAAAACAGTAATTAGCTTAACAATATATTTAACTTATATTACATCGTTAAACATTGATTTTAATTCATTACAGTTTTCAAATACGGCGCGGATTGAATACAGTTATTTGTGTATTCTGTTACAACCTCACCATGCTTGTAACACAACTTAGATAAACAATTTGAAAATGAATAGAATAACCAAGTAGATAAAAGATTAATCTATAGTGGTTAGGGAGAGTTTCTTTGTTTTGCTCATCCGACTTAGTACTGGAGTAAAGAGAATAGTGTTTTATGAGAACTGTCATCCTTCATGTTTTTGAAATAAATCATCAGTTTTTATGGACTTTGATGTGGAAATGGATCACGGTGGAGAATTAATACCTTTTGGGTTTCAAATTTAAGGAGGGTGTCTTTGTTTTGCCTATTAACTTCGAACTGAAGTAATAAAGAATAGGCAGACTACTATCATTAGTTTGTTTTAACATTCACATGTTTCAGCATTCCTGACCTCAGCCGTTTTATTTTGTAACCCGTTGGGAGAGAGATTTAAATTGAGTTTTTCTCAGTTGCTGAATGGCTGTGATTACAGCAGCATTGGATAGTTGTGCACCACCTTTTGGGTTCTCTGAATCAGTGTGTTGGTGAAGAGTTGCTCACTGCAAACAGAAGAAGTGTGCAAAGAACGCATCTCTGAGGAGGTATTGACATTTTGCTTGTGCCTCGTTGTGAAGGCAACAGTGGTGTGAAGAGGTACTGCGGTTTTGGGGGGATTTCTGCTGTACAGAGGACAACGTGTGTCTGCCAAGTGATTCCTTCCCTCATCCCAATGCCAGGGAGAGTTTCCTTGGAGCCCACTGACCAGGGCCGGTCCTAGCTTTTTTGGGACCCTGCCACTGACTACAGCTGCATCACTGACTGTGCTCATTATGACAAGATCTTGAGACATGCTTGTCTCAGATTGTTCAGACTCTGAAGGAATGATGCAATGATTTTACAGCGTAATTGTGCAAGAGTTTCCCAGGGGGTGGTGTAGAAACCTTAATGCTTAGTGTTTAGATAAGAGGCTGCTTGTTTAAACGATGGTCTGGAATACTGAAAAGATTAAAGTTTAATATTCTTGTTTAGCAAACAAGACATCTGATTATTATGTCACACATAATAATCTTGACATAGAAACTAGCTATGGGTAAAACGTGTGGTTGTTATGCCATTGTTATCATGAACAAAAAATAAATAAGAAAATAGTATCTGCTTAAAGATGAACGGATTTCATATCCTAGAGAGGATTAGTTATTGTGAATACTCCACAAGGTATTTACTAATGTATTTTAAAGCACCAAATTTAAAGAAATTGAATTGACTTGATAAATAAGTAAAGATAAAAAGTTGTATTACCCATTAATCAATCAATTGGTAAATTAAAAATAGCAGTAAAGAAGAAACTATTAAAGTAAAAGGAGAAAATAATCCTAACACACACTGAAGGTACTGTGGGATAAAGGGGGAGACATGATGGAAATATTCACTACACTTTCAGCAGTGGGTGTTTTGGAGTTAGGAGTACAGAGTAGAACAGATTCTTCAATCTTTTTATCATGTTTACAAATTATTCTTTTAGAGTTTTTATTCATGTGAGAATTGGGTAGTGTTTTAAGTTGTTACAGTATTTATCTACAGTTCAAAGGGAGAGTTTTGGTAACAACTCAATAAAATCAGACAAATATTTATTTATATAGGTCATGTTGAAGGGAAAGCTAGTTCTAAACAAAATATAGTATTTCAATTTGAGGTATTGGTTTCACCATTGTGGCATAGTTATTACCATATGAGGGCTTTCGGATTATAATGAGCTATGAAATGCAGAGCTACACAGATCCTAGTAATGGTTTGACTCAAGATAATAGTTAAGTACACAAGTTTCTGAATTAGATCTATTAGACATTTTAATATAGATTAGGTGTTAATGAACTTCAGTAGTAGTACTATAAGGAAGTGAGTTTTGTACCAAGTTGCAGGAAATGTGGGAAACAGCTGTCCCGATGAAAAGTTAGAGATATCTGGAAAATTATAGTTGTAATCGTGAATTAATAAATGATGGCGCTCCATTTATGACAGATTTTTGTAGACAAAGGATACTGGCCTATGCTGACATATCAAAGTCTCTGCAGGCAAAAACACATGGCCAAAAAGACTGAGACCAAATGACCTTTGACCCTGACCTACAGTGTAACTTGAGAAGGCACTGTCAATGACTGACTCTGGGGTGAACCTGACCAAACTTGACTTTACAACCTGACAGTGTGAATGTGAATGTGAATGTATGTCTGCATGTGATCAGTGCAACTGCATGATTTAAAACAATGACTAATCAAGCATGTTTTTGGACTAACACATTATTCTGGGGCTCTGTGGGAAATGAGAGGTTTCCTAAAATTCCACAGAATTGGAAAACCACACTTGTGACCCGTTTCTAATCTACTTGATGATATTTCACTCCCACAGGAGGTGGCGGTTTGCAGAATGTGAAGCTCAAACAAAAAAACATGTAGATTCTGTTTCTTTTAGGACTGAAAGATGGAGAGAAACACTTAATTTCACTGGAGTGTTTACTGTGTAAAATAATGGATGTACATTTGTGAATAATGTTTGGTATTTTCTTATAATACAAAACCCACCTGTTCAACACTGCATTCAACCACTGACCACCCCCTCCCCCCTATTTTTTGTTTTGTTTATCTCTTTTTGTATTTCTTTGTTGTCTGTTTTTTTTTCTTTTTTCTCTTGTCTTTTTTTTCGTAATTCTCTGTCAAAGCGTCTTTGAGTTTCATGAAAAGCGCTATAAAAGTCCCATGTATTATTATTATTATTATTATTATTATTATTATTATTATTATTGTTATAATAATCCATTATTAACTGAAGGTTTTCTTCCCATACAGGATTTTGTTACACATGAGTTCATGTGTAAAAAGGGGGAGTGTAAACTTCACAATCTACATTTTTCAATCTGACCATTGATTGACAGTTTTAGAATTAACCTGCTCCATATCTGGGGATAAGATACTGTTTGATGAATGTTGACATGTTTCTAATATTGATTGAGTTATAACAGGTAACACAGATGCAGAATCAGTGGCCAAGGGGAGTAGTGATATTCATCCCGCTTTCGTCTAATTAGTATGCATAAAAAGTGACAGGTGGACACGCCCCCAATTATGCAAATGAGCTAAGTCCCGTCTCCCATTGTTCGAGACCCTTTGATGTGAGATAACAGGTAGGTGTGAAAAGCCCCCCTGTGTAGTGCCTTTGTTGTCTAATTCTTTGATGTATTGATTAAGGCAGTCTCTTTGAAGTTATGTTGTCTGGCGCCTCACACCCCTTGGTTGTCTAATTCTTTGATGTATTGATTAAGGTAGTCTCTTTGAAGTTATGTTTTCTGGCCCCTGTCCCCCCTTGTAGTCTAAGCCTTTGATGTGATATAACAGGTAGGTGTGAAAAGCCCCCCTGTGGAGGGCTTTTGTTGTCTAATTCTTTGATGTGTTGATTAAGGCAGTCTCTTTGAAGTTATGCTGTCTGGTCCACTCAGGGTTGTATAATCTAATTAGCCTTTGATGTTTTGCCCTTTGATGTGGTGTGTTATAAGCCTTTGATGTTAATCTAGGTGTCTCTTTGAAGTTATGTGTGAGACTGTCTACCCCCCTCCCAGCCCAGGCCTCTCCCCCCCCTTTCTCCACCCCTTCCTTTGGCTATGAGGCTAGCAGATAGTGGGGGAGGGAATTAGATGAAAATAGAAATATGCTCAAACTAATTAAAAAGACAGTAATTTCCACTTACCAAGTCACCTTGCAAAAAAGAAAAATGGTCAAGAGACGCCTGTGACAACTTACCGCAATCCGTCCGGAGCGCCAGTCAAGAAACGAATGCCACAGCTGTGCGGGGTTCAGACACCTACAGCCAGAGATCTGTGCACAAACTTATCTCGTGCCCTCTTTTGGTTGTGGAGCATGTTCATGTGTGCTGGAGGAGGGGCTCTGTGAGGAAGTGGCAGATTTTCGGTTGTGTACTTTTCAAAATACGTAAAGAGGGAAACAAATAAAACAATTAAAAAAAAAAACATGATCTTTGTCTTTTTTATAATTACTTTACACCACAAGAATTTCCTGTGTGCAACAAAAAAGGTTTGACTGGTGAAAAAGACTCTCACTTTTACAGGGGGGCTCCGCCTCCCACTCAACGTAACAAGTCCCGCCTTCCTCACCAGATCATTTAAAAGTAAGGGGGTGGAAATAGATGAAAAAAAGAAATACGCTCAAACTAAATAACAAGCCAGTCATTTACACTCACCAAGTCACCTTTTCAAAAAAAGAAAAATGGCCAAGAGACGCCTAGATATGGGTTTAATTAGCGAGACGCCTGTGACAACTTACCGCCATCTGTCCGGAGCACCAATCAAGAAACGAATGCAGTATCTGGGCCGGGTTCAGACACCTCCAGCCGAGGAACTTCATGAAGAATGGACTCTGAAAAATGGCGATGTTTGGGGTTATGTATTCAACTATATGGCGAATGAACTGCATTTCTACAATCTGAAGAATGGAGAAACGTATGGACCCCGTAGTGTTAAAGCGACACTGACCTCAACAGATTGGGCTGTGTTAACTCTGGTGTCTTCCAGAGATCTCCACGCAACCACTGTATCGGAAGAAGTAGTGCATCAAGAAACCATAGTGGAACCAGCGGTGTACAAGATATTTGCAAAGAAAAGCAAAGAAACGCAAACAGCATGCAAGATCAAAGAAGAGTTTTCACCGCTGCCCCTCAATGTGAAGGAAGAAGAAGAAGGAGATATCCCCCCGCCGCCAGAAGTGAGAAGAGTTCTGACAAGCACCGTCTGGGAAACTAAAAGCGGACCATCGGGGCGATGGTATTACCGTGCAAGCCGTTTGGTGACGCTGGGGAAGGACCCCTCTGATGATTTTGTTTTGGAGTATTTCAACTCTACATGCGGGGTTTTTCAGACATCCTTGCGGGTGCCTCTGACTGCTTGGCTGAAAATGATTGATGGAAAAGCTACAAAGCTTAAAGAACTTTTTAAACAGAGTCAGACATCGATGGACATTATACTGGTGAAAAAGACTCTCACTTTTGCAGAGGACTCAGCCTCCAACTCAACATAACAAGTCACACCCTCCTCACCAGATCATTTAAAACTAAAGACCCCCTCAAAGAAAAGCAGTGTGTTTTCTACCTATGTAAAAGGTCTTACGAAAATGTGTTATCTCTGGATCAAGATGATGTGTTTAAAAATGAATCTTGTGAAAAATACCAACGGTGTGAGAGACGTCATAAAGACACTCATTTTAACCACAGTGTTTGGTCTCTACAAATGTTTAAAGATTGTTACAAAATGTAAAAAATAAAAAAAGGTATGGAGACAAAATTAATTCAGGTGACTCTGTCTTTATTAGGAAAACAAAAATATAATACAAATGGTTTAAGGGGTAAAAATGTAACCATCTTGGACTTAATATTCTAACAAAATACTTTATCTGAATACATTTTCTTTTAAACGCACTTTTTTTGAAATTATTTATATATTATTTCAGTGGAACAATCCAGTTTTTGTTAACATCAACGCTTTTTTCTCTTTTCTTGTGTTACTAAGAAACTTTTAGACACACTTTGGCGTATGCAACACTTAACAAATGGTAGATTATGAAGTACTTTTGTAAGGATTTTGGTTTTCTTTTAATGGCAGGGTTTTTTTTTTGCTGTAAAAACACTTGTTCAGTTAAACAAGGTTTTTTCTTTACTGATAACCTTACATATTTTAGTTATTTTCTGCTACCAAGATACTTTAAGATACACCTTGATGTACACAACACTTAACAAAGGGTATAATATGAAGTACTCGGTAAGGAATGGGGTTTTCTTTAAGGGGTTCCAAATTTTAGAACTGGGTAAAATATTCATTAATTTGTAATGAATAGAGTTTCTTTTCTTTTGATTTTCAACATACTATTTTGTACACAATGACTTTTCCATATTTCTGACCAACTATACTTTTGACTTTTTCCGCAAAATCTTGATAAACTATTACTTATTCTTAAATTTGACCTATTGCTGCTTGGTTGGAAATGATAGATGAAAAAGCTACAACGCTTAAAGAACTTTTCTAAAAACTTTCAATTCTCCAGATGACTCCTCCCCATTCAACGCAATAAGTCCCACCCTACACTCAGCAAATCATCTAAAACGAAGGACCCCACTAAGACGACCGTTGTAAACTAGCCATGGATCTGAGAAAAACCAAGACTCCCCCCGCGAGTTGCAGCCAGGAACAGACTCCTGGACTACCATCTTCACCATCATTTTGGCCACCCGAATCTTGCAGTACTACCGCTGCTGATGTTACTCCGGGGGCCAAGACGTCTCTGTTTATCGACACAGTGAAATCGGTGTTGGTTGATATTGTGGAGAGGGTGATACATCGGTACAGAGAAGAAATCTGCAACGGGTGCCGAGTCAGTCACCCCGGCCAGAGGCAACACGATTTTCTGAATGACATGCCCGATTTTTTCTTCAGAAACAACTACAAAGCGTTAATGAAAAGACTCTGGCTCACCGACTTCATTAATGAGATCAACGAGACTCTTATTGATAAAGACATTTTCACGGATGATTTGAGGATCCAAGGCGCTTCGGAGGCTTTTCTTCACAATCTCAAAAATTGCAGACGCCTCAAGGAGAGACTTGAAAAGATCCATGCCGAGTTGGATGGAGAAGAAGAAGACTAATAACCAGCAGTTGAATGAAGCCAGGGATTTGTTCGATACATTGACTTTTTTCTCTAAAGTAAAATAAAAAATGGGAAACTACTATGCAAAACGCTCTGTATATATTGATCATAATGTAGTCAATACCCTTTTAATAAGTGTGGTGATGGGGACGATTGAAAACAGAATGAGTAGTGACCCCCGTGTAAACAGAATGGCTGAAGTTTGTAAACTAGAAGACATTTTGGATATCGTTCGTTCTGGCAGTACTATTCCGGGTCATTGGGAAACGATTGTAAACGAGACATTTAATGTGGTCCTGGAATCTTCATTTTCCGAAACATTCTGTAACATTACCGCAGAAATGGAACAAACATCAAAAGTGTATCATGTGCTCTCATTGTATGCTCTGTTTGTAGATGTAATGCATCTTTGTGTCGAAAACAGCATACACATGAATATTTTGACTGAAGTGAAAAAACTCCACCATGATATTTCCAGTAATATGTGGAATTCTAAGCTGGAGACGGTCCTGGGGATGTTACAATCAGTATAACTATTGATTTTTGTGTGTGAAAAAAATAAAAATGTAAATAGGACATTTAAAAAATTTTTTTTTTAAAAACTGTTGTCTTCATTATAGCAAGGGGAGCGGGTCCGATACATGTGTATTACAGTCCTTCACATGCACTGTTGTCTTCATTATAACAAGGGGAGGATAACAGGGAAGATGTAGGATAAATGTGTATTGAAACGTGCGTATTATACACCCACAGAAACACAGAAACGCAGAAACACAGAAACACACAGAAACGCAGAAACACAGACACACAGAAAACACTAGTATGGTTTTTGTGTTTTCAGTGTTTTCTGTGTGTCTGTACACACAAAGCACAAATTATTTAAAACAAACCCTGAATCAAATTTAGAGAGGACCATTAAGAGTCAGATGCTTGACGAAATCTACTAAAACAGAGTACTTTCATGGTAGTGGTCAGCTTTTTATACACAAAAGTGTATCTTTCAGTAACTTTCTGAGAGAATTTAAGCATAAATCTGTCAAATTTTCAAAACAGCCTTCACTGAAATAGCCTCAAAATCACAAACTGTCATTAAGAGTCAGAATCCTAACGAAATCTACTCAGAGTACTTCATGGTAGTGGTCAGCTTTTAAATACAAAAGTGTATCTTTCAGTAACTTTTTGAGAGAATTAAGCATAAATCTGTCAAATGTTCAAAACAGCCTTGTTTCACTGAAATGGCGTCAAAATCACAAACTGGCTGAAACTGTACAGTGAATTGGAGAAATTACAGCACAGAGTTTTTTACTACGACACAGATAGTATAATCTATGTGACAAGACAGGGGCAGTCTCCAGTACTTTCATGGTAGTGGTCAGCTTTTTAAATACAAAAGTGTATCTTTCGGTAACTTTCTGAGAGAATTAAGCATAAATCTGTCAAATGTTCAAAACAGTCTTCACTGAAATAGCCTCAAAATCACAAACTGCCATTAAGAGTCAGAATCCTAACGAAATCTACGGACACAAAGTACTTCATTATCTACTTTTCAGCTTTTAAAAAAGAAAAGTGTATCTTTCGGTAACTTTTTGAGAGAATTAAGCATAAATCTGTCAAATGTTCAAAACGGCCTTCACTGAAATAGACTCAAAATCACAAACTGCCATTAAGAGTCAGAATCCTAACGAAATCTACACAAACAGAGTACTTCATGGTAGTGGTCAGCTTTTAAACACAAAAGTGTATCTTTCAGTAACTTTCTGAGAGAATTTAAGCATAAATCTGTCAAATGTTCAAAACAGCCTTGTTTCACTGAAATAGCGTCAAAATCACAAACTGGCTGAAACTGTACAGTGAATTGGAGAAATTACAGCACAGAGTTTTCTACTACGACACAGATAGTATAATCTATGTGACAAGACAGGGGCAGTCTCCAGTACTTTCATGGTAGTGGACAGCTTTTAAAAAGAAAAGTGTATCTTTCGGTAACCTTTTGAGAGAATTAAGCATAAATCTGTCAAATGTTCAAAACAGCCTTGTTTCACTGAAATAGCCTCAAAATGACAAAACTGTCATTAAGAGTCAGATGCTTGACGAAATCTCATGGTAGTGGTCAGCTTTTAAACATAAAAGTGTATCTTTCAGTATCTTTTTGAGAGAATTAAGCATAAATCTGTCAAATATTCAAAACTGCCTTGTTTCACTGAAATGGATAAATGTATCCGAAAATAGTGTCTCTTAAGGCGGATATAGTCCCCTAATAACTCCCGTTACATTCCTCCAGAGTCAGAAATAGTGTAAGTTAACTTTTGGAAGAACCAGAGAAAAGGGGTGAAAATTGATAAAATATATCCGAAAATAGTGTCTCTTAAGGCAGGTAGAGTCCCCTGACAACTCCCCTTACATTCATCCAGAATCAGAAAAAGTCTCTACGTTATCTTTTTGGGAGAACCAGAGGAAAGGGGTGAAAATGGAGAAATTGTATCCGAAAATAGTGTCTCTTAAGGCGGGTAGAGTATGGGAATTGAACGATAAACCGATCACTGTAAATGAAACGCGGAGAGAAGCAGCAGTGCAAATCGTTAAGTCTATTACCTTGTATGCACTACGACACTAACTTGGTAAAATGTAATGTGTTTTTTTATGAAAATGTGTTGAATGTTGTGTTTTCAATTAAACAACCATTAAAAAATGAAAATGTGTTTTATTTTTTTTGCTTTCATATATAGTAATAGAATTGTAAACGAAACATTTAAAGTGTATCATGTGCTCTCATTGTATGCTCTGTTTTTGACACAAAGATGCATTACATCTAAAAAACAGAGCATACAATGAGAGCACATGATACACTGCATGTGAAGGACTGTAATACACATGTATCAGACACGCTCCCCTTGCTATAATGAAGACAACAGTTTTTAAATGTAAAAAAAAAACCACTTTTTTTTATTTTTTAAAAATGTCCTATTTACATTTTTATTTTTTCACACACAAAAATCAATAGTTATACTGATTGTAACATCCCCAGGACCGTCTCCAGCTTAGAATTCCCCATATTACTGGAAATATCATGGTGGAGTTTTTTCACTTCAGTCAAAATATTCATGTGCATGCTGTTTTCGACACAAAGATGCATTACATCTACAAACAGAGCATACAATGAGAGCACATGATACACTTTTGATGTTTGTTCCATTTCTGCGGTAATGTTACAGAATGTTTCGGAAAATGAAGATTCCAGGACCACATTAAATGTCTCGTTTACAATCGTTTCCCAATGACCCGGAATAGTACTGCCAGAACGAACGATATCCAAAATGTCTTCTAGTTTACAAACTTCAGCCATTCTGTTTACACGGGGGTCACTACTCATTCTGTTTTCAATCGTCCCCATCACCACACTTATTAAAAGGGTATTGACTACATTATGATCAATATATACAGAGCGTTTTGCATAGTAGTTTCCCATTTTTTATTTTACTTTAGAGAAAAAAGTCAATGTATCGAACAAATCCCTGGCTTCAGTCAACTGCTGGTTATTAGTCTTCTTCTTCTCCATCCAACTCGGCATGGATCTTTTCAAGTCTCTCCTTGAGGCGTCTGCAATTTTTGAGATTGTGAAGAAAAGCCTCCGAAGCGCCTTGGATCCTCAAATCATCCGTGAAAATGTCTTTATCAATAAGAGTCTCGTCGATCTCAGTAATGAAGTCGGTGAGCCAGAGTCTTTTCATTAACGCTTTGTAGTTGTTTCTGAAGAAAAAATCGGGCATGTCATTCAGAAAATCGTGTTGCCTCTGGCCGGGGTGACTGACTCGGCACCCGTTGCAGATTTCTTCTCTGTACCGATGTATCACCCTCTCCACAATATCAACCAACACCGATTTCACTGTGTCGATAAACAGAGACGTCTTGGCCCCCGGAGTAACATCAGCAGCAGTAGTACTGCAAGATTCGGGTGTCCAAAATGATGGTGATGATGGTAGTCCAGGAGTCTGTTCCTGGCTGCAACTCGCAGGGGGAGTCTTGGTTTTTCTCAGATCCATGGCTAGTTTACAACGGTCGTCTTAGTGGGGTCCTTCGTTTTAGATGATTTGCTGAGTGTAGGGTGGGACTTATTGCATTGAATGGGGAGGAGTCATCTGGAGAATTGAAAGTTTTTAGAAAAGTTCTTTAAGCGTTGTAGCTTTTTCATCTATCATTTCCAACCAAGCAGCAATAGGTCAAATTTAAGAATAAGTAATAGTTTGTCAAGATTTTGCAGAAAAAGTCAAAAGTATAGTTTGTCAGAAATATGGAAAAGTCATTGTGTACAAATAGTATGTTGAAAATCAAAAGAAAAGAAACTCTATTCATTACAAATTAATGAATATTTTACCCAGTTCTAAAGTTTTGCACCCCTTAAAGAAAACCCCATTCCTTACCAAGTACTTCATAGTATACCCTTTGTTAAGTGTTGTGTACATCAAGGTGTATCTTAAAGTATCTTGGTAGCAGAAAATAACTAAAATATGTAAGGTTATCAGTAAAGAAAAAACCTTGTTTAACTGAACAAGTGTTTTTACAGCAAAAAAAAAAACCCTGCCATTAAAAGAAAACCAAAATCCTTACAAAAGTACTTCATAATCTACCAGTTGTTAAGTGTTGCATACGCCAAAGTGTGTCTAAAAGTATCTTAGTAACACAAGAAAAGAGAAAAAAGTGTTGATGTTAACAAAAACTGGATTGTTCCACTAAAATAATATATAAATAATTTAAAAAAAAGTGCGTTTAAAAGAAAATGTATTCAGATAAAGTATTTTGTTAGAATATTAAGTCCAAGATGGTTACATTTTTACCCCTTAAACCATTTGTATTATATTTTTGTTTTCCTAATAAAGACAGAGTCACCTGAATTAATTTTGTCTCCATACCTTTTTTTATTTTTTACATTTTGTAACAATCTTTAAACATTTGTAGAGACCAAACACTGTGGTTAAAATGAGTGTCTTTATGACGTCTCTCACACCGTTGGTATTTTTCACAAGATTCATTTTTAAACACATCATCTTGATACAGAGATAACACATTTTCGTAAGACCTTTTACATAGGTAGAAAACACACTGCTTTTCTTTGAGGGGGTCTTTAGTTTTAAATGATCTGGTGAGGAGGGTGTGACTTGTTATGTTGAGTTGGAGGCTGAGTCCTCTGCAAAAGTGAGAGTCTTTTTCACCAGTATAATGTCCATCGATGTCTGACTCTGTTTAAAAAGTTCTTTAAGCTTTGTAGCTTTTCCATCAATCATTTTCAGCCAAGCAGTCAGAGGCACCCGCAAGGATGTCTGAAAAACCCCGCATGTAGAGTTGAAATACTCCAAAACAAAATCATCAGAGGGGTCCTTCCCCAGCGTCACCAAACGGCTTGCACGGTAATACCATCGCCCCGATGGTCCGCTTTTAGTTTCCCAGACGGTGCTTGTCAGAACTCTTCTCACTTCTGGCGGCGGGGGGATATCTCCTTCTTCTTCTTCCTTCACATTGAGGGGCAGCGGTGAAAACTCTTCTTTGATCTCGCATGCTGTTTGCGTTTCTTTGCTTTTCTTTGCAAATATCTTGTACACCACTGGTTCCACTATGGTTTCTTGATGCACTACTTCTTCCGATACAGTGGTTGCGTGGAGATCTCTGGAAGACACCAGAGTTAACACAGCCCAATCTGTTGAGGTCAGTGTCGCTTTAACACTACGGGGTCCATACGTTTCTCCATTCTTCATATTGTAGAAATGCAGTTCATTCGCCATATAGTTGAATACATAACCCCAAACATCGCCATTTTTCAGAGTCTATTCTTCATGAAGTTCCTCGGCTGGAGGTGTCTGAACCCGGCCCTGATACTGCATTCGTTTCTTGATTGGTGCTCCGGACAGATGGCGGTAAGTTGTCACAGGCGTCTCGCTGATTAAACCCATATCTAGGCGTCTCTTGGCCATTTTTCTTTTTTTGAAAAGGTGACTTGGTGAGTGTAAATGACTGGCTTGTTATTTAGTTTGAGCGTATTTCTTTTTTTCATCTATTTCCACCCCCTTACTTTTAAATGATCTGGTGAGGAAGGCGGGACTTGTTATGTTGAGGGGGAGGCGGAGCCCCCCTGTAAAAGTGAGAGTCTTTTTCACCAGTCAAACCTTTTTTGTTGCACACAGGAAATTCTTGTGGTGTAAAGTAATTAGAAAAAAGACAAAGATCATGTTTTTTTTTTCAATTGTTTTATTTGTTTCCCTCTTTACGTATTTTGAAAAGTACACAACCGAAAATCTGCCACTTCCTCACAGAGCCCCTCCTCCAGCACACATGAACGCGCTCCACAACCAAAAGAGGGCACGAGATAAGTTTGTGCACAGATCTCTGGCTGTAGGCGTCTGAACCCCGCACAGCTGTGGCATTCGTTTCTTGACTGGCGCTCCGGACGGATGGCGGTAAGTTGTCACAGGCGTCTCTTGACCATTTTTCTTTTTTGCAAGGTGACTTGGTAAGTAGAAATTACTGTATTTTTAATTAGTTTGAGCATATTTCTATTTTCATCTAATTCCCTCCCCCACTATCTGCTAGCCTCATAGCCAAAGGAAGGGGTGGAGAAAGGGGGAGAGGCCTGGGCTGGGAGGGGGGTAGACAGTCTCACACATAACTTCAAAGGCTTATAACACACCACATCAAAGGGCAAAACATCAAAGGCTAATTAGATTATACAACCCTGAGGGGACCAGACAGCATAACTTCAAAGAGACTGCCTTAATCAACACATCAAAGAATTAGACAACAAAAGCCCTCCACAGGGGGGCTTTTCACACCTACCTGTTATCTCACATCAAAGGCTTAGACTACAAGGGGGGACAGGGGCCAGACAACATAACTTCAAAGAGACTACCTTAATCAACACATCAAAGAATTAGACAACCAAGGGGTGTGAGGGGACAGACAACATAACTTCAAAGAGACTGCCTTAATCAATACATCAAAGAATTAGACAACAAAGGCACTACACAGGGGGGCTTTTCACACCTACCTGTTATCTCACATCAAAGGGTCTCGAACAATGGGAGGCGGGACTTAGCTCATTTGCATAATCTGGGGCGTGTCCATCTGTCACTTTTATGCATACTAATGAGATTAAAGCGGGATGAATATCACTACTAAGGGGCTACTGTGAGAGATGTAAGTCCAGAATGGAATACTGAAGAAGTTGACCTGTGATGATGAAACAATTTTGTAATATTTCAACAGGTATTAAAGTAACTGAGGTTTGAAATGTAGAAAGAACATATTACAGTTAAGCTAAAACATAGTAATGTAATGAGACAGAATTTAATTTAGACAACATCATGTAACTAGCCTGGTAAAGAAGTACAATCCATAGACTTTATTGTGTAGGTCATTATGGGGATATACATTTCATCTAAATTCATAATAGAAAGACATTTGATGACAGTTTGTTGGAATTCTGTATTCATTTTTTCAGCTTGATAATATCTAAGCACTGACAGGTAGAAGCAGTATCACCAGGAAATCATCCACTTTGTTAGTATCATGATTTTGGTTGTTTTTGAATCCATAACATTATTGTGTTTCTTTACCAGAAACATAAGCAGTTCATATTATATTTAGATTTTAAATAGGATCTCAAGGATTTCATTTAAGAATAACACAGATGCTTGTCAGAAATTCAGAGCTATTGAAATATGTTATTTAGTTCACCTAAAGATGTTGGGGTTTTATTTTGTTGGCACAGTCCAAGTATTAAGATTCTGAAGCTGCACTGGCAGATAGGAGGTCTACAATTAATTTAGAAAACCTGTTCCCAGACGGCTGTTGTTTTAAGACACCCCACCAACAGGCTCCAAGCGGCCTACGCAGTGGTGGGTCAAACAGCTGCGGGCCCAGGAGCCCTGAGCGTAGGCTTAAGGGATTGGTATCAGATTTCTCCACACAGGTTGCTGACGCCAAAGGGGGGACCTGAGGAGCACGAAGCCGACACAGCGGAGTTCGTCTGGTTGAAGGTCATCAGGCCCATGTGGCTCAACCCCAGGTTCTCCGGCCTCTACAGAGTGACCAAGCGGACCTCTCATGCCGTCCGCCTACGAGGAAAGGGGGACAGCTGGTACCACTGGAGCCAGTGTGCGGCGGGGAATCCTCCGGCTAGGACCTTGGACGACATCAGGACGGACCTGGCTCTCGTCTAGGAGTCGACCCGGAAGCCGCCATCAGCGGGCCGGAGGAGGAGAATCCAGAAGACATCTCTCTAGCAGGCAGCCCAGAAGCCGCCGTCAGCGGGCTGGGGGGACAAAGACACGGCAAGCCAAGACGGCACAGGGGACTCCACTTTCCGCTGAAACAGGTTGATATAGCCGGTGTGGAACTTTGTTTTAATAACCCATTTTTTGAGGGACTTTGTTTTAATAACCCATTTTTTGAGGGAGAAGCTGCCCCTTCCCCTTCGTACCAGATGCCCTTGTTGGCTTACGCGTCGGAGGAGGACGAGCACGATGACTCAGCCGACAAGGACGAATCTTTTTAACATATTTTGGTCTCCCTCCACTGTCATAAGAAGTTGTTATGGTGGACTGTTCCTAAAGGTTTAAAGTGCTCTAAATCCCAGCGTCTGATGGATTTATATAAATATTGGGGACAGACACAGTAGAAAAGAATGACAGTGGTTATGTTTCAAATGCTGTGTATAAGTTGATCTCTTGAGGTGAGATCAAAAGGGGGATTAAAGTAAACAGATATTGTTCTAAACTGTATTAAAGTAAACAGGTATTATCTTGAACTGTATTGAAGTAAACATGTATTATTTTGGACTGTTTTAAGTAATCCTATATATATAACCTTCTCACTTACACTCAATGACCCAGATACCCTGCTACACACACTTACACCTCCTTCCACCAGCACACACATATATTCTTTTCAAGGTTCTTTCTGGGGACAATATAATCTCAAGCACCAATATATCTGTGTACAATGTTTGATTGTCTGCGAAGGAATAGTTTGTGTGAAATATTCCTTGGGAAAGTAAAGGAGTGAAGTCAGGTGGAAGATAAAGATTGACTCTGTCCTTGTTTACTTCCAAAGCTGTCACGCTCTGTTCAGAAGTAAAGCTGTGTACAATGTTTGATTGTCTGGGAAAGAATAGTTTGTGTGAAATATTCCTTGGGAAAGTAAAGGAGTGAATACAGCTGCAAGATAAAGATTGACTCTGTCCTTGTTTACTTCCGAAGCTGTCACGCTCTGTTCAGAAGTAAAATACTTTTCCCCAGAACTCTGATTCGCTGTATTGGGCCCGACCCGAAGTGAATCCAACCAGTAAGAACACCTAGGGGAGTGAGCAGCCGACGCAACTCCTCCCCACGGACTCTCTGATTCGCTTAGGAGTAAAATGGGACGGAAGAGCAAACACAACTCCGCCCCAAATATGTCTATGTATACTGTTGTTTATTCATGCAAAATGCCCCCTGTTTCTGACTGGCTGGTCCCGATATCTGTATCGCACGGCAGTAGAGCGGGGAGCCCGGAGTGCTCTGTTACAGGGCACTCTGTATTTCGTATTGTGTTTTTTACCATTAAAATCAGATTATTGTTATAACTTTTATGCCGGTGTTTTGAACTTCTTTTATTAAATCTGACCAGGCTCATCTAACGGACGGCGCGGAGCGGAGGTGGGCTTTAAGCCACCACTACTGTGTTTGCTCCTACAACAGCCCCTAAACACACAAACACACCTCTTTCATAAATAACACACTTGTTCTGCAATAATATGTTTTATGTTTCCTGTCATTTTTGTTAGGAAAGGACATGCCTGAAAGACACAACTCAACATTTTCTCCTTCTCTGAGGGTCAAGAAGAACATCCAAGAGGAACATTAAGAGCTGATGTTATGAGATTTTAAGACCAGTACAGGACATTCACTAAGAAACTACTTTTATTGTGAAAACAAAGATCTGCACACCGAATATTTTTGTAGTCTATCAGGACCATCATTTGTTTGTGACGGTGCCTGCACCTCAGAGAAGGGGTGGTTATAGTCAGGCTTATAAAGTGTGGCGAAAAACACAGTCAGCTGATCGAATGCACCTATTTCCACATCTACACTCCATCAGCTGATTATTTCTATTCGCCTCACTTTATGAGCTTCACATCGCTTGTGCCTTGTACCGCATATTTTGCAACGTCACAAATAAATGTGGCCAATCTTCAGTCAGATGTGAGTGTGTAATCTAACATTTTCAGTAAGAATAATGGACAAAAGGAGTACAAATACAATTTATTGAAATGTGAACCAAAAGTTAATCAAAAGGTGTAAACCTATTAAATGTATAAGTAAACACATTTAGTCAAATAAAGTGACAGACTAGGCCTGTGCAGTTGGTATCAGCTATGCCCAGCATGGGCTCCTCCATCAGGCCTAGTGCTGCGTACCGGTTCCCCCGAACCGGTACTGGACTTGTAAAAAGTTTCAGTTCAATTCCGGTTAAAACCGGAACGTCGGGAACCGGTACTTGGACTCGCAAAAAAACTAGCACTTACGTATATTCTCCTTTTTGTTCTAAACCATCTAAAACCTTCCATAGATCGAGAAATGTGCGCTGAGAAAAGACGAAAAACATCGTGTCGGCTTCTGATATGGCGGCCATTACTGAACTCACGAAGTCTCGCAAAATATCGCAACTGCTCGCAAGATCTGTGTGACGTCAAGGGAAGCTAGCGATGTGATTGGCTTAGACATAGTGTCTTGAGTCTCCTCACTGTCCGAGTGACAGAGATGATAGATGCTTAAGTTAACTATGTATGACATTTGTATCAAAATTGTATGTATGTATGTACATCACTATGTATGTAGTATGTACTGTATAATGTACACATGTAGAGTTGTAGAAAAGACATGGTGTACAGACAGTACAGTACACTCTGACTGTACAGTCACTACAGTGTATACTGTATAGTAGGTGTGTAACAGTGTAATGCGTATAGTCTACTCTACACTCTACCTTTCAGCAAAGTTTTAGGGACTTAAGACCCTGACACACCAGGCCCAAATCGGCCGTTTTCGTTAGTCGGACGACGAAGCGTGCCCTGTCGCCCAAACTCAATTTGGTGTGTCCCGCACCGTCGGCCGTGACACGCCTTATTTGGCCTTTCATGGCCGACGCACGGCCGATTCAACATGTTGAATCGGCCGTGCGTCGGCCACAGGCACTCGGACAAAGAAATCACTCTGATTGGCTGTTCAGCTAGCGAATCAGTGCATGAGAAGCGAAACGGTTGCTTGAGAATGTCTTCCACAAGCAACACTCCAATGGCTGATAGCTCCAGTACCGCACGAAACATGTTTTCGATGGACGAGAGTGAAAATGGAATGCACACGCTATTTGTTGTTTATTTATATCACGTAGTCTGTTCTTCTTCTCTGTCTTCCGGTTGTTGCCTGTTTTTAATGACGAATACACACTACCACCGCCTGCTGGTAAGGAGAGTTATTATTATATATATATATTATTATAGTTATTGTTCGTACGTACTCAGCTGAAGTCTTTGCGGTGTGTTCCAGTGCGACACATGGCCAAGACGCAGGAGAACACGCCGACGCATCAGTCGGCGTCGGCGAGTTCTCTGGTGACTGCTTGGTGTGTCAGGGCCTTTAGGCTCAGTCAGCTCAGGGACTGTTTGGTTACTTTAGTTTGGTAAATGAAATAAATGTTTGAACTTTGTAGTAGTTCACTGTAGTTGCTGTCATAAGTCATTTGTAGACTAAGTGGCAAAAAGTTTTTTTTTTTACATTTGTACTTTGTAGAGAAATGTAGACACAAGTTGGAAGGGAGTACAATAAACCTGACGAGTTTGAATTTGATGACACAAGCCATGGGTTCAGGTCCGGACTTATAAGTCCGGACCTGAACCTGAACCTCTGGACTTGAGTCCGGACCTGAACCTGAATGTGAGTCCAGGTACGCAGCACTAATCAGGCCTGGTCCTCCTTGCAGAGGAAAGACTCTCAGTCCTCTCCAAACCAACAGACAGGATGTCCATCACACGGAGGTTTCTCCCTGAAGTCTCTGCAGCTCTCTGGACACCACGCTGTCTCAATCCGTCCACACTGAATATGAGAGGGGGGAAATGAAAATAATAAATGCTTTAGACCAGGGGTATTCAACTAAAATTCAACGAGGTCCAGTTAGAGAAAATCTCCCCATGCAAAGGTCCGGAACATCAAAATGTCTAACTTGCTTCATGAATTAGTGTGATATATATTGAAGTAGCCTGTAGCTTTATCAACGTCTGCATGTAATCAACAACTGACTGCCTAAAATCACAGCCCATTCATTTGGCCTTTCTTTCATGCTGTGCAAAGAAAAAGCAACCTCTTAATCCAGATATCTCACCATGACTCACGTATGCATGCACGTGCACGTTGTGGCATGACCACCAAAACATAAAGATATGGACACAAGATGTGTGCAAATGTATTTAGTATCCTATCCATGTGAACATGATTTAAGTGGGGGGGGACCTAACCTTCTCTAGGGGGGTCCGGGGGCATGCTCCCCCGGGAAGATTTTTTTTTAAATATTGAAGTTAAAAGCATCAATCTGGTGCACTTTGAGAGCAACATGAAGAGATCTATGGATACATCTCTCAACACCCATATGAAACAGAACTGTGAGCATATTTTTCTTTTTGGATATTTTACAAGTCACTCCTCTTTTAAACTCTATTCTTGTTATTTAACAACTTTTTTGTTACTGTCATATAGTATTTTATACCTGTTTTTCATTTAGTCTCATTAATAACTATAATGATCATATCAAGGTGTGCCTTAACCTCACTGAGCTGAGGTTATTTGAGCCTCTCAGGAGAGAGCTCTCTTCCACCTGGTTGTAGAAAAGCTCTTTAAATTCGTTAGCATAGCTAGCTAACCAGATACTAATAACAACAGATCGCCACTGTGCTTACAACTAAAGACACAGCCACACAAACACTGCGGCATGTGTACGGCTCCTTATGGGTAATGCAATATTTGAAGAGCTGGAGCGGCGTTCCGGTGCTCTCTGTCAGCACTCCTTTCAGACGAGACATATACCACGTGAAGACACGTTACGCTCGTGTTGTGTTCAAAGAACCTGTCCTTGGCCAGGAAAAACAGGTAGGCCTACTCGCTTGTTTAATTATTTTTGCGGTCTAGATTTCTTCTTCTTTTTTGAAGTGAGAAGTTGTCCGTCAGTCGGACTGACAGACGGACTCCCCTCCCCCCCACCCCCAAAACGAAAACTCTTCGGTTATCCACGAATTACACAAGTCACCCAAATCAGGGTTAAAAAAGCGGGAGGCGCCGAGAAATCCCCTATTAATGTATTGATTATAGCTCTGGGTCCGTATAGGTCGGCGTCTGGGTCCGGATCCGGACCGCAGTCCGCCTGTTGCCGACCCCTGCTTTAGACAATAAGAAATATAAAGTTGACAGTTGAGTTGCTGGTTATCAACCGTTAGTGCCAAAGCAGTAGGCTATAATATATTAATTACTGCTGTAGACTACAACCACTACTTGTTTAGCTAGCATAAACTCAACAAAGCTAGCGTTAGCTGGCTAACTGACGTTATTTTGCCGCTAAACTGCACGATATAAAACGGTGGTCTTCAAAGCGGATTTAATCCTCAATCACAATAATAATATTCAAAGTAATACTGGGCAAGTAATGGGCAAAACTTACCGTTGATTGACGCGCCATGTCAGCGGACTGGTAGTGACACGAACCGTTAGCCCCACAGTCATCCGGTTCGACCTGGCTGTGACTGTGTGACTGACCCAAGCCTCGTCGTTCTGATAGCTCCGCCCCTTCGCTCCAACCCCCCTCCCTCCCCCACATCTACAGGTGAAAATTACTTTTGCGACACATTTATCGCAAGAAGTGTAGCAAAAGTCAAGACCGCAGATTTGTCGATTTATACTGCCACAGAGCAGATTCGTCAAGTTGTAATGACTGATTTGAGAGGTTGTAATAACCAAGTTGCAGTTGTAATGGAAAATATATTTAAAAAATATGTATTTTTCTGCAAGTGAACATTTCATCACTAAGTTCCTTTTTTTTCTACAAGCTACAACACTTTTTTTTTTCTTCTGTGACTTCAAATTTGGTTCACAGTTACGTGGATATTTTATACAAGTGTAACTTTGGTTCACAGTTACATGGATATTTTATACAAGTGTAAATGTATGCACACAAACTCAGATTTCTTTTCTGCAAGTGCTCACATCAGGTTTTACACGCTCTCGCATTTTGCACGATACCTTCATACAATAAGTGCATTCGACCAGGAATACAAACTTGAAGAAAACAGAATCATATGAGTGCTTTGTTAGTAATTTTATTGCTCGAAGTGGAGTCAAAAGATGAGTTTTTAGTCTGCGCCGGAAGATGTGTAAGTTGCATTTGGTTTGGTTTTCTGAAAGGTATTAAGTTGTATGATCATTTTGCAGAAGACAGGTTTACTGTTTGCTTGTAAGCGTTGTTCACAGCCAATCAGCTCTCCAGACCCACTCAGGTTTCTGTGCCTCATTATTTCCCTTCTGCTGTGATTTATTTTCAATACAAAAATAAATGTTTCGCGGTAGCAATGCTACAGGGAAAACTACCGGAGCTTAGAACATAGGAACTAAAAAGACCTGCATCTCCTTTTTTTTTCTTTCATTATTGTCTAATTGTAACTGATGTATTGTTTCTTGGGGTTGTTTTGTTAACAATCGCAGGGTTAATGTAATGTATTGTATTGCTGCTCTCTTTGTGTTTGGAAAATCTCAAAAATAAATCATATATTTCAAAAAAGACCTGCATCTCTCGATGGGCCAACTGTTCGTCCAGCTAGCAAGGTCAGTGTAACAATCTGACACAAAATGCAACACGAAGCTGGGAAAAAGCCTATTGTATGTTCAGAATTAGGTTAGCTAAGAACATTAAGTAAGAAAACGAAAGGTGTCATTTCAAGCAACTCATAACAGCCCTGTCTGGCTAAATATGTTAAACTGTGCTGAAAAAAATTCTCAGGTTTCCTGAAAATGCATTGACAATTACAACACAGTAAAGCATATTTTCCTCCAGATTACATTGCTTTTTTTTTTTTGAAGTAACACAAATATTTTTCCAATCCCAGTACAACTTTCACTATTTTATATAGATGACTTTTCTTGTATCTGCCTTTTTTCCTTATTAATTATTTAAGAAATATATTTTTGGACAACTCAAATAAACTTAACTGAAGTAAAGTTCATACGTTTTAATTTATTGTCCAATTATTTTGATGATAATTGTGTTTTCATGTATCTGCATAAATGTGTACGTGAGTGTTTGAGTAAGTATGTTCTCTCTGTCTATGTTTCTTCCCTCCACCATGGTAGATGCAGGATGTGAAGGAGGGAGATAAGAAGAGCCATAAAGATGGGTTAGAGCAGCGTTTCTCAAAGTGTGGGGCGCGCCCCACTGGTGGGGCGCAGAGATGTGATAGGTGGGTCGCGAATGGACGCGATGAACGGGAGATTATTTTTTTTTATTTAAAAAAATATATATTTTGGACCTCAGGCCGGAATCGAACCTGGGTCCTCGCGGGCGGTAGTGGATTATTACAGCCGGAGACTCGCAACGGCGGTGGACTTTCACAGCACCGCTGCACCGGACCTGCCGGAGCCGCCAGAGCCTCGCAACTGCGGGTGTTTGCGGCGGCGGATGCGGGACCGGCGCAGCGGCGCTGTGAAAGTCCACGGCCCACCTATGCCAGAGCCAGCGGCCCACCAACTGCAGCGGCCAAACAGGAAAAGTCCCGAATCTCCCGACGACCAATCCGAGCCTGCTCACACACACACAACTGAAACCAAAGTCATTTGCAGACATATGTAAAAAATTAGGGCTGTCAAACGATTACAAATTTTAATCAGATTAATCACAGCTTAAAAATTAATTAATCATGATTAATCACCATTTGAACTATGTCCAAAATATGCCATTTCTTTATGTATATTGTCGTGGGAATGGAAAGATAAATGAAAGAAGGCGGATATATCCATTTAACATACAGTATCTATGTTTATTATAACATTTTTCTGTGTGTCAAAATGAAAGACAGCCCACACACCTATCAATCATCAAACCGTGGGGTCTTAATTCATTACGTGTTGATTTCTATCAACGGGGGAATACTTCAGGAAAGTCGACAGGGGGGGGGGGGGGGTTAGTGGAGTACTTCGTGACCACAGAGAACGTTGTGATCAGCTGTTTTAGCGCAGTTCTCCAGTGAAGGGGGGGGGGAGTCTCCCTCCGCAGCCGGTTGGCGTAGTTTTGGCACAATTCCGTTGTACAGACCGACGTTAACAGCAGCCCTGTCTGTGCACACAGAGACCGACTCTGTCGTCCGGTGATCTAACCGCCTTCTGGAAAAGCTTCACAAGGATGTCGGTACGCAAATGCGCTTTGTGACACAAGTGACGGTACGCAATTCAGATTACGCACACAACCTGCGTACCAGTTATGTGCACCCCTGTACTACAGCAAAAGTATTCTCCGTCGGGACTTCCTGCAACAACACCACGCCGTTATCTTGATTGTGATTGGCCAGAATACATTATCAAAGATGTTCTATTGAGAAGACGATCACTACGTGACAAAAGTTTTCAAAACCGTTTCTAGTCTTCGGTATTTCCAGACAAGTGGCTACTGAAATCAATCTTACTAACTGCTGTCTGTGCAATTTACTCTCGCGAGTTGGCGGACTTTATTTAGCTTACTTTAACATCATTTTTCATGGCCAAGCCATTTCTTGGTATGGGTGTAGCCTACCCCAGCCATACCCTGGCGCTGCCACTGGTGGGATGTATGGGGCGGGCCATTCTGCACATGCGCTAAATGAGTTAAATATTTTAATGCAATTAATACAAAAAATTAATTACCGCCGTTAACGCGATAATTTTGACAGCATTAGTAAAAATCTCTCATACACACATGTGAAAGAGAGAGAGAACACACCTTTATCTATTTAATATAGCCTAGTTGTACAAAATAAAGTGAGAAATCATTCCAATATGTACTATAGGACAGTAAACAGTTTAAAAGGGGAGTGATTAGTAAAATGCATAAATAAAAAGAAAGAATGCTATATAGGTAACATAAGATAAGAATACACAAGTTTAAATGATTTGTTATTGGTTGTGATCATATTCTAAAGATGTTTGGATTATTGAAAAGTATACAGCTCCCTGAGTGTTGAGAGATGTATCCATAAATTCATTTTGTGCTCAAAGTGCACCAGATTGATGCTTTTAACTTCAACATTTAAAAAAAATCATACATTTTCTTTTCACTGAAAACGGGTCCCACAGACCCAAACAGCACACAAAGGTTAAAGGTAAGCATATAATAATGTTAAAATGTGCTAAATATATACACTGCAAAAAAACTGAAAAAGAGGAGTAAAAGTAGCTCACGACTTGTTTTATTTTTTGAATGTAGCTCTCATCCTAAAAAAGATTGGAGACCCCTGTTATAGAACGATATATTTGACAATTTTAAGCTTGGCCTACCATTTGTATGGAGTGGCGAGGAACAGGTGGGGCTTGAAAAGGCCCACCTGTTCAAAGTGGGGAATGACAGAAAAAGTTTGAGAACCACTGGGTTAGAGAGAGAAAGAAAAGGGAAAGCTCTGTGGAAGGAGGGAGATAAGAAGAGCCATAAAGATGGGTTAGAGAGAGAAAGAAAAGGGAAAGCTCTGTGGAAGGAGGGAGATAAGAGAGAGAGGTGAGCAGCTACATTTGTCACTAACCATAACCCTCGGATTGGGACGGTAAGGGAATACATGGAATCAAGACTGAAATAAGATGGGCTGAGGGCAAAGAAGTCAGTAAGATCTTTCCTGTGAGCTGCAATCTTATGATACACAGTTATTCATGTTCTGCATTATTGCTTTTTCAAATAATTAGTCTCAGCCTGTCCTCCTACAAAAAACGACCAAATAGGTCGATTGTTTAAGCAGCTTAGATTACGACCCATAGCTCTAGTGGTCGTGTAAGAAATAACATGCTCCTGTTTATTCGTTTATTCACAAATAACCCTCTCTGGAAAATCCTAAATTGTAGAATAGTTTGGCCATTAAAATGCTTTTTGATTAGATTTCTAGCGAGAAGTGTATATTTGTCACGATCACAGGTACAGATCAGAACCCAATAGCACGACTCAGATACAACCAGTGTATTGCAATGTTCAGTTTATTCAGGTCAGGGACAGGCAGGGTCAAAACCATGAAATCCGTCAGACAGGCAACCAAAACCAGACAGGGAGCAGGCAGGAACTCGAGATCCGTAAACTGGCAGGCAGGAATCAAAAACCGGGCAGGACAAAAATCTAGGCTAGAGAACAACACTCACTGGAGAGCTTGGCGGAAACGACAAGACAATCTGGCAAAGGACCAGTGATAGTGAGGTGGTATAAATACTGTGGAGTGATGAGGGAATGAGTAACAGGTGAGGGGAAGGGCTGGGGAGACCAGGTGAGGGAAGTGAGCTGATTACAAGGGCCTGGAGGAAGGCGGGATCTGAAATGACAGGAGAATTTAGATGAGCCACCAAACAAACAATAATAGAAGTGTCTAACTTGTGACAATATTGTACTTTTAGAATCCACATCCAGTGGATGTGTAGGATCTATAGTTTGATGGATATTTACGAAGATGATTTGAGGTCTCACCAGGATAAACGTGTATGCAGCTTCCATGTAAAGTTAGCGTGGGTGAAAACAGTTTTTCCGGTCTCGAAGTTTTCATAATAAAACCGGATATATTCCCCTCACTGTCAAATGATTACTCAGTGATATCTGCATTACTCATCCACTAAAACACATCAGTTTATCCTTGTTAATTACACAATATTGATTGGTTTAAATTGTGTACAATGTTTTTGTGTTTTTAACCTTCGATTCAGAGAAACAAATAGTTTTTTAGGAGTTTAGACACTACAGTTTACAAAGACATACACTACCCAGAATCCCCAGCTATCGTTTGGGACTACAACATCCGCCTTGCTTTACAAACCCCGTGATTAGTCATCAAGCCCTGTGATTGGATGTTGGAGTGGCAGTGCGACAAGGTTACGCTGAGCGTCAACAGCTCTTTGAAATGGAATGGAACCACGACAGACTTTCCAAAACTGGAATTGGACGGGTCCAGCCCCCGGCTCCAGCCCATACATCCATGGTCCAGCCCCCCGCCCCCCCCCAGAACTACACATGCTGGCTATTGTGTGTTTCGCAAAATTATATGGCACGTCTCTTTATAAGACGTTTTCGTATTTCCCATAATTAGAAGTTGCCAGTATTAAACTGTGTACACCCTGGAGGTTTAGGGGATACGAAACACAGTGGTGTTATCAAATTTAAAACATATAATTAATAAATGGGTGAATTAATATACCCAGTTACTTTATTGTGAAATTAAAACAGAACGGTAAAGGAAAATACAGTTTCAGTCTCTCGATTTGAAGCTTATGCATTGTACCATGAACCTGTATAGACCTGTAACAGTCAACTTCATGAGGATTTGCAAAGGTAGCAAATAATATCTTTAAAAACTACAAAAAAATCCCTTTCTATCAGCTGTGCACTATTATGGTGTAAATACAGACTATCTACCAATTGGATCAAATATAAAAGTCAGCCGAATTAGTGTTGATACTGCAAGGAGACGTATTGTGTGAAAAGAAATGGAAGATGTTGTTTGATTGCTGATATATTTATGATCCACGTCACGTATTCAGTTTTGGCGGCATCTCTTCCAGTTTGTCTAGAAGTCTTCTGATCAGTGCTCTATAAATAAATATCTACGGCAGATATGTAATATATAATGCAGCTGAACCGTGTATTACAATGCCGTTATGTGATGACTTTCAAAGAGAAAAGCAAGAACACTCGGAATAAAGTATTATTTTATTTAAAAAAAAAGTTTTTCCGATTTCATATCGGATAAACACCATATCCCGACGTGCATTGCGGCGATGTTTTAGCCTATCAAAACCTCATAGAAAAGAAAGGTGTCTCTCAGAATCGAAAGAGAAAAACACAAAAGCATTGTACACAATTTAAACCAATAAATGTCGTATAATTAACAAGGATAAACTGATGTTTTTTAGTGGATGAGTACTGCAGATATCACTGTTAAATCATTTGGTCATTGGTTTTATAATGAAAACGTCGAGACCGGAAATACTGTTTTCATGGAGGCTGCCGCATACCTCAAATCATCTTCGTAATATCTATCAAAGTATAGATCCTACATATCGACTGGACGTGGATTCTAAAAGTACAATATACACTTCTCGCTAGAAATCGAATCAAAAAGCGTTTTACTGGCCAAACTATCCTACAATTTAGGATTTTACAGAGAGGGTTATTTGTGAATAAACGACCATCTGTAACGTTTGCATTCAATGGGAGGGCGAACACTTTAAAACGTAATTATAGGTCGTATTAAGCGCTTGAACAAACGACATATTTGGTCGTAATAATTGGGCCTGAACAATCGACCCATTTGGTCGTATGAGTTGGAGGACTTGTTGATTAGTCTTCAAGGTGCCTTAACAAAAAGAAGCAAACGTCATCTTTATTGTAGGGTTGTGTTAGTTATACAAAGAAATGTCTATGTATTAGTAAAGAAGCAAAATGCCACGTAAATGTCTTTCATTAAATATTTTTGTATCCAATACCTATTAAGCATTTAATCCATACAATCAAAATATCCATCATTCTGACCGGGCACAGTGTTTCAGATGTGAGGCTGTGTCCACTTACAGCAGGTGTTTCTGTGTTTGGGCTGTCAAGGACAAATGGTGGAGAGGGGAGCGTCAGCAGTAAGTAATGAAGAGCAATCTGTAAGGTATCTCTGCTCCATTCAGTTCCATTAGCCGCCGGCTCAATGAGGCCCGCTGCGTCAAATCACACTGCAGATGTGTGTGTTCTCAATGCACTTGTGATTGCACTTTTATGGAGTGTATTCTATCAAATAAATTGAGTTTTTTGTATATCTGTGCACACATTTATAGGTTGCATATGTGTGTCTTCTAAATGTGTGTGTGTGCTCTGGAGCATTGCCCTCTGAATCTCTTCTTCCTGTATAACAATCCAGCAAAGGTGTGTAGTGGCCAGAGGCCTTTTCTCTTTGATATGAAGAGCAGCCGAAAGGTCTTTGACTGCAGCTGATACATGTCAATCAGCTTCTTTCAGCCAAGCAGAAGCGCAGCAGGAGAGCCTCCTGTCCGTCTCTCACTTACAGCGAGTCCCCCCCCCAGCACTGATAACACTCCTCAACAGGTGAGCGGCTGCTGGCAGAAAGGAGATTGCCTGACCTTATTGTTTGCCTTCGTCTCCTCTTTGTTCTTCACAAATAAAGGTTTTTTTAATAAACTGAAAGGTCCTCTGCCGTGGCCCATAGAGAAAATGAAAGGGGGCAGTGAGGTATGGTACAATGTGGCGGGAAAAAAGAGCAGCTCATCAGAAAATAACAAAGGTGCAAGTTAAAGATAAGGCGCCTGTCAGAGATTAATCCAGGCCTGCTTGATTGTTTTCTTTAATACCAGACCTGCTACAGCAAGCGATAAGTTTGCTGAGTAATTTGGTTTTCTAGGGGACGGGCAGCGAGTGGGTGGCTTGGTGCTCGAAATAATATTCAGGTGTGCTCCATAATTGATTTTTTTTCACACCTCAGTTTTCAAAGAAAAATTAGAAACTGCTTTGACTTGCCTTTCTGTTCACTGCACTCCCTCTCTGCCTTCCTTTCTCCCCCTTTTTAATTCTCTTCTCTCTTTCCACTTTGGATGAATAAAGTGGCTTTGTTGAAGACAATAAAGGAAAGGAGAGAGTGTGCTTGAGAAAGCAGTTTTCTCTTTTTCTGAAAGAGGCAGAAAAGAGAGAAGGATGGTGTGTGTGTGTGTGTGTGTGTGTGTGTGTGTGTGTGTGTGTGTGTGTGTGTGTGTGTGTGTGTGTGTGTGTGTGTGTGTGTGTGTGTGCGTGTGTGTGTGTGTGTGTGTGTGTGATTCATCAGAGGAACATGCAAAGAACAATAGTTTTTTTTTATTTGGCAGCAGAAATAAAATATGTAAATACATTATGAGAGGGAAAGAAAGCTGAAAGATGCCGCCCAACTCATCTGTCAGCATTTTTCACATTTTCTCCACCAATTACCAATCGTTTTCTTCTTTACCATATCTTCCATTAGAGATCATTCTAGTTTTCTCACTTGCTGTATAGGAAATGGAAGTCATGTGATTGATTGGAAAAGACAGCGGACATATCAGACAATACCCACCTCAGGTGTGGGCAGAGTTCTCCACTTTGTATTTTATATATATATATATATATATATATATATATATATATATATATATACATAATTCCTTAATGTATAATAGGCGTTTGCATTTCAGAAAGATAGCAATTGCAGCACACAAGCTGAGTCTCGGTGAAATATTTATTGTTGAATCAATCGTTATCTGTATGTGCCCTTTAATGTCTTCGATAAAAAAACGTGTTTTCATCTTGAACGCGGGACTGGAAAAAAGGTTCCTCTATATATATATATTTTTTTTTATTCAGCCATTTTGAAGCTAGAAATTCTCTCTCTCTCTCTCTCTCTCTCTCTCTCTCTCTCTCTCTCTCTCTCTCTCTCTCTCTCTCTCTCTCTCTCTCTCTCTCTCTCTCTCTCTCTCTCTCTCTCCAGAAGATGGCCTGTACTCTAGGGCTGTTTTCCAATTACGGTCCAACCTTTTCACAGAAGGTCATTATAATTAGTGATCCATTTAGCTTTTCTGTGAAAAGCACAAAATAATTTTTTTGTGATTGTGGTCCCTGGATAAAGGCTGTAGTGATGATCTCAAGTGGCTCTATTAGGATGGTTGGGTGGACAGGTTGCATGCATTCATGGTTTCACTTGGGGGAGAAACTGGGCCTTTCCCACATTACTAGCACATGAATGGAAAAAGACATCTTGGAAATAGCTGTCCAAATCAATACCATGCAGGCCTGTATGTGTCTGTGTGTTCTCCTCACAAACAGAGAGTAATGAGCAGAGGAGGACTTCACCGGGACTGGAAGATGCTGCAGAATATTACCCAAAGTCTTATATGTAATCTGAGAAAAAAAATGATTATAAAGCTGTTGAGTCCTGTTGAACAAGTCCTGCTAAGATTGCCTTTATAATGAAATAGTTACAAACCTGATCCTGTGGTTAAACAGTATATACCCCTGTATATACATATATTAAAAAACCTTAAAGGGGACCTATCATGCAAAATGCACTTTTGTACGTCTTTTATACATGAATATGTGTCCCCGGTGTGTCAGGGAACTCACCAAGTGTCAGAAAACACAACCCTCTCTCTTTTCCTTCATACCCAAATCTCTAAAAACGGGGCTGCAACGGAGTTGATTATTATTTGAATTTTTCTGACGTCAGAAAAGGGGTGCTCCGCCTATATGGGCAACTCTCCACCTATCAGGGGAATGAGAGACCGCTCGAAAGCGCTGGAGACGCTGTAGTACATATGCCAGGCCTGTAAGTGGCGCTGTAGTCTGCCACAAAAACAGAATCAGCCCTTGCAAAAACAGGGCTGGAAAGAGCAAATAGAGCGAAATGAGGCATGGCTCAAATGCATGATCTGTTTGGTATTTTGAAAAAAAAACTTCACAGACATGTTTTATATAGGTATGGCCCTACAATATATGTTTCAAATATAGCATGATAGGTCTACTTTAAATATAGAGAGGTGAAGTCCCTCCCCTTCCGGTGGACCTCCATGGGACCTTATTTCGGAAAGATTATGTATTGAAGTCAAAGGCGAGAGAAAAGTTATCTTTCGATCCCGTTTGAATTGTGCCACGAATTACACATATGATGTTTCTCAATTTAAAAGATAATTTTGCAAAAAAAAAAAAATGTTTTGGCGTAAAACTGTGAAGTAAGACTTTTTTTGTGTGAAACCGCTCAATGAACTACATCTCTGGTCTCGCACAACTACACAAGTCACCAAGATGGCCGTCACTACTGCCTTGCCAAACAAGGGATTGACATACCCTCACTATCACCACAATGAAACACGTCCAGAACAATATCATGCAAAGCTGCCTGCCTGCCTTTGGTTCTCTCTGAACTGCCTGATCTTTTTAATGTTCAATGTTAACCATTTGTGCAGATAGCATGAAGTAGAAAAGATTGCCGATGCTAATGTAGCGTTAGCATTTCTCCCCCGGGGGCATCCGGGCTTAAACGGTGTATTATAGAATGATCACACCGGTGTGACAGTACTCTTCAAAGGCAGTGGCGAGATAGTGGCCTAAGATATTCAAAAAAATAATATTTGAAAACATAAAAAAACAAACATTATTTTTTAAATATTATTTTTTACATTTTTTTTTTGTTAAATTTGTCATTAGCTTTACCAAAATAACTTGATTTAATTGTATTTAAAATAACATTTTCAAAGAAATAAATCCTTCGAATCTTCGAATTCAGTTTCTGTTGGAACGTGAAGGCATACTTGCCAACCCTCCCGATTTTCGCGGGAGACTCCCGATTTCATTGCCCTATCCCGGTTTCCTCCCGGGGTTATATTTCTCCCGCATTTCTCCCGATTTCTGACAAAATCAGATTTACTCACGACTGTTTCCACTCGGACTTTAATACAGCTACACCATTGTTTGGTTTCCATGGTAGCACGTCTCTTTAGTAGCGTGCGCAACTGAAAGTCTGAGAGGGTGAGGAAGATAGTCACAGAAAACAGAACAAGAATCGACAACTCGACCCTCTCTGCTCACTCCTTTCCAGCACACACATATGCTCCATCAAGGATGGTGCTTCAGGCCGCACTTACAACTACATTAAGCATTTTAATGTTAATCTGAGGTCTCAAGGTTGGCAAGTATGCGTGAGTGGAATAAACCGAGTGCTGTCAAAGCACTGTGAGGGTTCAAGAGACGCTATTGCAGGCGTGCTGTTGTCAGAGAACACACCTTGCCTGGTATAATAGCTCCGATTAATGCATTCAACCATTGAATGGGAAATACAGCGTTAATACGTGGGCGCGCGGCCCTTGTGAGAGCGGCCGCGGCGCGGCCCTCGTGAGACTGGCCGCGGTGCGTTCAGGGACCTCCGCAGGAGAACGGTGGTTTTCGTTTGTAAACTCTAGTTCTAGAGTGGTGTGTGTGTGTGTGTGTGTGTGTGTGTGTGTGTGTGTGTGTGTGTGTGTGTGTGTGTGTGTGTGTGTGTGTGTGTGTGTGTGTGTGTGTGTGTGTGTGTGTGTGTGTGTGTGTGAAAAATGCATTCAGTAAAAACGATTGCATTTATCCCAGAGTAAGAGTCATCTCTCTCCACAATTCCACTTTTCCCCATAATGTCCGTTTCAAAGAGACGGCATTGTGACGGCGCGCGCGGCCCCCCTCCCCCGAGGGCGGGCCGCGGTGCGTTCAAAGACCTCAGTAGAGAAGAGTCACCGCAGCGCGCGCACCTCCTCCACAGGCTTTCCTGCAGACGAGGGAGCGCAGCGCGACAGTGAGACGAAGGGAGATCCCGTGCCCGCGGCGCCCTCCACCTCTTCGGCCCAGCCCGTGGAACCGGCGTGCCGGCACTCACGGGGACGGGCTGCCCGTCTTTACGGATCTGACTGGCGGGGGGGAGAAAATCTCTCCGCCCGGGACGAGAGGGCGAATCCCGCCTCCTCCCTGTATAATGCACAGATCACTACGTTTTATAATAAGAATGAGGTTGATCTTTATCCAAATCTAAGTGTCTTTTGTTTCCACAAATGCTACACTTACACATAATGTTAACCATACCAATTTTCCCCATTCGCTGCCCCAGCTGTAGCTCCTGTAAAGGAGGTGGCTAGTGGGCATGCGCAGATGAGAGGGATGAACCGCAGGGAGTGCTATCTAAAGGAGAGCGCTATGCGGGTACTGGGACATTATGGCCGGCGTATTACTGTCAGAGAACACACTACGCCTAGAGAGCAAAGACTCCAATTAATGCAGTTTACCGTAGTGGTAAAGGCTGCATTATGGCGGAGCCCGCACTCACACAAGAGCGCATAGCGGTGCGTTCAGGGACCTTAGTAAAACACACTACGCCTATAAAGACTCCAATTAATGCTGTTTACCGTAGTGGTGAGAACAGCATTATGGTGGAGCGCGCGCTCACACAAGAGCGGTGGTGCGTTCAGAGTCCTCAGTAAATAATCGGTCCTTTCTGTGTCGACCCTCCATGGGCAAATCTTCCCTTCGCGGGGAGTTTTGCGGCGGAACGGGTCACCAGAGAGTATCACAGCTTCATAGCTGCGGCCCCACAGCTGAGGGCTTGGCCATTAACACAATGTTATGGGGAATGGAAACTCAGCTGTGAGCTAACAAGGTGGATGGACAGGAGGACGCTGAAACGGGGCTATTCACTTCAGTTTTGCAGCATCCCACTGTACCACATGTCTGTACACTGCACCACTGTACCACTGTATCACATGGACCACTGTCTTGTGGGTGTCCTACACCCACCTCTTTTTATGGGCATGCCGCTGCTGGAAGTGTTAGGGGGGGCCAGTGCCCCCCTAACACTGACCTCTGACCCCCCTGTGGCCCCCCTAAAAATGAAAAGTGAAAAAAGTGAAAAAAATGAAAAATGTATGATTTATTACACGATTTTTTGAATGACGGAATAGACGGAACTAACGTTATTCGTCATTCCAGTCGGACCCATTAGAGCGGTGCACTCAGGACCCATTAGAGCGGTGCACTCAGGACCCATTAGAGCGGTGCACTCACTTTCACTGTCCGGCTGAAGCGCGCAAAAAACAAACACTTTTCATCTCGGATCATCAGAGGCTGTTGCATCCAAGAAAGACTGATTGAAACCTACGTTTCGAGAGACTACCACGATAATTGAAGGTGATTTAAACTATTGTATCCGTGTAATTGTAGATGTAAAGTAGAGATGTAACTGTTCATTGCCTTTATTTTTATATAAATATGATATGGTGTTAGTGCAAAAATTGTACTATAACTTAAGCTGAAGCTAACAGTAATAACTATAAGATATATCTGAAATAAATAAGTGTACTGAAACAAATACCAATAACTGTATTGCATTGTTTTCTTATGCGCAATTACTTCATACTGTCTAGTTCTCTTTTTCATCCTGCATTTATTGTGCCCCCCTCAGAAAATAACTGGCCCCCCAGTGGCCCCCCCCCAGTCAAATTGGTCTAGAACCGCCACTGCAGCAGGCAGCTTGATAAGGGAATGCCTGAGAGCAGCGATGTCCTCCACTCCCTGGTGGACCAGTCTGTGGACCATGGAGAGGGGTACCTGAAAGGCCCGGGACACCACACTGTAGGACAAACCGTGTGCCAGCCAGTACAAGGTCGTCAAGATAGTCATGTCGTGTCCCCAGGCCTGTCTCCTCTCAGGCCCCAGACACCGCATCAAGGCCTCCAGGGAGTTACGGCTGATCCTGTAATCCTTGAGCAGGCACCCATCACCCTCGAAGTACAGCTTCAGCAGGGGGACACTGCTGTTCAATTGTCTGTAGATGGGATTGTGTGGGTGCTGAACCTACAGGAAGAATAAAATATTCTCTCATAAGAAATTAAGCCATGGCCAAATCTGGTAGGCTACATTTGATGGTCTCAAGTGCTCGTGTTAACTAATGTGCATGGTCCGTTCTTGAATAAATACAACTACATAATAAAAAACACAACTTTCTCTCTGACAAACATGCTTTTTCTCTAACTCCAAGGCTTAGGCCTATGTGTCATGATGTTCTTGCTACAAGTAGTTGGTCATTTGTGTATTCAAATACAAAAAGCCAGCTATTTTTCAACCATTTAAAATATTTTTAAACAAACACTCATAAATACCTCAAGATGAAGCGCATTCTCGCTTTCCAGCGCTGGGAACGGCGTCTTTCCTGACGGGATTTGGTTCTCTGTAGCTGGTTCCACTGCCATAAGGCACATAGTATTGCAGTCTTCATAGCCTATATCTCAATATCTCCGTCGTGGTTGAGATATAAATCAGAGGTGTGCCTGGACCTTGTACAGCCTGTCAGGTCCCTCATGATTCGGTAATTGATTAGAAATTCGGTACAGGTGTTTTGTCAAAGAAATGTGACTTGATGACCCATCATGTCATTAAGCCTACTAGTTTAAAAAGGTAAACATACTGTGTATAGTGTATAGTGTATAGACAGTCATTGGGTTTTTTAGGCTTTTGTGTGTGTGCATGTGTGAATATATCAAACGTATATAAGCCTAATGTATATGTCTCCCTTTATTTGTAGGGTACTTTTCATACTAATGTTTTAGTGCGGCACAATACAGAAGAGATGCTAGTAGGCCTATGTGTTGAAAATATTCATACATTCTTGTCATACTATGCCTTGTTGCAAATTGAATTAAATGTACATATGTGGGGGAACAATGTTCAGCTGATCTAACAGAGATTATAAAATACAGCTCTATGACAAAACACTCGACGGCTGATGCTACGTAATAATTAACGGACGTCGCTTTAAAATGACCGCTCAGAGGAGAGGAGTTCTCATTTCTCTAACCGCCTGCTGCTTCCCCTCCTCTCTCCCCAGTCCTCCGCTCGCATCTCCTGTGGGCGGCACTAAGTCTCGAGGATAGGAGTCGAGGATAGGAGTCGAGGAGGGGAAATTAGAGTATTGAGAAACCTCTAATGTGTTCAGGTTGATGGGTTCTTTTCTGAGTGGTTAAACATTACAAATGGTGTACCACAAGGTTCTGTCTTAGGTCCACTTTTATTCTCCATCTATATCAACAGTTTAGGTCAAAATGTGGATGAAGCGATTTTACATTTTTATGCGGACGATACCGTGATGTATTGTGCAGGTCCCTCCATTAAGGAGGCTGTTGTTAAATTGCAGGCTGTTTTTAATATTATTCAGACTCAGCTCTCTGAGCTTAAGCTTATTTTAAATGTTGATAAAAACTAAGGTAATGCTATTTTCGAAAGCCAACTAGACACCGTAGACCACTTTGGATATTGTTACTACGCAAGGAAAAGTACTTGAAGGTAAATACCTTGGTATCTGGCTTGATAATTGCCTCTCTTTTAAACTTCAGGTCAATAATCTGCTTAGAAAGCTGAAAGTGAAGCTAGGTTTCTTTTTCAGAAACAAGTCCTTGTTACGAACTCAGACACTTAGGATGTAGGACCCAATTGCAAGACCCGGGAGACAGAGGTAAAGTATTTGTAAGATACTTTATTTTCCAAAACAGCATTGAACAACAAAAAAAAGGTAACTATCAAATCTCTAGCCGAGATGACAAAAATAGAATAGAGAACAAAAAATGAAAGCGCTCACGTAGTGAGGAATCAAACTTTTCAAAAGCACAAGGAGCATAGACCTGACCATAGCAAGAGACAATAGCACATAGACCTGAACATGACAAGAGACGAAACGAACTGACACTGAACACTGGGAGACAGGGGAATTTAAACACAGGGTAACAAGACACAGGTGGGAACAATCAGGGGCGGGGCTGACGCTGATGAGCACAGGAGACACAGAAGGGATGACAGGTGAAAACAATCAGGAAATTAGACACACCAGGGAAACTAACAACAGACAGGAAAACACGGGGAGAAAGACCAGACAATACACAGGGAGGAAAACATGACAAGGAGAACAGAAAAACACCCACTACCAGACACACAAACTTAAAACCGTGACAGTCCTGTTTCTCACTTGAGGCCAGGAAAAGGCTAGTCACTGTGACCTTTTTACCTGTGCTGGACTATGGTGATCTGATATATATGAACGCACCTGCCCATTACCTGATCAAGTTAGATAGGGCAATGAGATGTGTTACTAATTATAAAGTATTAACTCATCACTGTACCCTGTATGCCAGGGCAGGTTTGCCTTCACTCACTGTTCGGAGGCTCAGTCACTGATACATGTTCATCTACAAAGCCATGTTGGGTAAACTACCATCTTATATCTGCTCTCTAATCACGCAGAGAGTTGCAAGTAGCTATTGCCTGAGATCTCATTATGTGGTGTTGTTACATGTGCCAAGTGCTAGGACTGACTTAGGGAAAAAAGCTTTGATGTGTGCAACTCCTCTTGCTTGGAACAGTCTGCAAAAAGAATGGAAACTGAGCAATATGGTTCCACTGCATGTTTTTAAAGCTCGGTGTAGGAGCCAAAACGTTGATTTATTATTTTGATTATTTAATCATTTAATGTATGTAATGGAGTATAATTGATTGGTGTCATTTGATCGGGATCCGCAGCCACGGTTGGGCGGAGCGGCTGATTGGTGCTGCGATTGCCTCAGCTGGTTAAAAGAGTCCTGCTGATTATACTCTGGGTTCTATTTTGGTTGTGAAGCCACACGGTTTTTTGACCGCTGCATTGCACTGCAGAGAATATACGATTTGTTTATCCATCCATCCATCTTCTCCCGCTTATCCGTGGTCGGGTCGCGGGGGTAGCAGTTCCAGCAGAGAGCCCCAAACGTTCTTTTCCCATGCCACATCAACCAGCTCTGACTGGGGGATCCCAAGGCGCTCCCAGGCCAGCGAAGAGATATAATCCCTCCACCTGGTCCTAGGTCTACCCCTTGGTCACTTCCCAGCTGGACGTGCCAGGTGGCATCCTAACTAGGTGCCCGAACCACCTCAACTGGCTCCTTTCGACGCGAAGGAGGAGCGGTTCAACTCCGAGTCCCTCCTGGATGACTGAACCTCTCACCTTATCCCTGAGGGAGACACCAGCCACCCTGCGGAGAAAACCCACCTCGGCCGCTTGTATCCGCGATCTCGTTCTTTCGGTCATGACCCATCCTTCATGACCATAGGTGAGGGTAGGAACGAAAATGGCCCGGTAGACAGAGAGCTTTGCCTTCTGGCTCAGCTCCCTTTTCGTCACAACGGTGCGGTAAAGCGACTGCAGTACCGCTCCCGCTGCTCCGATTCTCCGGCCCATCTCACACTCCATTGTTCCCTCACTCGAGAACAAGACCCCGAGATACTTGAACTCCTTCACTTGGGGTAAGGACTCATTCCCTACTTGGAGTGGACAGTCCATCGGTTTCCTGCTGAGAACCATGGCCTCAGATTTGGAGGTGCTGATCCTCATCCTAGCTGCTTCACACTCGGTTGCGAACCGATCCAGTGAGTGCTGAAGGTCGCAGACCGATGAAGCCATTAGAACCACATCATCTGCAAAAAGCAGTGGTGCAATCCTTAGTCCACCAAACTGCAGACCCCCTCCCCCACGACTCGAAATCCGATCCATGTATATTACAAACAGGATTGGTGACAAAGCGCAGCCCTGGCGGAGGCCAACCCTCACCGGAAATGGGTCCGACTTACTGCCGAGGACCCGGACACAGCTCTCGCTTTGGGAGTACAGAGATTGGGTGGCCCTGAGTAGAGACCCCCTCACCCCATACTCCCGCAGCACCTCCCACAGTAACTCCCTGGGAACTCGTTCATACGCCTTCTCCAAGTCTACAAAACACATGTAGACCGGATAAGCGTACTCCCAGGCCCCATCCAGGATCCTTGCGAGAGTAAAAAGCTGATCCGTCGTTCCACGACCAGGACGGAATCCGCATTGTTCCTCCTCAATCTGAGGTTCGACAATCGGCCTGACCCTCCTTTCGAGTACCTTAGAGTAAACTTTCCCGGGGAGGCTGAGTGTGATGCCTCTGTAATTGGCACACACCCTCTGATCCCCCTTTTTGAAAAGGGGAACCACCACCCCGGTCTGCCACTCCTTCGGTACTGTTTCCGACTTCCACGCAACGTTGATGAGACGTGTCAACCATGACAGTCCCTCAACACCCAGAGCCTTCAGCATTTCTGGGCGGATCTCGTCCACCCCCGGGGCTTTGCCACTGTGGAGTTGTTTGACAACCTCAGTGACCTCCCCCCGGGAGATTGGTGTTGATCCCCCGTCATACTCCAGCTCTGCCTCTAACATAGAGGGCGGAGTTGTCGGGTTCAGGAGTTCCTCAAAGTGTTCCTTCCCACGCCCTAACACTCCATCAGTGGAGGTCAACAACGTCCCATCCTTACTGTACACAGCATGGATGGTCCCCTGCTTCCCCCTCCTGAGGTGTCGGACAGTTTTCCAGAACAACTTTGGTGCCGCCCGAAAGTCCTTTTCCATGTCTTCTCCGAACTTCTCCCACACCCGCTGCTTTGCCTCGGCCACAGCTGAGGCTGCTGCCCTTCGGGCCCGTCGGTACCTTGCAACTGCCTCGGGAGTCCCCTGGGATAACAAATCCCTGAAGGCCTCCTTCTTCAGTCGGACAGCTTCCCTGACCACCGGTGTCCACCAGGAGGTTCGAGGGTTACCATCCCTTGAGGCACATAAGACCTTGAGACCACAGTTCCCTGCCGCGGCTTCGGCAATAGAGGCTATGAACACCGACCACTCTGGTTCAATGTCCCAACCTCCACAGGAATCCCCGAAAAGCTCCGCTGGAGGTGTGAGTTGAAGGCCTCCTGAACTTGGGCCTCCTCCAGACGTTCCCAGTTCACCCGAACTACACGTTTGGGCTTATCAGGTCTATCCAGAGGCTTCCCCCGCCACTCGACCCAACTCACCACCAGATGGTGATCAGTTGACAACTCCGCCCCTCTCTTTACCCGAGTGTCCAAAACATACGGCCTCAGGTCCGATGATACGATAACGAAATCGATCATGGACCTTCTGCCTAGGGTGCTCTGGTACCACATACACTTGTTAATAGGGGACGCAATTATCCCAGTGGTGGCCGCCGGAGCTAACGGAGCCGCAGGGGGCTAGCTCCATCCGGCGTCCCGGAGCTAGCCCACTGCGGCTCCGTTAGGTGAATGACAAGCATTAAGAATAACAAAATATAGCTAATTCTCTTGCAGATTGTCTCATTTGATTATGAATGTAACGTTTATATAGGGGAACTACACTGTTAGCAGTAACTTGGTATGCATGTATTTCATGTTAGCTTAGCTTCTTAGCCTGAGCTAGCTCTGTTTAGATCCAGTTCGGAGGCAGCAGGTTCCGCCTCGGCTCCGCCTCTTCGCCCTTATTTGGAGCAGGCGGGATTAGACTCTGACGTCACAGTCGAGCCGTTAGTGGCCGACTCCGCCTACTAAGGGCTTCACGGCAACTCTGCAGAATCCTATGGGTGACGTCACGGACACTACGTCCATTTATATATACAGTCTATGGTACAGACATTATCACGATATGATAAGCACTCGCGACGTTATAAACAAAAACAGACATCAAAACATGTGGCGCTAGGTAGCTAAAAACGCTAACATGGCCTACCTTGGTCGTTGTCCGGTCAAAAGTGGTCTTCAATGGCATTAAAACGATAAAAACGCTGCTGAAGTTAATCCATAGGTTAATCCAATGTCCCTTTGAAATGATTTCTGATAATCCATAAGCAATAAACCTGCTTTTCCGTTTCCAGATGTCAGAGCGAGAGATAGCTTCACTCTAGTGTTAATTTCGTTGACTAAAACTATGACGAAATATGTTCGTCAACAACCTTTTTTTCCATGACGAAAACGAGACGATGACGAGACGGCACCGACGGCAGTAAACAATAATTGCAACGAAATCATCATGCAATATCGTTGACGAAAAGTGACGAGACGAAAATGTAGTTTACTAAATAAAAACTATGCCAAAATCTGTCTTTACTTTCGTTGACGAAAAATGAGGAGACGAAATATTATCAAAGATAACGTTACATCTCTGATAGTCGGTTTTTCTCCCAGCAGTTCCATTTCCGGTGCTGCGGCAGCTGTGTGTCTGTGGTGCGCGCAGCGGTAGATTTGAATTACACCGGGCAGCGGCAAAATATGAACTGTCAGGAAGACTCGGGTCTAACTCATGGTCTAACTAACCTTATTTAACAGAAAATAAAATGGCAACAACAGGGCTTGGGAGCAGTGGTCGCACTCCCGTTAACCGAATACCCCCCCGTCGGCGCGAGTGAGTGATAAATTGTGCACTCGACGGGTAATAATGGATTATGACGGAAATGTTACGATCCTGTCCGTCAAAATTACTGACAACGAAAAAGTCTAAAGCCACCACTGCTTGGGAGAAAGAAACGATGTGATATTTGGGCCGATTTTCGCGACAATGAGGCGGAGAAAAAAAGCGAATGCATTGTTTTATCAGAAGGGAAGCAATGTGGCCATAACACAGCTGGTAAAAACACCACAAACCTGAGATTTCATTCGTCAAAATTGACAAAGGGGGGCCAGAGATATGGAAAATCCACCCAAATGACCCCAGAAGTGTTTTTTTGTTGCTAAATCTCTCTAAAAAGGTCAAATGTCACTTGTTTTGCATCAATCTTGATACAGGGTACTTATTATATGTTGTACTTTGGATTCCTAAAGCTTTTAGTCTACCTTACCATCATCCAAGGATAGTTTTCACTATAAGTAAAAAAAAAAAAATTTGGACGGACACTATCATTTACAGTATTTTACTATGTTCAATATGAATTTTCTCTAAAATAAAAAACATCTATATTGATTCTGACTCTTCTACATCCAACTCACAGGTTTATCATTACTTTGAGAAAAAAGATTATTAATGTTCCCCTTTTAGAAGTGTAGTTATGGTCATTTGTTCTAGAAATGTCATTTTCAAGCCTAAGACCTGAAAAACAGGCTTGGGGTCTAACAGTGACGAAAACTGTTTCAACATCGTCTGGTAAGATACCTTCATTTGTGTTTAAAGAAGAGAACGAACAGTGAATAAATAGAAACGATAACATGGAAATAAATGTACCAAAAACAAACAATATATCTCTGAGTGATGTGTGAGCGCGTCGGCCAGGCGCTAAAACCAAAGAACAGAAAAGAGCTTAAGAAAGGTGGAAAGATTGCTCTTTTACTCGGATAGATGCTATGCAATCTGATACTGTTGGTACCTGTAAATATTGTTAGGTATGTACATTGTAACCCTGTAACAATGTTTATGATATCCTTTTTGTTTTTCTGTTGTTTTCTGTTTTTATGTCTTTGTGTAACCTAATTGCTGCAGGTCTCCCTTGAAAAAGAGATCGATGATCTCAATGGGATTCACCTGGTTAAATAAAGGTTTGAAATGAAATATCTTTGGACGTCCTGCACTAAACTATTCTATATTTCTATCATTGACCTTCTACTTTCCCCCTATTTTGTATGTACTCTTAATATTTTTATTTTTTCATTAAATATAACATATTCAACAAACAAATTCACTAACGTGCTTTAACCACTAGGTGGTGCGGGTAAAAAAACTGTCACGTTTACAGTGTTAACACAATACATTATACTGCTGTTTCCGGTTTAGTTTACGACGGATATATTTTGTTATCCACACATATATTGTTTTGATATTTGGAACACCAAACCGACAGAAAAGATGGTCTTAACATGCCCCAGTAGTCTAGTTAATAAAAAATAATAATATCAAACACAATATTACTATTACATTTATTGTGAAATTAAAACAGAACGGTAGTAACTCTAGATGCATCCATGGTGTCGTCCCAAACGATAGCTGAGGATTATGGGTAGTGTAGTGTCTTCGGCCATCCTAAACTCCGATAAAACTATTTGTTTCTCAGAATCGAAGGGGGAAAACACAAAAGCATTGTACACAATTTAAACCAATTAATGTTGTGTAATTAACAAGGATAATCTGGTGTTTTTGAGTTGATGAGTAGTGCAGACATCACTGTAAAATCAATCAACATTAGAGAGAATACTTACTTCCAGTTGTAAAATTCTCTAAAACAACTACTGTGGCCAGAAAACGTGAGTTTGGAACATTATTTTCTCTTTGTATAAACATATAATAATAATAATAATAATAAAGGCCAGCAAGATTGTTCGAATTAATAAGCAGCCCTGTGCGTGGTCGGGCGCATTGTAGGAAAGCAAGACATTAAATGGCAAAGATATGTAGAAAATAAACGTATTTGAGTTACTTCCAAAACAAACGTAATGTGGGAGAAAATACGTATCTAGCTTACATAATTGAGAATGCAGTATAGTTCTGTGGGAACGTAATTTTGAGGAGACAGGGTTGCTGTGTGTAGGCCAGTCCTGGCAGCAAGCAGTAAGGCTAACATTAGCAGCTCTGTCCTGCACTTTATTGGATTCGGAAGACTTTACTGTCAAGCTAAAACCTGTTAACGCTGATCACATGAGTGTATGTAAAAATATACTATTTAAAAATACACCTAGGTAAATAGGTTAATGTTACAATGAAACAACAGTCTGATCCATTATACTTTTATTACTTACTGTGTACTTACTGTGACCTTTTTCATTGTAAAACTGGTGAAAATAGCTCTGTTTAAGCATGATATTAAGAAGCAATGTGATCCACAACATGATGTATGAATAAGTGCTTTTCACAAAAATATATGAGACTGTTTTTCTTGACCCAATCCTAGTATTCTATAGCAGAAAACACAGATACTCTTTCTGCGCAGCGTACAACATTATGTTTCCTCTTTACAGAAGCAGATGGCTGGGGACTACTCCAGAGTGGTGAAAACCAACTAATTGATTTGAGGAAAATCAATAAGGTTCCTACAGCAAACCCCTCCTTCATCAGTCCATCAGTCCTTCTCTGCAATTAGCCCATTGATTGGCCGATGTTAATTGCAGCTCTCCTTATTGCAGGTTTCAGCCACTCACTATCAGCTGAGGGCAGAGTTTAACAGGGAGGAGTACCTGCACTACATATTGAGCAGGAATGAGCATCAGTGGGCTATATCTAACCCTGATCTTGATAATGCGGTATTTTATTCAACCTCATGTGTAAGTTCACTGAAGCTCTACTGCGCAGTGGGAGGTCAGAGGTCAGGTCAGCTTCACAACAGCGCCTTTTCAGATGCTATGGGTGGCAGTGTGTTGTGGAACCCCTTAATGAAAATGTTGTTTTTTTAACACTCAACCACATGTCAGAAAAAAAACCTGTGGCATTGAACATCGACAAGGCCAAGTTCTGAGGGTGGAAAAACTAAATATTCAGACTAACTTTCCCGATATATAAATATCAAGATTAAGAAGGACCTTCATTTATTCAGAAATCCCGTTTTTCACTCTATCTTGTATATCTAGGTATATACAATTACACACATAGGCCCAAAAAACCAACACATGCACAAACAGGACCAATATAATATACATACATTGATGAAGAGGTGGTAGAGGCTGCAGTGTTCCGGTGCCAGGGGACAGTTGGTGTCCAGGAGGAACCTCTCCAGCTAATACACACTGTATTTTTACCCCGGTCAGGACTCAGCATGCGACCCTTTGGTTTCCAAGCCAAGTCCCTACAGACTGAATAGCCAACTAGCTGGACATTCTGTATGTGCTTCTCATTCGGTTGTAAGTAATTTAAGTAATTCACATATTCTACTTAAGCAAAAATAGATCATCCACCACCATTTCTTAAGTGGTTAAGACAATGTATCCATCAGATAATGACTCGGGTTTCATCTATCAGTTGAATGGATGTGATCAATTTGAAATGCTACAGAAAGGCAAAACGATGTTTTCATTAGTTCTGTTGTAGACCTTTTTTTTTGTCTCAAACCTGTTTGTATGTTCTGACACATCTTAATGTTGAACATAAAAACATTGTTGTGTGATGGTGAATGGCCTCTGAGTGCATGGCATTTACCCATTTGTATTTAAATGTATGCATATGTCAGAGGTGGGGACTCGAGTCACATGACTTGACTCGAGTCAGACTCGAGTCGCATATTTTTGGACTTGAGACTTGCTTGACTAACATTGATAAAAGACTTGACTTGACTTTGACTTGGTATTCATGACTTGAGACTTGACTTAAGTTTGAGACAGATGACTTGAAAGGACTTGACTTTTTAAAATTAAATATTTGCGTTTGTTTTTGTATTGAGATATTACGATTAGTTTTTTCGAAATGTGATTGGGTGATTATAGCGCCATGCGCGCAAACCTGGCAATCCACTAGAAGGCAGGAGTGTCAGTTAACATGGCAGCGGCTAGCGTTACTCCACAAATAGTCAAGTTTGGATTCAAGGATTATGTTGTATTATGTGACGCTAATAAGAAGAGAACAGCGGTATGCAGGATCTGCAGCATAAAGATCAGTGACAGGACCACCACAACATCCAACTTCATTCGTCACTACAAAAAAACCCACAGAGAAAGGTAGGCTATGTGCATGTGTTGTGTTAGCTAGAAAGCTAACGTTAAGTTTAAGCTACGTTAGACTTGGTTTTAAATCGCTTAAGCATTGCAAAGAGAAGACAACACGGTAAATGAACACAAGAACCGCCAAGGGATTCATTTTGACTAACCCTGATATTGACGGGCTGTCAGGAGAGGGAGAGAGGGAGAGGAAAAAAGATGCCTCGTTTATTTCCCCTGTGTTTTTATCAGAAGTTACTGTAAACTGTTGAATAATGTAGTTCATCTACTTTTAGTAGTTTGTTTAAATGTTTTAATTATGTTGTTTTTGTTTGTAGAAGTGCATCATTCTTTGATTTATTGTAAAATGAATCTTTTTGATCTGTTATGATGATAAACTGAAGCAATTTCAAAATTAACCCAATTAAGTGAGTTTTAAATCGTCCTACCTAGTTTATAAGGAAATTATGAAGAGGAACAAATTAAATGATTTTAAAATGATATCTATGTAGGTGCTGATGCTGTTGGTGGTTCTAGTGTTAACAGACATTTAAATTAAATATGTGTAATGGCAAATGCCATATATGATTTTCTTACCTGGAATTCTGCCTTTTTGAACAGACTTTTTGAGACCTAGCTATATTGTCTGCAGTTCTGGGGTTAATATGAATCTAATATGATTGTCATCGGTCTAAATTAGATTTCAAATGATTAACTGTGTATGTAATGAAGATGGGTTGAATCCATTTTCATAACCACTGTCTTTTAACTGATTGAAATGCGGAAACTGGGTTTATTCATCAGACTTTTGTATGACTTGACTTGACTTGCTTGACCTGAGCAATGACTTGACTTGACTTGCTTGACACTTGTAGGTCAAGACTTGAGACTTGCTCATGACTTGCACATGTAGGACTTACTCCCACCTCTGGCATATGTTAACAAAATGTCTACAAGTAACATCTCTTTGTCTCTAAAACTTTACAGTTAAGCAAATTAAGAGCTAAACCATCTTAGAGCAGAGATGTGGCTATGAAGGAGAAGTGTGTGATCGTCCAATGAAAGCATACACTTCACATAACGTTTTATTGAAAACGACTGAGAAGAAAAATGTTTTTTGTCATTGCCACGATCCTCATTTCATTATGGGTCTGGCTCTGTCAGATTTCACGACATCATCACATAATTCTTCAAAGCTAGCTAACAAGTAGATTTAGAGGCTAAACAATACAATTTCAACTCTTAATATGAAGCTAAATATTTACTCATATTTTAAAATGGAAACAAAAAATGAGTGTGTGATTGTTACTATTCTTCCTACACAGCAGATGCTGACTTATCTGTTATTTTATCTGCTAAGATTCACACTCAAACTATTGATTTCATATACTGTCATGTCTCGAAAGATCATTTTAAAGTTGTATTCTTTAAATTAGCTTTTGTCATGTCCCTTTGTCTTGTGCCTTCCTGTTTTATTTTGAAAAGTAATTCTCCCTCTCGTTTCAGGTCACTGTGCTCCCCGCCCCTATGTGGCCCTGTCTCAGGTCGGTTAAATGGATTCCTTGCGTCCCTCACTTGCGTCGTTTCCCTGCGTCTAGTCCCTCCCACCAGGGAAGCATGGAGGGACGCAAGGAAACCACGAGAAGCAGGGAAATGAGTTTTAAGAGCAATGGGACGTCCTTTCCTCCGGAGCGTCACGTGAAGCGAAGTCCGTTTGTGATGACGCCGCACAGCTGTTCGTCTGACAGCAGCTCTGTCCCCGTTATTTTCACAAACACCCCCACCTCTGTTAGTACACATTTACTGACACAAACATTTGTATCATCTGTTGCAGACCCCAATAAATAAAATAAGAACTCATTCTCAAAAAAGATAAACGCCATTCTTAAAATGTATAAACGAACAATAGTTTGATTAATATTGATTAGAGTGCACAATAGAAATAAAATAATTGAGAGAAGAAAAAGTTAGATTAACATTCATTGGATTGCACACTTTGTTTGTTTGTGTGGATATTGCAGATTATTATCATCTGATATTTGGGAAGTGTGTTACATTTGAAATGGCAGAAAGTCTTGTTGCAACTTCCAGATATTAAAAGAGGCCCCTTGAGTTTCTCTGGAAATTATCAATAGTAGCAGTTAAGTGAATACTGTTTAAACAATACCTGTGTTTGTGTTTTGTATTGATTTCTCTGTTTTATCCTTTCATAAATGTGAGGACTAAAACTTGCTCAAACATTCTGGGGTGCTTGGAGTTTTATTGCTCTGTGGGGGAGGTATAGATGGCAGGGTGAGAGTTGGATGAGAGTTCCTTCTGCTTAAGATCTCCAGTATGTCATGTTTCAGGGAAGTCAACATATCTTGAATAGTATATGTGTGTGTTTGATTACTTTGTATTCATATGAGAGTATTAATATGTATTATCTTTGTGAACAAAGGGATACAGCTCAGGCCTCTGGAATGTGCAGGAAAGTGTGTGTGTGAAAGTCTATGCAGGAAAGTGAGATAACGGACGCCAGATACATTTTATTACCATCTCAGAGACACTTGTTTATTATCCTGGCTGGCTCGCGCTGATTCGCTAAGAAAAGTCATCTTTTACATCTTCCAATGAGATAGACTGACTCGGCTCCTCCGGTGATTTTTGGGTATAAAAGTTGGGTTTGAATTTAGTTCATTCTCTTTTTCCTCCTGCTGCGAAGACCGAAGAATCCCACCAGCACGAGAAACTAGAGCAGGGGCGCTCCTAATTATATTGATTTGTATTGCATTGTATTATTGCCTTTTAGAATTAAAACAGATTATTGTTTAACTGGTATCCTGGTGTTTTCTGATTTCCCCTACTGTTATGATTTCAAGCAGCTCGCCAAAACGACACGCTGGGCAGAGGTGGGTTGTAAAAACCATCTTCTGCCGCAACAAGTGGTGACCCGACGTCAGCGAGTGGGAGTTCAGAGGAAATCACATCAGCAGCCAGTGGACGAGGAAGTCCAGGGACGACACCTCGAAATACTTTCTGACAACTAAAAACAGAGCTCTATAAATACCAGGTGAGCGCAGACACCCGTTACACTCAAAATCTGTGTTTTGGCCATATTCCAAATTTTAGAGTTGTCAGGAATATTTCCCAGTGTCATAGTCTTCACGCTAAGATAGTGCAATACATATCTTTATATAAGTATACAAGTTATATAAATATAAAAGTGAAGCAGCTGTACATCAGCGCGTGGGGTATTGAGTCTCGCACGGCTGAAAGGTCAAAACGTCCCTAGCTTAAGTGATTGGTATTGAGTCCACACAGGCTGTACTTGCTGGTGGAAGTCAAGTGGAATATCGAGTTTCCATCCATGACAAAACTGAATAACAAATCCAAGGCTTACAGAAGTTGGAGGTGCGTTATATGTTTTAATCCAAGGGGAGATACGCAAATTTCAAAAAGCCATTTTGAAATGACCGGAATCTCGACATCCTTTGTTCTGTGGGGTTAACGCCCATTCTGTTGAAAGAAATATCGCATCTTAAAAGCTGAACAGACAGCGTGGAGGATATATTTATGTGCTTTTGAATAAATAGAATATATTATTGAACATATAATGGCCTAAGTCAGATAAAGAAATGCGAAGTCATAATGGTAGAATACCATGGGTTTAAGAAAGCCCCCCTTTCTCCACATTTCTGCTCTAATTGCTGGACATTGCTCTGGAAAATGGCTGCTGAGCGTTGAATTTAAAGCAAGGAGTGAAAGATCAACGACTGATCTGAAGTTGGAGTGAATAACATTGAAAATTAATGGATCAATGTGTGATTTGAGGAGGTAGATATTGAAATAAATAAGAAACTATAATTTGTTGTTTTTAGCATTGAGGGATACAGTTACGTCACATTGTGGTTTTTATGAGAAGTTTTGAGAACTGATTGTTACTATTGCATTGCATTGTGAATTTCGTGGTATTTGTCATTAACTGAGAATTTTACTTAATCATATTTCAGAGGAATTTAATTACATACAGAAACGTTGAGGGAAAGTAAAAAGAGATTTACTGAGTATATGAAGTACATAGAGGTTAAGGTTCGATTCAAATTAAATATGATAGTGGATTATTCCACCTAGATTAGACATAAAAAGAGGATAATTTGTTAAACATTAAATAACAAACTCACTGTAAGAAATATACATTGTAATGTTATTTAGGAGTTGTGTTGATCATACCACAGTGACTCTGAGTTGGTGGTTGTTTAATGTAGATAGGAAACTGAAAACGCAAACAATTCACCACAATTGTGTTTTTAAGTTTGTGAAGAAAGAGTAGAAAGTAAGTTTGTCAGTCAGAGAGAAGCTGTTAAATGTTAAAACACAGAGGTGATACTGAGTCTTCTCGAGTAATGGATTAGGATCTATGCCATGCTTACATGGACTCGTATGTTTTATTTCATATCTAACTGAAGTGACAGAAGAAAGAGATGGGAAAGTGGGAAAAGAAGGACAGGGGAAAGTGAGAAAAGAAAGAGGGAGATAAGGATGAGAGAGGGATGTAGAAGAGAGAGAGACAGAGAGAGAGACAGACAGAGAGAGAGACAGAGAGAGAGACAGAGAGAGACACAGAGAGAGACAAGGAAATATGATCAAATGATAGGATATGAGGTGTTACATTTTTATTGAAGCCAGACTACAAGTCGTATGGTTTAGTTTTTATTGAACTCAGTCTCCAAGCAGTGTGGTTTATATCTGCACATGTGTTGAGTGTTCCCCACCCCTTCCCCCACTCACATGAGGCCGGTGCTATACTGCTAAGTTGGTTGGCCAGCAAGTTGGCATACTAGATGGTGAAATAGTTGGAGTAAAGATGTACACGAACAAGGAGAGTAGATTAAGTTGTTTTGTTTTTCATGCTTTTCACCAAGGCTCATTTGAATTGTTATTATTTTAATGTAGTGTTGTTTTGAGTTATATTTATAAAACTATAATGTACCCACACGCATGTGGTTTCTTTGTCACAGTTCATTTTAAAGTCAGCCACCTTATGGCTAGATCTCATCTCTGAGAGTCCATTGTGTTAATGTTAAGAGCTCCTTTTGTTCTTCAGGCCACATGAGGTCAAGAGTCATTCTGTTAGACCACAATCTTGTGTAACACAAATCATTGTTCTTTTGTCACATTTTGAATTACATAAGATTTCATTTTGCTAAATCAATTTATCTATAAATGTTGTAGTTGGAGTTTGGTGTTTGCTAACATTTTTAGGAACGAAATAGGCCTACACTTGGGTCAAATTACATTACTGTGATCTGATTAGTGTGCTCTGCAACTTTACAATTGTTGCTAGATAGCAGTGGGATTTTTGAATGCGGAGGGGTTCTTTCATAGTGTGTGGAATATGCGATGCTGGAAACATGTGGGTGTTGAGAAACTTAGTTTGGGTAAATATGTCACAATGGATGAAACGATTATTAGAGGGAGTTTATGTAATATCATTAGTAGACATTAATTGTGTTGTTTGGATGGCATTTAACTACTAAGACAGATAGTATGATTAGAAAGAGACGGAGTGGAAAGGGTTGGATTTATTTAACCTCAGTGTGCTAGAATTTCTATAGGTAATGCGTCCCGAGACCTGGACTCTCTCTCTCTGCATGTCAGACGGCTAAGACCCCGATCCGCTTGAGCAATCAAAGGCCTAACCCAACAGGAGACTCCTCCTTCTCAATAGACCAGACAGAGAACCAGAGCTGAACCAACAACAACAATAAGAACTGCATACAGAACTATCTCCACCTGTGGCATCCAGAACCAAACAGCTTGCTGACAGGCAGAGATCTACCAGTCCCTCAAACAAGAGCAAAGTGTGGGACATGAGAGCAGAATCCGCCCTCCATAAAGCAGCAGAGAGACTGTGAAGGAGGAGATGAAGTGCAAAGCAGTGCAACAACCGTGGCATGATGGGGGCTGCAGATGTAGCTGGGCAGATGGCTGCCTCAAAGAGTTACAGCGAGCTGATGGACAAAGGGGGAGGAGTCAGAATCAGAGGAGTTGGTCGAGAATGTGAGGTGGACAGGGATCGCGGCTTGAGATAAACCAGAGGAGAGGAGAAGGGAATCAACGGGAATGAGTGAGTTTACACATAAACACACTTATAAGCGCACATTTAAAGAACTTGAATTGACTTGATGAATAAGTGAAGATAAAAAGTTGTATTAACCATGAATTAATCAATTGGTAAATTAAAAATAGCAGTAAAGACGAAACTATTAAAGTAAAATGAGAATCATCCTAAAACACACTGAGGGATAAAGGGGGATACATGACATTATATAACCATATTCTTCAATCTTTTCATCATGTTAACAAATCATTCTTCAAGAGATTTTTATTCACTTGTGAATAAAGTAGTGATCTTAGTTGTTACAATGTTGAACACCATTAAAGGGAGAGCTAGTGCCAAGCCATATATAGTATTCCAATCTATAAATTATTGATTTCACCATTGTGCCATAGTGATTACCATAGGAGGGCTTTAAGATGGAAATATGAAATGACTTCTGTTTTTAAATCCTTGATAAAGGAGGGAGTAATTGTTGCATGTTCGGACACCCAAGGTTCCACACACTGCTAAAGAATTTAACATTGTTTTTAAGTAGACCAGAATTGAAGATAAATGGATATAATGAGCTATGAAATGCAGAGCTACACAGATCCAGGTAATGTTTTGACACAAGATAATAGTTAAGTGCACAAGTTTCTGAAATAGATCTATTAGACATTTTAATACTAATTAGGTGTAAATGAATTGCAGTAGTAGTACTATGAGGAAGTGACATTTTTTGGCTAACACTTTTCAGGGAATGTGGGGAACAGCTGTTCCGATGAAAAGTTAGAGATATCTGGAAAATTATAGTTGTAATCGTGAATTAATTAATGATGGCGCTCCATATATGACAGATTTTTGTAGACAAAGGATACTGGCCTATGCTGAAATATCAAAGTCTCTGCAGAGCACACACATGGCCAAAAAGACTGAGACCAACTGACCTTTGACCCTGACCGACAGTGTAATTTGAGAAGGCACTGTCAATGACTGACTCTGGGGTGACTCTGACCAGACCAAGACTTTACAACCTGACAGACGGTGTGAGTGTGAATGAATGCCGGCATGTGATCAGTGTAACTGCATGATTCTAAAACAATAACTAACCAAGCATGTTTTTGGACTAACATATTATTACCCGTTTCTAATCTACTTGATGATATTTTACTCCCACAGGAGGTGGCAGTTTGCAGAATGTGAAACTCAAACTAAAACATGACGATTCTGTTTCTTTTAGGACTGAAGGATGGAGAGAAACACTTCATTTCACTGAAGTGTTTACTGTGGAAATGATGGATGTACATTTGGGAAAATGTTTGGTATTTTCTTATAATCCATGGTTACACATGAGGTTCATGTGTAAAAAGGGGGAGTGTAAAATTCACAATGTACATTTTTCATTTAGGGACTGAAAGGAACCTGCTGCCCCAACTCGATTGTTCAATCTGACCATTGATTGACAGTTTTAGAATGGACCTGCTCCATATCTGGGGATAAGATACTGTTTGATGAATGTTGACATGTTTCTAATATTGATTGAGTTATAACAGGTAACACAGATGCAGAATCAGTGGCCAAGGGGCTACTGTGAGTGATGTAAGTCCAGAATGGACTGCTGAGGAAGTTGACCGGTGAGTAATGTTTCAACAGGTATTAAAGTAACTGAGGTTTGAAATGTAGAAAGAACATATTACAGTTAAAGCTAAAACATAGTAATGTAATGAGACAGAATTTAATTTAGACAGCATCATGTAACTAGCCTGGTAAAGAAGTAAAAGCCATAGTCTTTATTGTTTAGGTCATTATGGGGATATACATTTCATCTAAATTCATAATAGAAAGACATTTGATGACAGTTTGTTGGAATTCTGTATTCATTTTTTCAGCTTGATAATATCTAAGCACTGACCGGTAGAAGCAGTATCACCAGGAAATCATTCACTTTGTCAGTATCATGATTTTGGTTATTTTTGAATCCATAACATTAGTGTGTTTCTTTACCAGAAACATTAGCAGTTCATATTATATTTAGATATTAAATAGGATCTCAGGGATTTCATTTAAAAATAAACACAGATGCTTGTCAGAAATTCAGAGCTATTGAAATATGTTATTTAGTTCACCTAGAGATGTGGGGTTTTTATTTTTAGTATTTTTATTCAAGTATTAACATTCTGAAGCTGCACTGGCAGATAGGAGGGCTACAATTAATTTAGAAAACCTGTTCACAGACGTCTGTTGTTTTAAGACACCCCACCAACAGGCTCCAAGCGGCCTACGCAGTGGTGGGTCAAACAGCGGAGGGCCCTGGAGCCCTGAGCGTAGGCTTGAGGGATTTGTATCAGATTTCTCCACACAGGTTGGTGACGCCAAAGAGGGACCCAGGAGGCTGACACAGCGGAGTTCGTCTGGCTGAAGGTCATCAGGACAAAGTGGCTCAACCCCAGGCTCTCCGGCCCCGACCGAGTGACCCAGCGGATCTCTCATGCCGTCCGCCTGGGAGGAAAGGGGGACAGCTCGTCCCACGGGAGCCAGTGTGCGGCGGGGAAACCACCTGCTAGGACCGTGGACGACATCAGGACGGACGTGGCCCTCGCAGAGGAGGTCGACTCGGAAGCAGCCATCAGTGGACTGGACGACAACGACCTCGAGGACATCCTTACAGCAGACGACTAGGAAGCGGCTGTCAGCGGGCTGGGGGACTTGTCGAGGCAGCAGAGGAGTCTACTTCTCTCTGATCAGTTCCACCAGTGAAGGGAAAGCCGCATCTCCCCCTCCCTATCAGAGGGGGGGGGGGGGGGGGGCTGAGGATTCACCACACAAGGAGACTGCTTTCTAGCTCTCAGGTTGCCCTCTCATGGTTCCTTCACTGACATGGAAAGTGGTGTTCTGTTCCCAAAGATTTCAAGTACTTTGGGTCTCAGTTTCTGATAGATTTATACAATATTGGGGGACAGACACAGTGGAAAGGAATGACAGTAGTTATGTTTCAAGTGCCTTGTGTAAGTTGGTCTCTTTATAGAGAGACCAAAAGGGGGATTGCAGATTATTATCATCTGATATTTGGGAAGTGTGTTACATTTGAAATGGCAGAAAGTCTTGTTGCAACTTCCAGATATTAAAAGAGGCCCCTTGAGTTTCTCTGGAAATTATCAATAGTAGCAGTTAAGTGAATACTGTTTAAACAATACCTGTGTTTGTGTTTTGTATTGGTTTCTCTGTTTTATCCTTTCATAAATGTGAGGAATAAAACTTGCTCAAACATTCTGGGGTGCTTGGAGTTTTATTGCTCTGTGGGGGAGGTATAGATGGCAGGGTGAGAGTTGGATGAGAGTTCCTTCTGCTTAAGATCTCCAGTATGTCATGTTTCAGGGAAGTCAACATATCTTGAATAGTATATGTGTGTGTTTGATTACTTTGTATTCATATGAGAGTATTAATATGTATTATCTTTGTGAACAAAGGGATACAGCTCAGGCCTCTGGGATGTGCAGGAAAGTGTGTGTGTGAAAGTCTATGCAGGAAAGTGAGATAACGGACGCCAGATACATTTTATTACCATCTCAGAGACACTTGTTTATTATCCTGGCTGGCTCGCGCTGATTCGCTAAGAAAAGTCATCTTTTACATCTTCCAATGAGATAGACTGACTCGGCTCCTCCGGTGATTTTTGGGTATAAAAGTTGGGTTTGAATTTAGTTCATTCTCTTTTTCCTCCTGCTGCGAAGACCGAAGAATCCCACCAGCACGAGAAACTAGAGCAGGGGCGCTCCTAATTATATTGATTTGTATTGCATTGTATTATTGCCTTTTAGAATTAAAACAGATTATTGTTTAACTGGTATCCTGGTGTTTTCTGATTTTCCCTACTGTTATGATTTCAAGCAGCTCGCCAAAACAACACGCTGGGCAGAGGTGGGTTGTAAAAACCATCTTCTGCCGCAACAATATGTAGCACATTAACATTTTAATAGCACTTAACCTCTTAAGCCCTGAGCCTGTTTTTCAGGTTTCAGGCTCGAAAATGCCACTAACACAACAAAGACTATATCTTCACTTCTAAAAGGGGTAAATTAATCATCTTTTCTCTCAAAGCAAGGTTACATCTGTGAGTTGGATGTATAAGTGTCAGAATCAATATAGATGTTTTTATTTTAAAGTAAATTCAGATGGAACATAGTAAAAACATGTAAATTCTAATGTCCGCCTAAGAAAACCCCATTACTTATAGTAAAAACCACCCTTGAATGATGGGTTAGTAGACTAAAAGCTTTAGGAATCCAAATTATAACATATAATAAGTACCCTGTATCAAGATTGATGCAAAACAAGATAAATTTGACCTTTTTAGAGAGGTTTAGAAAAATAAAGTCCAGGCGACGATAAAAACGATGATGTAGTTAATCCATAGGTTAATATCCAATGTGGCTGTGTCCCCTTTGAAATGTTCTGATAATCTATAAGCAATAAAAACTGCAATTCCGTTATCTGCTGTCCGCTCTGTGCTCCGTGTGCTCTGGGTTCTGCTGTAATGCCTGCTTGTTAGTAGTAAACAATAAATGAAGTCGGCTGCGTAATGTACTTAAACTGGCTGGCATTCTTTATACTTTACGCAGGACCATATCTCTGGAACCCATTGGTCGATTCGTGTGATTTACACCTTTTTCTTAACCATCAGAACCAATAGAATCGATGGGCAGTTCCCAAATCAACGTAAAAATTACCATAGCGGACGTAATAGAGAAGCGAACAAAGCATATCTGAAAGTGCACGCCTGGACGGCAACATTTTATACCCAGTATATTGCCATAAATATGATGAAGGATTATCAGTCAAAATGTCTACGTGACACAAAGACATTGGATTAACCTTGAGCGGCGTTTTTATTCCGGTGAACACAACTTTTGATCACAAATCAAAAAAGGTAAGACGAAATTATTGTAATATTTTTTAAACCGGATGTTGTTTACGTTCTCTTTTCTGGCTGATAGCTCCGCAATTCGGGGGCGTACAGTGATGATATTATATGTCTGGAATCTGTGGAGTCTCAGCTTTAAATCGTATATCTTGTTTGTGCAGTTACGATAAGTAATAAGGGCATTTCTACCGTGAGTGCTGTGCAAAATCCGTTAGCATTAGTTAGCATTTTTTCGCTCCATGCTAATTCAAAGGCTTGGTATTACTCTTGTGTTTCTTTTAACTAAAAATGGTTCACATTGTCAGTTAGCTGAGTTTCTTAGCGTTAAAAGGGTATGGAACATTAATAGTTTCATAAATGTTAAGATGCCCTGAGACATAGTCTCGTAAAAAAACTGTGGGGGGGGTCCACTGGGGGGACCCTCGGGCTTAAGAGGTTAATGACTGACTGACTGGAAATGACAATAAATGAAAATGTAAAACGAAAAAAGCGATCATGAAAATGTTTCCAATAAATGAATAAAATGATTTTTGACCACTTTGTTGTTCAGATATATCACATTTGTAACTAAATGATACATGAATTGAAACAAAACACGGTATAAACTGAGGAGTGACTCTCGTGAGTTTCATGTATTTTCTTCACTCCGCTGGGGTACTGCTCTCATGTCAAGAAGCATCAGATCAGTGCATGCACTGCATCGTCCAATCAGTGAGCGATACACAGTAAGGGGGCAGGGCGAGTATCTGAGGATTTCATCGAAGGATGGTCTGGTGGTTCCTCGGTTATCGCTCCTCCATTATCGCTCCTCGATCCTCGGTCCTCCGGCAAAAATAAGGCCATTGGGACCAGTGGCGGCTGGTGTAAAATATTTTTGGTGGGGCTGTTGATATAGTGAGTAAAAAAATTTTTTTGGGGAGAAATGACCCCTTAAATTAGGACTTCTGGTGATGTAATGGCGCGTTTCCAGTTCAGCGCGGAGCTCGCTTTAATGCTGTGTTCAGACCGGACGCGATGCGAATATTCGCTTCGCTCTAAACGCTCCTATCGCATCGCTCTAGTCGCTCGAGTTTCACCGCGGCTGCCAGCTGTGTTTACTCGCATCATTCAAACAAGACGCGCTGGCTCGGGATCTACAACTACAACAAAATGAACATAATTTCCCGTTATAAAATTGTAATACACGTTTCTAAATGATGCCGACGTAACAACATACTGATACCGGTTAGTAAAAACCATGAATTAATGCTTTGACAAGTCTGCAGACAGACGGCAGGCGAAAAACCTTTTAGAATGCTTGTTTTCTGAATGGAGCTTGGCTAAGCTAACGTTATATATGCTCCGACCGTCCACACTCACAACAACGGCCTATACAGACATAAATAAACCAGCGACTGTATTCTCCATGACACAGACAGTCTGTGGTTTGTACTTGTTTAACTTTAGTCTAGTTTCTGAACAGATCGTATCTGTCCCCGGCTGTTTGAAGAGCAAGCATGGGAAACAAAAGATAGCATTTACCTGTTTGCATCCAGCTAGCCATGCCTTTCTGGTGTACCAGCTACGTGAGAAGCCGCGTTGATACCTTTAGTCTTTTTCACGAGCTTGCTGTGATATATACAAATCAGGTTGGTCTGGTCCAAGGTCTTTAAGTATCAATTTATCTCCCAAACTTCTCCTTTCGAAAGGATTGGAGAGTAGCTCTTGCACGGAATTGGGTGCGGACCGAGGTCCGGCGACTCCATCTGCACACCATTCTCATCCAAATACTGCGTCACCTTGGTCACTCACGAGTCTAAAAAACAACTCACGTCAACGCACGTAAGCAACGTCGGCGGCAACGTGAGCGCCCTCGTGACCAAAATATTTGACGGCGCTGATTGGCTGAAATTATGTTTCGGCGGCACAGTTTACTATTGAGACTTTTGCAACGTGCTGGTTGCTGTTGTTTGGCTCGGGGGCTCCGCCCGGTAATGATAAACTAATGCCACGGGCAAGGCCAGGCAGGAAACATGTGACTTATCAGTAACTTTAGACATCGTAACACAATTTTAAACGAGATTTTATTGTAGATTATACATTTTACTGATACCAATTGTATGATATTTACCTTGTTCATTAAAAATAAAAATATAAAATATTTTTTTTTTTTAATTTTTTTTTTTTTTTTTTTTTTTTTACATTTTTTTTTTTTTTTGTATGTGGGAAGAGGTGGGGCGGCGCCCCTAGCGCCCCTATGGGCCGGCCGCCACTGATTGGGACGCTACTCAAGACGGCGCAGACAAATCAACTTCCGGTGAGACCGAGGAGCGAGGAAATGAAAATAGTCGACCTGAGACGGGGCCTGTGTCTCCTGCGTTTGTGATTGTCTACCCCACCCTGATTGTTTCCACCTGTGGCCCTTACCTTGTGTGTATATATTGTCTTAGTTTCCCTCTGTCCTGTGCCAGTTCGTCTTCTCTCATGACTCGACATACCAGCGTACCTTCAAGTCTGATCCATGTCCGTTGTTTTGTTTTAAGCTCCTTATGGTAGTATTTAGTTTTCCTCGAAAGAGTGATTTTGTGTTCTCTTATTTTGTTACTGTGAAATATCCAGTAAAGTACTTTATTTTTGAAACCATCTGAGTCTGAGTTGTGCATTTGGGTTCAAACCTCTGAGTTCACCCCTTGACATATACTGCAGTTTATCCTAATGAAGAGCATACAGAGGTTATAGAAGAACAGGGCAACTCTCTTTATTTATTTATTATGATCGACATGTGAGGTACTCCCCACACTCAAACCAGGTCATTAATGTGCTTTCCTGGAAGACTCTGCGGTTTAAAAAAATCAATGTGTTGGCTTTAAATCACTGTGAATATTGACCACTACGGTAGCAGATCAGAGCAGTCGATCATTCACAAATAAATGTGTTCATGTCAAAGGAAGGAGAACCAGTGGGAACCATTGGTGGATAAAGTAAAGATCTTCATCTAAGGTAAAAGGAGCAATTCCACAAAAATACAGTTTCTGCCCTATGTCCAAAATCTTACTTGCATATAAAATATCGAAAGTGTAGTACAATACAATACAGCTTTATTTATAAAGCACTTTAAACCTCCAGACCAAAGTGCTGTCCAGTCAAATAAACAAAACAAAACATACAAACAAATCATACAGCACAGCTCACACACACCATAAAACAGTACAAGTAAAAACAATAGACAATTTAAAAGCAATAAAAGCAACAATCATTCTAAAAGATGTCAATACGCTAAGGAGAAGAGGTGGGTTTTGGGTACTCCATTGAAACTCCTAAATGACTGAAAACTAAGATAATAAGGGATTTCATTCACATTTTTTGGAAGTGCACACACTTTAATAATTTGTTAAACAATATATACGAAGGTATGTCAAACATATTAATTACACGACCCAACTATCTATATGTATGATGTAGAGATGGTCAAGGAGCCTAATAATGACGATAATGAATGAATACTTTAATGATGACAGCATTAAAAAGATTTGCATTAATTGATTGGAAATGTTAACACTCAGGCACAAACTTGTCAAATAGAAAAACGAGGGGTGGTTATTTCATTTTATCTCAGAATGTTGTATAATAATTGGATTTATTATTGGATGCTCATCAATTCGCACTACTTTATAATAAATCCATGACAATATATCATGGAGAATTTATATTCCAAGTTTCTATCTGTGAAGTAAATAGCTTTATCTGTCAGATCAATGAATGGAGGTAGGTGTACAAAGTAGCTTAAATAAGTATGACGGTAAAGAACCCATACAGTACTTGAGAAACTGTACTAAGTTACTAGTCACTATTTATTAAAAAAATAGATAGTATCTCAAAAGTTGAATGAACATGCACACAGGTAAACAAAGTCACACACAAACAGTCTCTGCTCGCACTCTTCTCTCCCGTGGGTTAAAACTGACCTTCTGCCTTTCATCCAGTGTTGGACAAGTTACTTTAAAAAAAGTAACTAGTAATAGATATAGTTACTGCTCTCAAAAAAGTAATTAGTTACTTTATTAGTTACTAAATTATAAAAGTAACTAGTAACAAGTTACTTTACTTTACTTTAAAAATAATAACAATAAAAATACAAGTTTTTGTGTTGTTCTGTGGCACAGTAAGAGAAAAGACAACTCCCCATCATTGTAGCAATTATCATTATGAAATGTAGTGGAACAATAAAACACAAAAGATATGTTTAGACCTTTTGACAGGCATCTTTATTGTAGCCTCAACAAGCAAGTTCTAAGTAGTGCACTTGTAGTACATTAGTTAGGTGCTTCAGGAGATTGGCATTGCTGTTATTCGATGTGGACAATGCTTTCTGTCCTGCACACAGTTTACATTTGACCGTAATATTTGTTGCGTCCTTTATCCCCACAAATTGAAAATAGTGGTTATATCTCCAAGTAGTAAATGCGCTGCTGCTCTCGCTGATACTTGCATCTGCCATTGTGTGTGTGTGTGTGTGTGCTGGTGGTGGGCGTTGCCGTGTATGTGTGTGTGTTAGCCAAGCAGCAAACTCTGGGGAAGAGCCGGGACGCCAATACGGAAGTGCCACACACTGCAGTTCATATATTGGCTGATAGGGACTGGCTGCAGAAAGGAGCAATTTCCATAGACCCCCATGTTAAAATGCCCAACTTTACAGCAGAGAAAAAAACATGTTTCTACCCATGGATGCAATAAATATTATTATGAATATAGTTAGGTTCCACCTTCATGATTATGAATCTGTGAGTGAATTGTTTTCTAACGCGAACCTTTTATTTATATTAGGTCTTAAAGTTTTTGCATATGGCGTGGTCACATTGAGTGACAGCTCTGTAAGTGACTGCTGCTGCTAGCTTCTTGTCTCTCTGCTAGCTGCTCCGTGAAGCTAGCTACAGGGACTCTGCCTGCTCAGTTCATCCAGGGAACACAATTTGAAGCCGGCCGTGGTTGTTTGTTCTTCATGCTTATATATCGGAATATTGTGACTCGCTCTGCGGTTAAAACAGACGGTGCATGAATGCAGTTTTGCGGTAAGTGAAGTTCGAGTGCTTTATTTATGTGTTAATGATTTTAATCAGCTACGTAATGAATGTTAAGGCTTGGGGTAGCGTGTAAGCGAGTGGTAGCTACATCGATGCTAATAGTAGCCTCCAAGTTAAAATTATAGACCGTATATATAAAGGTTAAAACGAAATAGACAAGTGTTAACCTCTTAAGGCAAGGCAAGTTTATTTATGTAGCACTTTTCAACACAAGGCAATTCAAAGTGCTTTACAAAAAATGAAAGACATTAAGAAAATGGCATTTAAAATCATTAAAAAGAAAAGCTAATAAAATAAACATTAAAAGAAAAAAGACATGGATAAAAGTTACAGTGCAGTCTAAGATATGAATAGTTCAATTAAAAGCAGCGACAAAAAGAAAAGTCTTCAGCCTAGATTTAAATGTAGTAAGAGTTGCAGCGGACCTGCAGGTTTCTGGGAGTTTGTTCCAGATATTTGGAGCATAATAACTGAACGCTGCTTCTCCATGTTTAGTTCTGACTCTGGGGACAGAAAGCTGACCAGTCCCTGAAGACCTGAGGGATCTGGATGGTTCATAATTTAGCAGGAGGTCAGAAATGTATTTTGGGCCTAAACCATTCAGTGCTTTATAAACCAGCAGCAGTATTTTGAAATCTATTCTTTGACACACAGGAAGCCAGTGTAAAGACTTCAGAACAGGAGTGATGTAATCCACTTTCTTAGTGTTGGTGAGGACTCGAGCAGCAGCGTTCTGAATCAGCTGCAGCTTTCTAATAGATTTTTTAGTGAGACCTGTGAAGACACCATTGCAGTAGTCGAGTCTACTGAAGATAAAAGCATGGACAAGTTTTTCCAAATCCTGCTGTGACATTAGTCTTTTAATCCTAGATATGTTCTTTAGGTGATAGTAGGCTGATTTAGTAACTGTTTTAATGTGACTGTTGAAACTCAGGTCAGAGTCCATGACTACACCTAGATTTCTGGCTTTATCTGTTGTTTTGAACATTGCAGACTGAAGCTCAGCGCTAACTTTTATACGTTCTGCCTTGGCTCCAAAAACCATTACCTCAGTTTTTATCTTTGTTTAATTGGAGAAAGTTCTGACACATCTAGTCATTGATTTGTTCAATGCACTTACTCAGTGTTTGAATTGGAGCATAGTCTCCTGGTGAAATTGTTACGTAAATGTGTGTGTCATCCGCAAAAACTTATTTTGTTGTTCTTCATTATCTGAGCCAGTGGTAGCATGTAGACGTTAAAGAGAAGAGGCCCCAAGATGGAGCCTTGAGGTACCCCACATGTCATATTTGTCAACTCAGATGTGTATTTACCTATAGAAACAAAGTTGTTTCTGTCCTTTAAGTAGGATTCAAACCAATTTAGAACTGTTTCCGAAAGTCCCACCCAGTTTTCCAGTCGGTCTAGTAATATGCTGTGGTCAACAGTGTCAAACGCAGCACTGAGATCTAATAATACTAACACTGAAGTTCTGCCACTGTCTGTGTTTAAGTGGATGTCATTAAAGACCTTTACAAGAGCAGTCTCAGTGCTGTGGTTTGGACGAAAGCCTGACTGGAACACATCGAAACAGTTATTTAAATGCAAGAAGTTACTCAACTGTTGAAAAACAACTTTTTCAATGATTTTACCTAGAAATGGGAGCCCGAAGGTCCCCCCAGTGGACCCCCCCCCACAGTTTTTTTTCGAGACTATGTCTCAGGGCTTCTTAACATTTATGAAACTATTAATGTTTCATACCCTTTTAAAGGTAAGAAACTCCGCTAACTGACAATAAGAAAAAAATGTAGCTAAAAAAAACACAAGAGTAATACCAAGCCTTTGAATTAGCATTGAGCGAAAAAATGCTAACGCTTTTTTACACAGAACTCACGGTAGAAATGCCCTTATTACTATCTTAACTGCACAAACAAGATATACGATTTAAAGCTGAGACTCCACAGATTCCAGACATGTAATATCATCACTGTACGACCCCGAATTGCAGAGCTATCACCCAGAAAAGAGAAAGTAAACAACATCCGGTTTAAAAAATATTACAATAATTTCGTTTTACCTTTTTTGATTTGTGATCAAAAGTTGTGTTCACCGGAATAAAAACGCCGCTCAAGGTTAATCCAATATCTTTGTGTCACATAGAAATTTTGACTGATAATCCATCATCATATTTATGGCAATATACTGGGTATAAAGTTTTGCAGTCCAGGCGTGCACTTTCAGATATGCTTTGTTCGCTTCTCTATTACGTCCGCTATGGTAATGTTTACGTGGATTTGGGAACTGCCCATCGATTCTATTGGTTCTGATGGTTAAGAAAAAGGTGTAAATCACACGAATCGACCAATGGGTTCCAGAGATATGGTCCTGCGTAAATTATAAAGAATGCCAGCCAGTTTAAGTACATTACGCAGCCGACTTCATTTATTGTTTACTACGTAACTGCAAGAATTTCAGCAGGACCCAGAGCACACGGAGCACAGAGCGGACAGCAGATAACGGAATTACAGTTTTATTGCTTATAGATTATCAGAACATTTCAAAGGGGACACAGCCACATTGGATATTAACCTATGGATTAACTACATCATCGTTTTTATCGTTTTAATGCCATTGAAGACCAGTTTAGACCAGACAAAGAGGAAGGTAAGCCATTAGCCTAGCGCATGTTAGTACCTAGCGCCACTTGTTTTGATGTACGTTTTTGTTGATAACGTTGCGAGTTTGTATCTTTCAGTGTTGAGGTGGGCACCGTTAGATTCTGTGTCTTTACGATCATAAACAATGTGTTGGATGTGCAGCTAGGATAAGTAATAAGGGAGCTAGGAGTGATTTTCGGTGCAGTAATAGGTTAGCATTTTTCGCTCTTGGCTAATTCAGAGGCTCACTGTTAGCATTGTGTGTGTTTTTTGAAAAAATAAATGAAAAAGATCAGTTAAATGAGTTTTTTCCCATTATATGGATATAAAATATTCATAGTTTATTAAATAGTAAGGTTCCTTAGACGTTGTTTCCTGCAAATGACGCGATTTCGGTCCGTGGGGCCTAAGAGGATAACAGAGTATGTTTTTTTTTTGTTTTTTTTTCACAACAGTTGTATTTGGATGGAATGAATACCTATAGTGATA
>CM053256.1:34792338-34847635 GCA_028583405.1 Pogonophryne albipinna
GAAGGTTGTTCTGATGGAGATAACAGGAGAGTTGTTTAAAGACAGCGCGTTCAAGTGTTTTAGACAGGAACGGGAGGAGAGAGACAGGCCTGTAGTTTATAACATCAGACGGGTTGAGAGTGGGTTTCTTTAGGAGAGGGTTTACTCTTGCCTCCTTAAGACTATTTGGAAAGTGACCAGAAGTTAGAGAAGTGTTGATGAAATGGGTGAGAAATGGTAGAATATCAGGAGCGATAGTCTGAAGGAGGTTTGAAGGGATAGGGTCCAGAGGACAGGTGGTAGGGCGGGCAGAGGTAATTAGGGTAAGAACCTCACTTGGAGAGAGAGGGGAAAAGGAGGTTAGTGTGTGGGTGGAAGGAGGGTCTGGTGACCCAGCGGTGAGTAAAGGTGAGTCAGAAAAAGAAGAGCGAATATCAACCTTTTTTTCAAAGTGGTTAACAAAGTCGCTTGACAGAAGTGAGGAGGGGGGAGGGGCTTTGGGAGGGTCCAAGAGGGTGGAGAAGATGGAAAATAGTTTTTTGGGATTGGAATAGGAAGATTGGATCTTATCTTGAAAGAAAGTGCTTTTTGCCTGAGAGATCGAAGCAGAGAAAGAGGAGAGGAGAGCCTGATAGGTTAGGAGGTCGTCATGGTGTTTGGATTTCCACCGTTTCCGCTCTGCTGCCCGAAGGATGGTTCTATTAGCACGCAGTGCGTCATTTAGCCAGGGAGCAGGAGGGGACTGACGAGCCTGCCAAGATGTGAGAGGACAGAGAGAGTCCAGAGAGGATGAGAGAGTACAGAGGAGAGTTTCTGCAGCAGAGTTTGGAGGCAGGAGTTGGAACGAGTCAGAGGAAGGGAGGGCTGAGAGAACCGATGAGGCAAAGGTAGAGGGGGAGAGGGAACGAAGGTTACGGCGGACAGGTGCAGGATGAGAAGAGATTAGTTTGTTATGTTTGGAAAGGGGTAGAGAGAATGAAATTAAGAAGTGATCGGATGTGTGGAGCGGGTTTACAGAGAGGTTAGAAGTAGTGCAGTTCCTTGAGAATATGAGATCAAGGACATTGCCAGCTTTATGAGTTGGTGGGGATGGAGACAGTGAGAAAGCAAAGGAGGTTAACAGAGATGTTAGTTCAGATATCTTCCCTGTCTGGAGGTTGAAGTCTCCGAGAAGTACAGCGGGAGGGCCAGTTTCAGGGATGTGTGAGAGGAGATTATCTAATTCCTCCAAGAAGTCTCCCAAGGCGCCTGGTGGACGGTAGAGAACAACAATGGTTAATTGTATAGGATGGGTTACTGTGACGGCATGGAATTCAAAGGTGGAAGGAGTGAAGTTAGGTAGCTTGAAGAGGGAAAAGCTCCATTTGGGAGAGAGCAGGAGACCAGTGCCACCTCCTCTGCCAGTGGGTCTGGGTGTATGGGAGAAGGAATATGCTGTGCAGAGAGCTGCTGGGGTGGATGTGTTGAATGGAGTAATCCAGGTCTCAGTGAGAGCAAGGAAATCCAGAGACTGCAGGGAAGCGTAATCAGAAATGAAGTCAGCCATAGGAACAGCTGACTGGCATTTCCACAGGCCACCTGAAACTAGATGTTGGATCTCAGTGGAGCATGTGGGATAGACGAGAGCAGGCCGGTTATAGCGATTAGGAGATACACAGGGCCAGCGATGATTGCGAGAAGACACGTGAACAGGAATGGAGAAAATACACATGATTATAGCATGAGGGGCTAGAAAACGAAATAAAATAAAATAAAACACCAGCGGTAATTAGCTCAATCAGGAGGATTTGCCTCCTCTTTGCCTCCCTCGTGACTCCCGCAGGACTCCAATGTCTTTGTCAGTATTCGGCTGTCTGACGCTGAAGCTGATGCTCCAGGAAAGAGCTACCTAAAATGGACGCCTGATTGCTGAGTTCTCACAGCTGTGGGGCCACGCCCCTCTAATTAGTTAACTCTCTACAGCTGATGGGCGACAGCAGAGTGTCCCTGCCTATATTGTAATGCAGGGTTGAGTGCCCCTGTGAAGCTGACAATTGAGCGGCCCGACCAAGCAAGGTGGCAGAACCTCCAAAAATACAACCCGGTGTGGGCATTTATTAAATCATGAACACATGACACACAGCCTCAATCCTGCTGTTTCTCCCTGAACACAGCCTGCAGCCACAAGGATCTCACACACACACAGGGAAACAGAGCCTAAATACCTACACACTAATCAGCACAACAAGACACAGGTGAGGGGGAAGCAATTAGACACAGGTGGGGGGGGGGGGGATTATGCACCAGGTGAACATAATCAGGAGTAACAGAAAGAACGGGAGGGGGAACACTTTTCAAAATAAAAACACATGTGCAATATACAAGGCCTGAAGCAGTCAGTCCATAGTGACAAAGTTATCTTCGTCACATATCCTTACCCCTCTCCCCAGGAAGCACAGTGTCTTAACCGTTTTGGCCATTTTGCCCTCCTCCATGTGTCTCCACTCCGCCCGGTGTTTCCAGAGATGTTTCATATAATTCATCCTGAGGTTCTGGATCTCTCCGCTCTTCTCAGAGAGCCGGGACTGCGGCCTCTCCCGCGGAGCGGGATCCGCCCGGGACCGCTGTAGTTGCATCACATCTGCTGCGTCATGCTGATGAGCTCCCTCTCGCGCTCCTCCTTCTCCTTCGTGCTGCGCTGCAGGTGACGCTATAGGCTGCTGTTCACCGTCTCCAGCTTCTTAACGGCCGCTCGCTGAAGTTCCCTCTTCAGCTTGTGGTTATTCCCCTCCAGGATTTTTACCAGCTCCTCCCGTTGCAATTCTTCTTCCTTCTTTCTGGCCTTCTGGGCCTTGAGCTCTGCCTGTCGCCGTTTCCGTCTCTCCAGCTCCTCCAGCAGCTGACGTTCTCTCTCCTGACGGAACTTCTCCTCTGCCAGTTTCTTCTCCTCCTCCAGGCGTATCAGACGAGCTTCCTCCACTAAGCGCATCTCCTCTTTCTGCTCCCGCATCAATTTCCGGTTCTCCGCCAGGATCTTTGATGCCCCAGCAGCAGAGTTAGTGCCCGTCGAGCCTTTAGCAAATCGGCCGTCTTGCCTCCGGAGTCTCCGTTCCTCTCTTATTCTGGATTCCCGTTCCTCTTCCCGTGCGAACTGCTGCTCACTGGCTGCCTGAAGCTGCAGGAGTGACCTCATCATCTCCCTCAGTTCCTCCATCACTCACCTCCTCACTTGGTCAATCCCACTTCTGACACCAATTGTGAAGCTGACAATTGAGCGGCCCGACCAAGCAAGGAGGCAGAACGTCCAAAAATACAACCCGGTGTGGGCATTTATTAAATCATGAACACATGACACACAGCCTCAATCCTGCTGTTTCTCCCTGAACACAGCCTGCAGCCACAAGGATCTCACACACACACTCTACCACCCTCCACACACAGGGAAACAGAGCCTAAATACCTACACACTAATCAGCACAACAAGACACAGGTGAGGGGGAAGCAATTAGACACAGGTGGGGGGGGGGAGGAGGAACACTTTTCAAAATAAAAACACATGTGCAATATACAAGGCCTGAAGCCGTCAGTCCATAGTGACAAAGTTATCTTCGTCACAGCCCCACTGAAACCTGTGTAACAGGTTCACTTTGAGCAGATCTGAGATTTAAAATCTCTCAAAAGCGCAGTTTTAGCTACAATAACTACAGAACAATTATACAGAGTAGAATAAATGAAACAGAGAAGTCTAATTAAACAAGAATATAACTTACAGTGGTTGCTGCGTCAATAGGTAGTGTCGTCACCCGGTCTCGATGCACACATCTACACTCCATCAGCTGATTATTTCTATTCGCCTCACTTTATGAGCTTCACATCACTTGTGCCTTGTACCGCAGAGTTTGCAACGTCACAAATAAATGGGGCCAATCTTCAGTCAGATGTGAATGTGTAATCAACATTTTCAGTAAGAATAATGGACGAAAGGAGTGCAAATACAAATACAATTTATTGAAATGTGAACCAAAACTTAATCAAACATGTTTTAAATAAAAAGCACATATGGACAGAAGGTGTAAACCTATTAAATGTATAAGTAAACACATGTAGTCAAATAAAGTGACAGACTAGGCCTGTGCAGTTGGTATCAGCTATGCCCAGCATGGGCTCCTCCATCAGGCCTGGTCCTCCTCGCTGAGGAAAGACCCTCAGTCCTCTCCAAACCAACAGACTGGACGTCCATCACACGAAGGTTTCTCCCTGAAGTCTCTGCTGCTCTCTGGACACCATGCTGTCTCAATCCGTCCACACTGAATATGAGAGGGGGAAAATGAAAATAATAAATGCTTAGACAATAAGAAATATAAATGACAGGCGCTGCGTGCTGGTGGCTAAATCCATGAATCGTCAATATAGCAATGACGAGTGCTTCAGACAAGTCTTCGGATTCGAACTCGCAGCCGGGGACAGGGCATCCAACAACGACCATGGTGTCGTCATGAATAAACACACTCCTCAATGTCAGTTTCGGTACTTTAATGACAAGGATGACAGCACCCTGAAACAGAGCAATGCAGCAAGATAAGCTGACAAAGTACTAGATAGATACTAGATAAGATAAGCTGACAAAGTACTACATACATGCATGTCATGACCAATACACATATATTCAATTACATAGATTAAAGACACACCAAACAATAGGGGAAACCAGTGGCGTTTTCTCCTGGAGGCTAAGGGAAGCCAGGCTTCCCCTGTTTTTTCGGATTGTAGTTATAATTTTAATAAATAAATAAAAACACTTCGTTTAATTTCGGAAATTCTTTGTTGTGTGTTGCTGCCGGCCCGTCTCTCCCCCATTCTCATTGAGTATTTTACAAAGAGTGAAACAGCGCCCCTCTAGGTGTTATGGTAAAACAGTAGATTGCACTCTCTGTTGCGAGAGGAGGCCAGCCGAAATTGGCTTCCCTTGGTGAAAAAAAATGGAGAGATTGACCAATCAGACAAGGCTCACGTGATGCCCCTGCCAACCTGTGATTAGTCAGGGCAATGGCAAGGGAAGCCAGAGGCGGCTGGCTTCACTTGCCTCTCAATCCAATCAAATCGCATCAATTTAGTGTTGCAGTGACGCGTCCTAAAATCCGGAAGTATACTGCGCTCGGTTTCACTCGACAAAAAAGCAATGGGATTTCTCCATAGGATTTTGAAAAATAGCTTGAAATAAGGTCAGTGGAAAACAAACCTGTTAGATAAATGCACGTTTTGTTCAGTCGGATAATATTCACATGTCTACCCTACTTTTATAATTTTCGAATCATAAATCTAATCGATAGAAGATAGATAGTGTCACTGCACCACTCTCATCGCCGTTAGCAAGTAGCAAGCAACTGAAGCAAGTGCAATTAGGGTGGAGATTTGGAGTATTTAATCAAAAATAATTGGACTAAACTTCCGCTACAGCAGCAACAACAAATACAATCTGATGACAGGCCGATGCCCAAACTGGAGCTGTGTACAGCGAGGAAAAAAGGAGCGAATCGGACGTAAAACGTTAAAGGTCTCCTGATTTAGTTTGTGAATGAATGGTTATTAGAGTTTCGGCTGGAGAGTGCGTGCGGACCTGTTAGATAACAGGCGTGTGTAAGTCCTGCATCTGTATGATACAAATGTGTGTAAAATGATACCGGGTGCTGTAATCACTCATCTGGTTACGTTATTACATTGACCACCACATCCCCGACCCAAAAGAAAGGATGTATTATTGGCTTCCCCTAATTTTTTTCCCACGCCACGCTACTGGTGGAAACAATCTTACATGAATGAGTGGATGAACGTCTCAACTCGAGGCGGAGTGAATGAACAATATTTGAACTAAAATGGCCGCTCGGCACTACCGGGTCAGAGCACGGCATATCCGGACAGCGACAGCAGTGACGCTGCCCTCTAGTGGCCGGCGATAAACTCTTCAGAGAGGACATCACTGTATTCGCCTGTAAATTACATCCGCAGGGAGATTCGGTTCAGTTGGATCACATAATGTAACGCAGTAACGCACCCATTTAAATCACAGTAACTATAACGGCGTTACTGAATGTGAATAGGTAACTAGTAACGTTATTAGTTACCGCAAAAGGTAGTTGCGTTACACTAACGCGTTAGTTTGTAACGCGTTAGTTTGTAACGCGTTAGTCCCAACACTGCTTTCATCACAGGAAAATATCACCCTCAAATAATAATAAGGCCACTTGACACTTTAATTAGAGAACATCTATTTAGAAAAACACCTGAGAGAGGGAGAGGGAAGTTATGAATAGACAATATACATATATATATATATGCGTTTAACAAATAATATTCTCTTTCTGTTTACTTGGACTTTCTGAGTTTACATTATATATATATATGATTTATATTATTAGCATTGTCATGAATAATGTTATTTTGGCAAACGTGTAGTATTTCCTGTATTTGCCTGCAGCATTTTACCCAGTCACCTGTATATGAACATGCTGTGTGTGATGTACGGAACCCTAATCTGCGGAGGAGAGCGACATGTTCTAATGGTTCTGGCTCGTTGTCAGAGTGTGTGTCTCCTGCACGGCACACACAGCTGGAGGGGAAACAAATGAAGAGAGTGACAGATCAGAAGATGAACTCACAAAACACACATCACTCTTTTGATGTATGTCTCAGGTGCATAAATGAACATGCATTCATGTCTGTGTATGCATGTAGTTGTGTAATCACATATAAGCAGCCTTCATACTTCAAGGTGTGCTTTATGTGCCAATACTAGCATGTATGTGTGTGTGAGCCTCTGTAAATAAATTCTGTGCTCCATCTGGTCCCAGTCAGAACAGTTTGAGGCAGCGTCTCAATCAGAGCTGCTGATTGGTGTTGTTCTCATGTCGGTGCTGCAGCTGCCGGCTTCAGCCCAGCACAGGCTGCTCAGCTCTGTCACAAAACAGCATTTACCTTTGCCTGTCCCAACAATTGAAGTCTCTGCTTAGTACACGTGTATTTCCCTGGCCTTGGCATAGATTATATATTGATTGATTGTTGTGCTTTTATTTATGTCTTAATGTGTGCATATGTACAAATGTGTCTGTTGATTGTGTATATATATATATAGGTGTATACATATTTGTATACATATTTGTATATATCTTTGTTATTGTTTTGGGATTGTGGGAAACGGTATTTTCATCTTTCTGTCTGTACACATAACCTGAAAGATTGACAATAAAGTTGACTTTGATTGTATAAGTGGATGTGGTCACTGTGATGCGACCCATTGGTGAGTGAAGTACCGTTTTTAAGGACACAAGCAGCAACCAAACGCTGTACAAGGCATGTTAAGGTGACAATAATTGGTTACAAAAAACCTCCATGACCTGGAAGTACACTAAGGGTTCATACACAAACAGTTACGGTACAACACCCAAACAGGGCAACACGGTAGCTGCAACCTGTCAATCACAATGGATCCCACCCTAAAGCGTGCACTGATTTATCTTCTATTTTAATCTAAATGGAACCTTCATTTACAAAATAATCCAGAAAACTGATTACAATGTTAACAATATTGTCATAGACTTCCACACAATCGTTCTTTATCCAGACACTGGCTATCAGACAGAATGCACTATAGGGCACTTCCACGTTCATTACATTATCATCATTAGGCTGACACCTTTAACCAAAGCGACTTACATACACTTCAATGCTATGGTCCTACTGGAGCAGTTGGACACTGTGACATGCCCACATGGATTTGGAATTGAACCACTGACCCTCCACTTGGTAGACGTCCATTTGACCCCTGAGCCACAGCCGCTATTTTCAGACCTGGAGGTTGCCGCCTGGTTCTTGGTTAATAGTTTGCTGCCTTCAGGTGCTGTTGGAAAAATGTATCAATCATGACTTGAGCACACGTGATTAAATTAGTAGGTATGACGTTATGTTAATGTGATTTTCAGTTTTCTTGTTTCAGCATTGGAGAAGGACAGTAAAGAGACTGTGCCATTTGATTGTTTTGACATATCACAAAATGTATACAACATATCATGCACATGACAAAGACATATTTTCCACAGGAGCACAAAGTAGCTTTGCCACAGAAATCCACTCTTTTATGAGTTCTTGTGTTTCTCAATCAGCTGGGCACAGGTGTATGATTTTCATCATTTTCATACTGGCTCTTTCCTGCAAGATTCCAATTGTTGTTACGGTCCTCATGACAACACCTCAGTCAGCTTTCCTGCAGCAGTCAGCGTCTACAGACAACTTGTGTGATTTTGTGTGTTTCCGAGGCAGAGGGTATGATGGTTACCAAGGTGACCGTTTTTACAGCAGGAAGACTTCCTCTACTCTAAATGTTTACAAATTGATTAAATATTTCAAATTTGGGAGAATTATATAGGCTTAGTCTTTTTTAGTGATGGTGAAATGAGTCATACTGAGTGTCGCTTTAAAGGAGGAATTAAAGGGAGGGTACAACAAAAATGTCCCTATTTTGTTTTTGTTTTTTAAAAGAGATCCAAGATAATAACATCATTTTTATACTATAAGCTTTGCAAAATGTATTCAAGATGAAAGACTTTTGGATAAGAAAGAATGAAGGAGTGTTATACGTGTATCAACACACTGTCTCATGTGTGGTTGCAGGGCAAAAGTGCTTTGACCTCATTGCAAACTAAACAGTGTGACACCAGTGTACGGTTTATTTCACTGTTTGACATTTCACTAATAAAAAAACCAAAGGACAGACATTTGTGAGGCAGGGATCTGTGTGTGTCACTCACCCAGAAACCTGATTACAGCACCTGATGAAATTATCATATTTACAATAAGACCTTCCCATTATGATGCTCCGCTATTGTGCTTCAGGTGGAGACAGTAAATGCCAGAACAATCTGACAGATGGGGGGGGGGGGGGGATTTTCATCAATGACAGAAATGAATGGGAAAGATGTGTAGGTGACAGGAAAGGAAATGTTTCAGTGTAATTCAGCGAGCTGTTGGTTACCTCCTTACCAGACACACCGCTCGCTGGTTTGGACCTCTTCTTGGCTCCGTGCCTCATGAGTGTAATTTGGATGAGTGCAGCTCGCTTGCCTTTGGGCTCATTAACAACAATATAAACAGTAATTACTGTGATCGCCTAATTAATTCATTTAAAAATGCTGCACAGCGTTAAAGGCATGAGCAAATATTTTCTGGAGATAACAATTTTACGGAATCATTGTTGACATAATTAGCAATTTCATGTTCCCAAATACAACAGAAATAATTAAAAACTTTTTTGTCCTATTTTATACATTTACTTTTTTCTTATTCAGATTGCCTCGGCTTCTCCTTCCCTTTCCGCTAAGCCTGTTTTCTGTGATTCATCCTGCTCTGATCCACTCTGTGGATGCAGCTCTGCAGCCTGATAAATGTAATCCCCCCCTCTGGACACATTCTTTTGTTTTTTGGCTGTTTCCCGACACTCCTCTGATCAGCTGGACTTATTATAGAAATCTCTGCCTTCCTTCTGTGGGTTTTGTTGAGGTAAAGAATGGTCATTTTGCCCACAATTGCTCATTAATTCAATGTTTGAATGGCTAGTTAATTGTGATTAACAGTTGTAAGATTCAGCTGAACATAAAGTGGATTTGTTGTGGCTCTGCTGCACAATAGATGAGGACATCTTTATATTTATTTGACCATCTTACAGAGATTTTCTCTGAAGACAATGTTTCAATTATGCAGCATAGATATGTTCCATGATAACAAGTTGATAAGATCAGCTCTTGGCATTGGCACATCTATGTTTTGGTATTTGTATTAATAAACATCTTAATTTTTTTATTATTAAAACATGTATTTTTATTCTTTCATCAGAACAGTGGTGCCTGAGAAGTAAAGCACAATGTGAGTGGCACGTGACAGTGTTTTATGTCTTCTGACCCTTCAAATGCCCCCATTAGTATTCCTGCAGAATTATTACTAGGCCTGGCATCACTTCTTGTTGATACCTCTCTACTCATAAGAGAGCAGTGAGAGCACATTTATAGACGGATCCGACTGATGTATGGGCGAGGGAAGAACATCTCACTTTATCAAAATGGTGACAGATGTACAGTATATGTGATCCACTGCAGTGTTGTTGATGTTTTGAAAAGGGCTGCAGATGAATAAGCATTATCATTTGATCCAAACAGAGGAACGGGTTATGGGCAGGGCCGGTTTTTTGGCATGGGCGACATAGGCGGTCGCCTAGGGCGCCAGATCTGGGGGGCGCTGCGCTGGCAGTTCTGGGAGGGAAGAAAACATTTTTGGCCGTTGGGGCTCATCCTAATTTTCGGCCTTGATGTAACAACATTCATAATTAAGTAAATGTAACACCCTTTTCACCCCGGTTACACGTTTCATTTGCCCTGTACGATGGGCGCTGTAAGTGATGAAAATGGGGGATGTTGGCTTATCAGGCGCTCACAGCCAAAGAGAGAGAGAGAGAGGATTTCTAGAACCGGCCCTGGTTATGGGTAACCTGCTTTACCAAAATAGGGACCAGTCAAATAAATACAATATTTGAGGTAGATACTACACACTCAAACATCTAACATGATATATTTTGTATGATGTATATAATGCAAAATACCTAGAAAATCAAATGTGCAAGAAGCTAAAGCCGCGGCGCAGAGAGGGATGGTGAGATGGAGTAAAGAGATATCATTCCAGTCAGTAAATCATGCAGGATGTGCAGTTTGGCAAGAGTTGCAGTAATTATACTGACTATAAACAAACATCTGCAGAACAGGATGGATACAATACAATAAAATGAACACATTGTTTCATAATTTGTCCTATTTTGGCGGAGCAACTTGAGATAAAGTGACACTCAGAAGATGGGAACATGAAGCACAGCCTTTATATATACAGTCTATGAGCACAGCACTAGATCGCCACCTGTTGGTGTAATATATGTTCCATGTCCTGCATTATATATTTACTGTATATATATTACATGTGTTTAAAAAATGTAATGTTTTTTTTCTATTATACTTCTGACAACAATTATGCCAAATGCCAGAAATATGTTCAGTTGTAATTTATATGTAATTTATACATACAAAAACGTCTTATTTTAGCAAAAAATATGCAGTGGTGGAAATATATAAAAATATAATAAAAAATAAACAATCTCCAACGTATATTTCCATAAAAAAAATACTATAGTGATTAATTGATTATTACTATTCTTGGTATTATTTCTGTCAATTGACTAATTGATAGGACAACACATCTTTGCAGCTTTAATGTCCCAAGTTGCACAGGTATCATACTGAAGCACATATAAGTATTCAAAGAAACCATCAAGTTAGGCCAGCATTCTCTTAATGTAGAATTTTCTTAAGTAATTGCTCTACTATGTTAGTGTATTTTAATGAAACATCCCTGTAGCCTCAGTGTGCTGTGCAGCTTCAAAATGAAGTGAAATAAAAGACAAAACACACAAACGTTGAATAGCATTTTGTTGGGGAAAAGTCATGGTTAATTGAGCTCTGTGACTTTAAACAAGAAATGTTAACATAGGTTCAGGCAAAGAGACCCCGTGACCAATTGGTCCCCTGAACCTGTGCCCATGCAATGCTATATAAAAACAAACAAAAATGATACTGTACCAAAGTCCTGGATTAGACAATATATTTTACTCAGACTCAGTCAGAGGTGTTACTGTAATACAAATGTTAAAGCATGTGTGAGTATTATTTTGTGATAAGTATTCCGTTTTCCTATGTTGGCAAAAAATGTTATGGCACTACAATTTTTTTAATTATTCATAAATACGAAAATGAAATCATCAAAGGTTAAATTTGGTAAAAGTATCCTCTGGAACATATTAGTTTTATCAGATTAAATCACAATGAATTAAGAATGTGCCTACCTTCCCCGTGTGTCCGCTAGATGGCGCTAGAGTCTTATATAGAAAATAGAGAACAATTCAGTTTGAGGTTGCTTCAGATAAGGATTAAGACAGAGCGCTCACTCTGCTTTTTTTTGTAATACTACACATATAGATGCGGATTGCAAAGATTGCTTTCAAGCAGAGTGAATATTTTAAATGTCAATGTGTCAAACTGCCATCCGTGGTATGGTTTAAAAAGTGTCTAGTGGTAAACTTTTGGCCTTTTCCGACGGCTCTTGACTCATATCAGATATCATTTTGAAAACCGGAAGATAATCCCGCTTTCCTCTGACGCAGCACACTTTCTTATATGCTATCTTTGCTCCTACTCTACATTCTGACACTTGTTGGGGTACATGTGTTCCTGAGCCTGGTTCTGTGGTTAACCGAGTTGCCGGCAGATGAAGAAGCCACTTTTGGAGACAACTCTAACCTAAGCGTTGCGTCTCCTGACTAAGGTTAGCTGTTTACAGATCTTATTGGCTGGTTTGCTCTTACATACCCTAATTTAACTAACTGAATATAAACGTTAGCTGTGTTATGGTATTGTAAACTCTGGAAAACGTTATGGCGTATTCTTTACCTGGTTAGAATTAAAGCAGTCTTATAAAAATGAAGTACACAAGTGTAAACTAACGACACTTTTCTTAGTTTTTGTGTAGCACATTCGGTCACCATACAGTCACGTTTGTTGCTTTGTTTTGGTGTATCCAAAAACTTAGCATGTTAGCTTGCTATGCTAGTTGAGCTTCTATAGCAGAACGCCGCCTGTCCTCTGGCTGGTGATGCCGAGTTTCCGTTGTTCCTTTGTTATTACGACTGCTGCTTTCATCAATACATAAAATCACATACAACTGAAGTTTATGCTGTGTAATTAAACCTTTTCAGAATCCTAATCGTTTCTGCTTTACAGAGATGTCTCACTTATGGACAAGATAACACAACAACTGCTGTCAGAAAAAGAGGCCATGATCAATTTGAAAATAGCATCAATTAACCTAAACTCTGTTTACTCACTGTTTATACAAATGCATCAAATGTTCTATAATGGTAACAACTACTTTGATTAGAATATATTGTGTTTATTACACTAACTAGTATTTGATACTAGAGCGATAGCCAAGCCAATACCAGCTTCTTGTGAGAGTGTGTCTGTTGATGAGAAATAGCTCTGAGGTCAATTAGAAACAGTTCACCATTACATTGTGTCCACCATACAGCAATGTCAAGGACCCACTTGGTATGTTGGTCATCATTCTTTAAATAAGATTGTATATATTATGTGTATGTTGAAAAACAAACTACTCCAGTGTTGGTTTGAAGACATTTTTTATAATTTCATTTTTGCATCGTATGGTCCTCAACAATACATCTACTGAATACACATCTGGTCATGTGAAGATCAATAACAAGAAAGCAGTGGTCGCACCCCCTTGATGGGTATTCAAAATAGATTTATTTTGTTTTATTACATGAGCATGTAGCCACATCTGGGGCAGGTCGCACATCATCTTCCACTTTGGGTTACATGATGATAGCTGTAATCAACACTGGAGGTAGGGCTTACTAGTCAACGTTTACCAAGGGGATTATGATGGAGTAATAAAACTTATGTTTTTGTTAAAAGAACCTCTTTGTCAAACTGAGCCTCAAGTACAGTATACTATGCTATTTTCTATGGGTGACAAGATTTTGATTCTAAGTATAAAAAAAAATGATGCAAATGACCTTTCCATTTCTATGATTTAAATCAAAAGCAGGGTCTGCGACAATAGCCCCAAATCCCATCACATATGGGTCATGCTGTCCACCCACTTTAAGATGATCCACCTTGCAGTGCATGGGGGCTGGGAAGTTTCTGATATCATCTTTGAAATGATCCCTTGCTTAAGATGTCTTGTGCTTTGGTTTCCTTTCCTGCCGTGCTATAATCTCATATGGAGAGGGTCTGAGCTGGCTGTGATAAGAGCCGTCTGTACAGTGACCTAATCAAAGCTTCAGTCAGTTAGGGTTAGGGTTAATCATAATCTCGATTATTTGGGTCAATAATTGATATCACGATTATTAAAAACGATTATCCATTTACTTTGAAAACATCCATTTATTGAAAACAAACATTTGAACAATATGTTTTTAACAGTTGATTACCCTGAACTTTAAGTATAATTCAACTGAAAAAACTATTAAAAAAAAATAAATAAAAAAAATAATGATAATAATAATCATTTTATTTCGATTATGTTGTTTTCATAATCGTTGCAAGCCAAAATCGTAATTGCGATTAAAATACGATTAATTGAGCAGCCCTTGTGTCTCTTCCGACCCCATGTATTCGCTCTGATGTCAATGAGAGCTTCTGTTGTGTCTGCAGGTCGTGACCCTCATCCACTATCAACCACCACAGTCACAGATGTACATGTGTCGACACACATGTATTGATACAAACATACTGTATATACTGCAGAACATATCAGAATACACACACATTTTTCCTGGGGGAATGTGAGGTTTTGTGACAGTCGCTCCATTTGAGAATGAATTCAAATGAAAGATTAATATAAAAAATAGAATAGAATAAGCAATAAAAAGATACATACAAAAGTAACATATATTATAAACATAATAAGTTAACCTAAATTGTCCAATAAAAGATACAACAAAATAGAATACTAATATTTATATAATCATTAAAAAAGAAAGTGAAAATCGTGCATGTTTTACCACAATACCACAACAACATTTATATTACAATATAGAGAGTAGTGCATTAGTGTTAATAAGATACGGCTGAATTGCACAGTTTATGGGGGTTTGGCTGCTGATGGTGAAGTAAGTCAGTCTATTGACTCGTGTCATAGCAACCGAAGAGGCCTCAAGTTTAGCAGTAAAACTAAATACTAAGAATGGGTCTCTAATCTTTCCTCAGTTGCTGCTCACTTTCGGGTCAGTGTTGTATAGAGAGAGACACATCAAACCCAGAGACTAGACAGAGTGAGCCCCCCCCCCCTCCGGGCTGCAGGCGTCCACATCTTCTCCACCTGGTGAGTTTTAAAGCTTTTCTGTATTTGTGAGATATCATCGCTGAGACATCCACATTGGTATTACAAAACAGCTGCATACATCAGAGGGGCAAAGATTGATTTTATTACCATGAATGTATCTTAATAAGGGCAGCAGTGATTGCTCCTGAGTCATCCCCTACATTGATTGTACATATACATCTGTCGGCAAACACCTCACATGATACACTGCACAGACTGGCCTCCTACCAAATGTATGTTTTGATAGGTTCCAGTTCTGAAACCCCCAGCAGGATTAGGTATAAAACATTTGTATTCACTGCTTGTTAGATATGGCGGAAACTTTTACTCTCACTGCCAAGCTATATAACTCTAACATATCTGTTGGTTTTTGTTTGCTTTTTCGTTTCCCATATACAAGTTAGCTGTCTAAAAAGCTGGTTTGCTTCCACCTCAAGACCTGCTCCACTAGATTTTCCAGTACACTCTAGGAATGGATGATTTGTGTATTATGCTTTCAGATGGTGGCTCTGCTATTGGAATTGTTTGTTTTTAACCGCACACATGAGGCAATTTCAGATTTTGGATGCAAAACATCCTGATTTGAATCTCTTAAACCTTTCGTCCCTCCTCATTCTTTTTTGTAATACCTTAGAGCAGGGATGGGCAAATGGCGGCCCCGGGGGTACTTGTAGTACTGATACCGTCCACTAGAATTTGGCGAAACAAGTTTAATATTCTAAAAACCAAGACTTTGTTTATTTGAAATCAGATGAAAACAAACTGTCACGGACCCTGCCGTGTTATCTATGATTACTATACGCTTTTCTTTCATAATTTCAGCGGGAGGGAGGGGGAGCGGCGCTGAGGAACAGCAGAGTACGGGCTGACAGGTGTCTGTGTTGACACTTCCCTTATTGTGGAATAAGGGGAATGCAGAGACAGGCTACAAGTGTCTTAGGTTCAAGTTAGACAACTAATGTCTGGGTTAGTGTTCATGACTTCATGTTTATGTCATCTTAATTGTTAATCTCAATGCGCACACATTTTCCGTGCTTTCCAATAGTTTAAAATAGTTTTATTCCACTGTTTAATAACCTGTTCAATACAAACAAGCCACTTGTAAAAATGAAATAACATTTCTGTGAAGTGATATTTGTTTAGTGAGCTTATTAGAGGATGGTCCCTGAAAGATTGTAAAATGTCAATGAAGATGTCAGACTTAGTATTTGGGATGCCAGAAACTGACCATGATCAAATTCGAAAATCGGACAGCCCTGGCGAATATTAATCGATTATTCAGCAGGCAGCAGCAGTCTGCACTCTGCGCAGCCTGCGCTGCTGGCTTCCTCCAAGTTTACAGTAAAACAAACTGGTGGTGTGACCAATGGCCATTTACAATTATTAATACTATTATTAGCATTAGTCTATATTTTGGTTGAAACTAAGCCAGGAAAAAAAAGAAAAACATAATTAACAATAAAAAAATATATAAATAAAATCGAATTTTAAAAATAATTTTCAATTATGGAGGCTGTAATGAATATTCGAAAAATCGAATAATCGCTGGCATCCCTATTTAGTATATTCGTTAATAATTACATACAATACATGGAATTTGTGTATGTGTGTGTTCCAAGTGAATCTGCGGCCCCCTGGTGGCCAGTACACACATTATGTGGCCCCCACCACCATCCAAGTTGCCCATCCCTGCCTTAGAGCAATGCAAAGTGTGTAAATGACAGGCTTATCATTTTCAGCTGCCTGTTGCCATCACTGGTTAAATAACAAACATCACCAGTGGGCATATCTTTGTGATGACTCAAATGAAAGTTTGTCTATTGTCTGCTTAATGAACCCTCTACGGCTGGTGTCTGTATTCAAGAGTGAACTACTGTTCTTCGGAGAAATGATCAGCTGATCACCTCACATCAGTTCAAGGATCTCTCAGCTCAACTGTTCATATCAGATCAAAAACTGAACTTATCAACGTAATAGATTTGATTTCAAGTGAGTAGCTTGTGAGCTACAGTATGCTTAACTGTGCTTTAAGAAACATTTAATGAAACGCTATATATATAATGCTGCTCATCTTATTTCAGATCAGGTTTTGTTACAGCCTGTAAAGATAAATGAGTGGTTCTGGCTTTCTTAGCCAACACATTTGTGTGGTTGTTCCATTCTTTAGTCACTTGAAAGTTGTCAGAATATTAAAAGGTAAACCTAAAAAATATTAGTTAAGAAATGTAAAGGTTACCGATTTGTGATAAATAGACTTGAAACTGGATTAAATGTGTTGTAAATAGCAATGACATTATTATGTAAGCCAACTATGGTGTTACATTGCAACAATTGAAATGCCAAACATCAATACGGAATAAGACCTCTCTCCAGTGCTTTAAAGGACTAGCATGATATAAAACATTTAATATCTACTTTCAAAGCACTCGCATATGTAAACATTTTAATTAGATACACGTCTAAATTGTTGTCTGGGGGCCAGGAAGGGGCCCCATTATTCCAGGTGTTGTTTTGTCTGCTGTTGGTCTATCTATAAGGGTCCTTGACTCAATGTTGCTCAGACATCTTGCCTGTGATCGATTTGACTATAATCATGAGTTTGAATAATAATTGAAAGCATGACATTGTGGATAAAAGCAACTGAGTTGTCTTTGCAGTGGAGTGGAATGCTCAAACATCTGGAAGTCCTTAGAGAAGAACCACTGCTGCTCCTTCGGATTCAAAAGAGCAATTTGAGGTGGTTTGGCTATTTGATACAATACTGCCTCGATGCCTCCCTGTGGAGATATTCCCTCTGGAAGAATCCTGGGGCAGTCCCATAACACTACATCCCATCAGAGCTGGGGGTACTATGGGATCCACCCTAATCCAATAATACTGTGCAAAGTATCATTAACTACAGGTAACTACTTAGACTGCAGTTATTAAAAGTTTAGATGATTCAAACAAGGTTCTACATATAACTGAGATCAAGATTATTCTTATTTTTTGAATAACTATTGTATTGAAAAACCTCCACATAAAACATGGACTTTTGTCGCTCAGTTTTTCCAGGTTGGATAGTTCGAATTTTTGGCATTCCTCATTGAAACTACGAACACAGCTACCCCAACTAGCTGAGACCCCTGCTTGAACGAAGCAAATACGTCGCATTTCTGTGTATTGCCAAGTTTTTCCAAATATATTTGAAGACTTGAGATGTTAAAGGAACTTTAACAGTGGGACAACATGCAACACATGCCAGATTTGAACTCCATATTAGGCAAACTTAAAAACCAATGCTTAAACTATATTTCCATGATGTCCTGTGAATAATAAAAATCCACCCACTGTACAGTTAAATGTCACGGTATGTCCTACATGAAATATCATTGAACCCTAGAACACAGACAAAGGTCAAAGCATCCCACCCCCCCTCAGTGTGCAGCTGCTCCACTGCTCCTGACATCAAACAGGACCATGGAACTGCCAGCCTCAGGCTTCCCACAAACACAGGGCTGACAGCCTGAGCAGGGGAACATGATGTGCTGCAGTGCCCACTGCCTTCAGGATGAACACCCCCTCACTCCACACATTCATGGGCAGATCATTTGTGAGTGTAGTGTTTGAGTTGTTGTGTGGCTCACCATGGAATTGCTGCCAACATTTGTTTTCATATTTTTTATCTTCACCCTTCTCAGTTCCACCTGTTCTTCAAATTTAGATTTCCGCCTTTAGTAACTGACAGGCATGGCAGTGAGTATCAAATCCAAGTCATGTTTTAGGGCACGGTCCCACATGGGCGGATGCAGGCAGGTAACTATCGCCTGACAGGGTGATATGCAGATATGCGATTTCTACGGTCAAAGTTCAGCAAAGTCGGATTCCACAAGATGCGAATTAGCTTTGCTTCAGTAAGCAAGTGTTGCAGAATGTATTTGAACGTGAGGCCAATATTTTGCCAATATGTATTTAACCGAGTGTTTCTGTGCCCGCAAGATGTTCTTTGAGAAACCTTTGGATGACAGTACTGTCACTGCATTCATGTCTCGTGTGTGGGAGTGAGCCTACAGTCCATTGATGATTGACTGATGACATCTGCGACAGGTCAGATGCTGCTCTCTGACCTGTGACTCATCTCAGCTATTCACCCTGAGCTGATGTGTTAGATCAAAAACAATGCCGGCTTTAAATGTGATGATTCCATTACACAGTCTTTGTCATATTTTGTCTTTATCCCATTTTTGCCAGGTTGTTAATAAAACATATATTTTAATGTCAATAAATATTCCTTTTCAAGTAAACTTATGCAGGGGATCACAGGGATAAATCAATCACTGAGTTTAAGAGTTATCCCCTGTTCATCTTTGTCACATGACACAACAGTTTACAGCTTTACCAAAAAAAACACAAAAAGGTACTAATTGAATTATATGCACAGTAAATGCAGGGCTCGACATTATAAATGGCCCGCTGGCCCGGAAGCACTATTTAGACACCCCGGGCCAGCATAACGTACTTTCCACTTGCCCGCTCGGGCCACTAAAAATATTGTTTAAAAAAAAATGTTTCCTGTGCTATTGGTATTTTGACTAGCAATTTTGTTAAATTGTTTCGTTTATTAACGCTACAACATAGGGTTTCGTGAGTCGCTTGTCGTTGTTGGGTGAAAAGCAAACAGCTGTTTGCTGCGGAGCGCAGCGCGAGCAGGCTCCCGTGAGCGCGCTCCTTCACTACAGACTATCGCGCCACCTAACCATTCGCCAAAATGTTTTTAATACCAGCGGTAACCGGCCAAGCGCCGTGCAAAAAACAATCTTCAAATAAAAGAAAGTCACCGGAGGAGTTAAAGGAGAGTGACAGGGAGCATGAGAAGAAGAGGGAGAGAAAGTTTCAGCCAGCTTGATCGATGGAGTTGGCTTCTAGTGGTGCAGTGACGCATCCTAAAACCCTTTTATAATCTATCGATTAGATTTATGATTCGAAATTTATAAAAGTAGGGTAAACATGTGGAGATTATCCAGCTGAACAAAATGTGCATTTATCCAACAGGTTTGTTTTCCACAGACCTTATTTCCAGCTATTTTCCAAAACCCTGTGGAGAAATCCCATTGCTTTTTTGTCGAGGGAACCAGCAGCTTACTTCCTGGTTTTAGGACGCGTCACTGGCTGCACCTCTCAATATGATGCCAATATAAACAAGGTCTTCTGTCGGCTCTGTACATCAATGCCGACCTATGCTGACAAGTAAGTGAAGAGTAGACAATATAAAGGTATTGGCTATAGGGAAATGTCCCAGCAGTTTAGGATAATGAAGGCTCTAATCTAATCTATAGCCATTACATGTCTAACTCCTAATGACAGGAAGGCAGAAAGTGCATTATACAAATAATAATAGCAGACATTTTTTAACAATGACCACAATATCATTATTTTAATAAACCAAATATGAACAATTGAGGAAAATGAGGAAGAACTGATTGTTCAAATGTTGTAGTACAAGTAGTAATGTAGTTAGTGCATAAATTACTATTGCAACAAATGTGTTAATTTTCTTAATTATTAGTCGATTTTTTTTCGACGAATGCTCCGGGCCAGTGGTTACAATGGTGGGGCCAGTGACAATACAATTCCACCGGCCCGGAGGGCCAGTGGCTTTTTACCCTTAATGTCTACCCCTGCAATGTAATAGTTTTATGCTATGTGGACTGCACAATTATAACGCTGTTGTGAGGTTGGACCCACATGATTCGGCTTTGTTGATGTTTCAGTTTTATAATAGCATCCTCTTACATTTTATCCTATTTTGAATAGGATCAAAGCTTAACCACTGATTGTTTTAATGACCATTCTTAGTTCTGGAAAACAATTAAATCACTTTAGAACAAGAAGGTTTCTAGTTTCCCACAAAAACTGAAGGACAGTGATTCTTTTATTTCAGATTCTGATGGTATGTCTAATGCTTTCAATGCTCACTTCAAAAAGGCTGGTCACATTTTTGATGAGCAAAGTTATGACTCTCTAAATGGTCGTACTCACAGCCCTAGTCAAGAGATGAACTCCCCTGTTTTTGATTTAGCTTATTTCTCGGTCTCTGAAGTCTTACAGGGTTTGCACTCAATTGATCCTAAAAAGTCTGCCGGGCCTGACGGCCTCGACCCATTCTTTTTAAAAATTGCAGCTCAGATTATAGCACAACCAGTAACTGATATTTGTAATCTCTCCCTGTCCACTCACACACTGCCAGCTGTGTGGAAGCAAGCTCTGGTATCGCCCCTCTTGAAAGCTGGTGATCCCACGGAGTTGAATAACTATCGTCCGATCTCAAATCTTTCTGTGTTATCAAAGATTCTTGAGTCCCTAGTTTCTACTCAGCTAAAACTTTTTTTTAATTCACACAACATCCTTAACCCTATGCAATCTGGATTCAGATCAAAGCACAGTACTGTGACTGCCAGTCTGAAAGTCTTAGACGATATTAAGGCTGCTTTGGATAAAAAATCAGTTTGTGTTGCATTGTTTATTGACCTAGCCAAAGCATTTGACACTGTAGATCACCACATTATGTCTAATGTTATGTTGGTGTCTCGTTTCGGTCATAATGCCATTTTCTGGTTTTAGAGTTACTCAATGCGTCAGGCTGGGTAGTACTGTCTCTGACCCTGTCACCTTGGAGAAGGGAGTTCCACAGGGCTCTATTTTGGGGCCCTTGCTCTTTTTATTATATGTAAACAATATTTGTAATCAGATGCAATTTTCTACCTATCATATGTATGCTGATGACACTATTGTATACTCATGTGCTACTTCTCTGGATATGGCCGTTTCCAATTTAAAATCTGATTTTATCACGCTTCAGCATGCACTTCTTGATTCCAAACTGCTATTGAACAGTAAGAAAACCAAAGCAATGCTCTTTGCTCCCAAGTCAGCGTCCTCTTGCCTCTCCATTGACACCCTTGATGGCGTCTCCGTTGAGTTTGTCGATACCTACAAATATCTGGGCTTTTGGTTGGACAGTAATCTGAACTTTAAACACCACATTGAAGTTCTAACAAAGAAATTTAAATTCACTCTTGGCTTCCTTTACAGACTTAAATGTTGTTTTTCAACTTCTTCCCGTAAAAGGTTGGTCTCTGGCTTATTCCTGTCCCAGCTTGACTACGGTGATACCATTTATAGATTTAGCCTGTCCCACTGTTTTGGCCAAACTTGTCCCACTCTACCATGCAGCACTGCGTTATATCAAATGCACCCTATAGGACTCATCATTGCACAACTGGATTGGCCTCACTTAGTATGCGTAGGATGCAGCATTGGTTTTTATTAATGTATAAAGCCATTTTAGGTAAGCTTCCACTGTATATATGTGCCAGATTTGCTCCAGTTTGTAACTCTTACAACCTCAGATCCAGTGCCTGGATACGGTTCCAGGTACCTGCTGTGCGGACTGAGGCTGGAAAAATAAGTCTTTTTTATTATGGTCCATGGTCTTGGAATGACCTTCAATCAAACCTCAAACTGAGGGCACTTGTCCCTATAGCGTGTTTTAAATTGAAGTTGTCTGAAGTCCTGACCACTAGCTGCTCTTGCAGTAATAAGTAGTGTACCTTTCTTACTGTCCTAATGTGCACAATGTAGTGACTGCTTTTCATCTTTTTGTTTACTTAGTTTTGATCTCTGTATTTTATATGTTTATGTAAATGTGTTATGTGTAACGTTGCTGCCTTCTTGGCCAGGGCAGCATTGAAAATGAGATTTTATCTCAATGCTTTTATCTGGTTAAATAGAGGTTAAATACAAAAAAATTAAAAATTATTTTGAGGATTTGCTCTTCATCAGTAGAGCATCCTTCTGTTTCCCTGCCTAGTAAACCACATCCCTATGCAACCTCTCATTCAAATGTGAGCTGTACACACCATCTGGTTGTTATAATTCAACCCTGTGAGTTTATCTGTCTGTCCGTCTGGCATTATTTACCTCAATGAAGGTCAGATAGAAAGACAAACTGCCTGTGTATAACAATCTGGTGATCGGCTCAAGGGCTAAATAGAGCAAGATTCATGTTAACTCATACACAATCAGGATTTCAGTGGAGTCTGTAATGCATTTGCTGTTTATAGCCACAAACTGTGCAACACCACTGTGAACTCTTTCAACAATACAAACATTGTCAGGCATTGAGCAGACCCACTGTAATGTATTTAAATTCTAGTTCAGTAAATGTTTTGTCCAATATAGGCATGCAGTTCGAGCATGGAAGTCTTAAATATCCAAGATTCAATGGTTTCAACCATCTTTCACAGTCTTCATCAGAAAATGCACCAGCTCCATTTAGTGATAAAGTGAAACAATAAACCTGAGGGTACTTCTGAGTTGAATTTCTCACACAGGTTTGACCTCATTGTTGCTATATTCAATCAATCAATCAATGTTTATTTATATAGCCCAATATCACAAATGTTACATTTGCCTCAGTGGTCTTCACAGTGTGTACAGAATATCAGTATGACAATATACGACACCCTCTGTCCTTAGACCCTCACATCGTACAAGGAAAAACTTCCGGAGAAAACCCACAGTTTAAAGGGAAAAATGGGAGAAACCTCAGGGAGAGCAACAGAGGAGGGATCCCTCTCCCAGGATGGACAGACGTGCAATAGATGCCGTGTGTAAATTGAAAAGATAATACATTTGCAACATAGGTAGTCCAAATGTTTGGAAATGCATGTATAATAGGAAGATGAATCCACGAGGATATCCATCCAGGACCTGTGATCCAGGACCACAGCCACGACTCAAGATCCAGGGCTCGCGATCCAGGACACAGGACCGCAGGATCATCCATGACTCCGGATCCCAGCGTATAGAGACACCAAAAAGAAAGACATTTGGGGAAGCTGGGTTAATCGAAACATGAGAGTACACAGGTATAGACAGAGAGAAGGAAGAAGTAAGATGTCCCCCGACAAACTAAGCCTATATCAGCAAAACTAGGGGCTGAATCTAATCAGCCCTAACTATAAGCTTTATCAAAAAGAAAGGTCTTAAGCGCACTCTTAAAAACGTATAGGGTGTCTGCCGCCCGAACACAAACTGGAAGCTGATTCCACAAATGTGGAGCTTGATAAGAAAAGGCTCTGGCTCCCATTGTACTTTTAGAGACTCTCTGAACAACCAACAACCCTGCATTCTTGGAACGCAATGCCCTAATAGGACAGTAGGGTATAATGAGTTCTTTAAGGTAAGATGGCGCCTGCCCATTAAGGGCTTTGTAGGCGAGAAGAAGAATTTTAAATTCTATCCTGTGTTCTATAGGGAGCCAGTGTAAGGCAGCCAGAACAGGAGTAATGTGGTCCCTTTTCCTAACTCTGGTTAGTACACGAGCTGCAGCATTTTGAATCAGCTGAAGCGACTTGACTGACTTCTTGGTACACCCTGATAATAAGGAGTTACAATAATCCAGCCTTGAAGTAACAAATGCATGGACTAGTTTCTCTGCATCGTTTTGAGGCAAGATATGCCTGATTTTTGCAATGTTACGTAGATGGAAGTAGGCGGTCCTTGAAATTGATTTTATGTGGGCGTTAAAGGATAAATCCTGATCAAATATAACACCAAGATTCCTTACAGTCTCACTGGAGGCCAAATTCATGCCATCCATAGTTAGTATATCTTTAGATAATTTGTTTCGTAGATTCTTCGGGCCAAGTACAATAACTTCAGTTTTGGTCGTGTTTAACATAAAAAAATGTAAGGTCATCCACGTTTTTAAGTCCTTAAGGCAGTCTGCTTTTACAGACTTCTTTTGGTTGTGCGTGCCTTGCAAAGTAATGTTATAAGTGTCAAAGGAATGTTTTAATGTAACTATGCCTTTTCAGTCTACAGTTCCACAGTGACACCTGTAAACTGTGATCGTTTTTCTCGTGTCCAGGAGAGAAGCTTTAAAAAGAGACTAAATGGGGTCTCTGTGGCTGTTCAATTGGTTACTTTAATTAAAAATATGGCACGGTAATGTTACAAACAGGATATTGTTCGACAGAAAAGCAGCTGTCTCTGGCTCTCGCGAGCAGAGAAAAGAGGCCGAACCCCTCAGGTCCCGCTGTTTATATATCCTCCGCTGGCTCCTCCCTGCGGGCCGGCTCTCCACGTTTTAATGTCCGTTGTTTTGCATATCAGAGGATACAGACATTGTACATTCAATATATATCTAAACACGCCTTTTCTCTTCCTTAACTCTTTCATGACTTTTCATTTAACACATTCTAAACGCTGTAATCAATACTCCAAAAAATACAGGAAATACTTCACGGCAGTTTGGTTTCCGGTCGTTCCTGATGTTGTCACATGCTACCCACATCTGTAAACAATAACGTACTCAAATAAACTGTACCTTCATTTAATATTCAACAATAATAATATCTCGACGTCTATAGTTGTAGTGTTGAAATCAGTAGGTTTCGGTGTGCAACATCATATCATATCGCTGCTAAATTCACCTCTATAGTAAATGGTATATTAGCCTCATACTAAATGCTAACCGGAGATGAAGGATTTTCAGAATAAAAGCTTAACAACTGGTTGTGCACAAGAACTTCTGGTTTTTCAGTATAAAACAGCTTTTAAACTGACGGTATGTTTTAAGGTACATTTTGCTATCAAAACATTGATTTTAATTTCTAACAGTCCCTCCTTACACACCTAAAAGGTGTGTATAATACTGAAATCAATGAGTTCTTCATCTGAACTCTGCATAGTACATAACTCATATCAAAAACATACAATCAAATGGAATGGTTGGAATAGCCTCAACTTTACAAAAATACAAAAATACTTTGACTGTGTTCAAACATAAAAGTTTTCCCTTGTGCATAACTTCTAGTGTTAACATTCAATATGGTTCTTCAAAATAGCAGCAATGGCTTGGTATCAGAACATTTCTTCCTCCTTTCACAGAAACCGTTCTCATACCACGCTCAGTGTTAAGGCACTTGTTTTTACAAAGTGAAAAGAAACAACCCATTTTAAAATAGTAATGATTCTAAAATGCATGAAATCTACCATATAGAACAGTGAAAAAATAATAAAAATGAAATAAACTATCTTGGACCAGTGTAATGTAATAATAAAAATACAAATACACTATCTTGGAATAGTATAAGTAAATTGAAATGGATTCACTCCATTTTAGCATTTTATTTTGCTCACTTCTTCACATGATTTAATCATTTAAAGAATCACATCTGCTGGACATTCATTGAACAATCTCATCTCTGAACATCCATTTCATTTAACATCATTCAAACTAACTCATCATTTTCATCAACATCTGTATATCTGTGGATCGTCCTGTTCTACGAGCATTTGTAACTGTCTCCTCATGAGAAATGTACCCTCCCTCCTTTCATACCATTTAAGGTATGAAAGTAATATGTTCTCTAGAAGAGGCCGTTGTGATCAATCTGTATTTTAGGACATGGAATTAATGCAACATCTAGGCCTCCCCTGAGCGCCCCTATGCTATCCTTGTACCCTGGAGCCTAAACTCCCCCTGGGACTGGTCTCTTAGCCCTACTGGCTTTGGGGTGTTTCGCCATGTTGATTAAAAACATCACTGGCTGTGCTAGTGCACAGGTCCCAGCCCAATCCTGTGGCAAGACTGAGTACAAGGTTTTAGTTCCACAGTACCACCAAACATCTACTCTGGGGTACGGCATTCTAGACAGTCATTCCTGGGAGAAGATTTTGGTCAGTTACAACAGTTGTAGAATTTCATCACTTAAAAGTTCCTACTTGGTGGCTTTGGGTGGTCTGTTCTAATGCAGTGATAAAGTCCCTGAAATGGTGTGAAAACCGGTGGAATATCACTAACTCATTATACTAATTTATTTTCAATCCTTCATTTAATATTCAACAATAATAATATCTCGACGTCTATAGTTGTAGTGTTGAAATCAGTAGGTTTCGGTGTGCAACATCATATCATATCGCTGCTAAATTCACCTCTATAGTAAATGGTATATTAGCCTCATGCTAAATGCTAACCGGAGATGAAGGATTTTCAGAATAAAAGCTTAACAACTGGTTGTGCACAAGAACTTCTGGTTTTTCAGTATAAAACAGCATTTAAACTGAAGGTATGTTTAAGGTACATTATGCTATCAAAACATTGATTTTAATTTCTAACACACCCCACTGCCAAGGCCAGACACATTGTGAGCAGCAATGTTTAAATTGTCCTAAATCTTTGTCAGATAAACAGAAGGTATGAATCTGTGAATCATAAGCATCTGTCATTACTAATGAGACTTTGGGCTTAATGCTTCTGTACCTTTCTATTAGGATAAAGTTCATTCCTGCCAGTCTTTCTTTTTCCTCTCTATAATATTATTATATATTATTAAAGACTATTACAAAAATACGCAAAATAAATGAGCATGGCTGATGGCACAGAGTCGGGTGGGTGCTTCTTCAGGAGCTGGAATAACACAGAACTAAAGACATTCTGCCAGAAGACAAAATACCGGGGACTGGATCCTTCACATTGTGTTCTTTCTGTCTTGTTTATACCCTTTTGTTTGATTTAAGCTTATTTATTTATTACCGTTGTTGAGATTTTAAACTCACAAAATAATAATAATAATGTTTAACTATATACTTTAAGTAATGCATACACACACTCACACACCTATGAGTTGGGCCCACATGTCTTTATGTAATGTTTGCCCCCCAGTGTGCATTGACAGTTACATGAGGAACGGCAATGAGTGGGCTGGAAACGTGACAGCCGGACTGCTGCAAGAAGGGGAGTGTATGAGAATGAGTGACTAAGAGGAGGGGGTTACATGTGGGAGTATACAATAGCAAATATGGCAGGAAGAGAACACATTTCAGCCGCAGCCCAGTTTCTTTGAGCAGATGAGCGAATGAGCAAGCGAGCGCTTCTCGTCCAGACACCCACACGGCCTGGGCTCACGTCCGAAGAGATTAGCAATACATTGTTAGGTCTTTCTGTTTTTCTTCTATGCTTTAGGCTGATTTTAATATCTTGTACCGTTACAGTATATTTCCATTCCTGAGATAATACATTGGTCTGCTGAAATCCTTTTCTAGTCCAGATTAAACCATTTCCTCTGCACTACTTGGGATGTAGGGCTGTGGTGCACCTGTTTGATCGGGTACGTTACTACGAGGATAATACAAGTTCTTAGTCATTAGGTCAGAGAAAGAGAACTTGTTAATATTAAGTATTATATATAGTTCAACTCTGCGCTAGTTGCCAAACCCGAGTGGATTTTACTGCTCACATTTAGGATAACAGATCAGTTACAGAGTCTCTTGATACAGTAATTGTGTGAAATATCTTTCCAAAACAGTGACCTTCATGTGAATGCAAGGTCAGAGCTTCTGGTAGCTTCAGAAGTGGGACTAGGTTATTTTATTTGGGGGGACATTTTCTAAATGTATTTACATAAAGTACACCACTCTCATTTGTATTTGCTGGGATCCCTGTGAAGCATCACAATGTGATCAGAGCCTGTGGTCGTGGCCTTGCAGAAGGTGCGTCCCAGGTGGGAACAGTGAAAAATGTTCTGTCAAGATGAAATGCAAGTTTAAGTTTTCTGATTGTCACATGCACAACAATTCCAGTATCTCTAACAATGCTGATATTAATAAGGGCTGAGTGACGAGATGACATCGAGAAGGGAATTTTAAAGGTAGGGTAGGTAATTCACTTCAGAAACACTTGTTATATTCCATGGAATTCTCTTAACATCCCGATAGCAATGAATATATTAAATGCTTTGACAATAAATACATAAAAAAATGTCATCTGTGGAAGCCGTGGCGCTGTAAAATGCACGACCAATTATGTTAGGCCCGTGCCCTCATTGGTCATGTGCGCGTTCGTGTGTGTTGAAGTCTGAAGGAAGGGGCAGATTTTTTTCGGCTGCGTACTTTCAAATTCTAGCGCACTCGAGCTGGTTTCTCCATTCTTACCTACCCTACCTTTAAAACACTGAAATTAAATGTGGAAGATCAATGGAGAAACAGGTTAAAGTTTCCTTTTTCAGAACTTGGTATCAAAGGTGATTGTTCATATATAGGAATGTTTTATCCTTATGAATATATCGGAAATGGAGCCCAGGAGCTTGCTTCGGATGAAATGTCAATCCCAAATTAAACAGTCCTGCTCATTTGACACTGTTGCTCGTGTTTAATGTTTCGCATGAATACACAAGCACACACATACACATTGAATATTGTTATCGTTTTGAAACCTGATTCTACTTTTTTTTTACCCACGAAAAGCAGGAAGCACGTTGCCATGGCATCAGTGAAAAGGCTGAGGTCTCTCTGTTGGCACATTTTGTTCAGAGACAACCTGAGCTCTCCAAACGCTCTGCTATTCTGTCTCTCAGTTCATTTTTGCAGTTTTGGTCTCTCCCTCTCTTCTACCCTATTGAAACCATGTGTCACCCCCATAGCGTGTAAATATAAATGTCTCCACAGGGGAGCTGACCACCTTTCAAAGACAAACATCTTCACAAAATTAACAAAATTAGAAGCTGCACGGTGATGCTGGTTTTAGAATAATGATTAATGTGCTACTTTTTATGAGTTACATTTTAGTTCTTCCTTACCATTATGGTCATTGTCATAACTTTCATCGCTGTTGTCTGATTACAATAATAAACTTTTTATTTATTATATTTGGTCATTATTGTCCTGCTTAAATGGCTTTAAGGTGATGTAATTACATTAAATGGACAAAAGCCATAGACATGTTCTATTTTTTGTTTTGTTTTGAATATATATATATATATATATCATGCTATATATGTATTTTTCCCTGTACTGTAACATCAAAATTAGTGAGTGATGTTGTTATTAAGCCACAAGATGCATTCCATATATGGGTGTCAGACAGGCCATCTCTAAGGTCAGTGGTGTTTGTGTAGTTTCACCAATGGTGTGTGAAAGATGCTGGAGCACAGCACACACTGGTGTCTAAGTGAGAGTTAGGGCCTGAATGTAAATAAACACATGTGTTTCTGCTTTCACTCATACGATACGATATACTTTATTGCCCCCGTAAGGACAATTGTTCTGGGCTCCGTCCTGCAGTTCCACATACAGTACATGTACGTATGCAAACATAGTTAACAATAAAATACATTAACATATTATCACTCATACACCGTTTGCACATACACAGACGCACCTACTGACAATGGCGACTGAATCTTCTACCAGAAGGTAGGAGCTGGAATTCTGGGTGGAGAATGTGGGGGGGATCAGACACAATTTGTTGTGCCTGTCTAATAATGGACTGCTCATATATGTTTTGAGAGATGAATGTTTCTTAACCCCCATCATTTTCATAGCAGTCTGTAGCAGGCGAGCGATCTGTGACTTTGACTGCACTGTCGAGTTACCATCAGGGTAGGATTTTCACGACGGCCATGGCCGTCGTAGCCCCTCGATCTGGCCGTTATGCCCCACAAATAATTGTACGTCCTATGGCCACCATGGCCTGTGTGCCCCTGATACTGTTAAAATCTCGAAGTTGCTTTAAAAGCGACAGAACAGTGATTTCTGAACTGCATTATGCTGCGTTCACAACGGACGTGATGCGAATATTCTCATCGCTCTAACCGCTGGAGTTTCACCGCGGCTGTCAGCTGTGTTTACTCCTGTCATTCATACAGGACGTGCTGGAGAGGGGGCGGGGCTTATTTCCATGTAAATACTGTGGTGGAAACCAACTACGACAAAATTAACCTATTTTACAGTGATTTAATTGTAATACACGTTTCAAAATGATGCCGAAGTAACTACATACAGATGTAGCGCTTCATTTCAGACGCCTACCCGTGCGGGTCCGTGATCTGCACAGGGTGGGCCCCTGCTGAAAAGGAAAACCCCCCCGCAGGACTTGATACGCCCCCTTGATAAATAAATGTAATTTTAATGAAACCAGCTGCAATGGATCATGGATCCACCAGGGGGAGCCGTGAAAAGCCGCCACACTGGAACTCATGTGAAATAAACAGCTGATAGATCTACAGGTATCTGATCGGATATTTGTTAAGATCCATAAGTCACGGATAGGATCATATTCTGTGCTAAATAAGAGACATGTAATCATTTACAAAACATCACCATGTTTTTATTTAACAAAATAATGTTGTTTAATTCACGTAGGTGTAAGTACAAAACCATCGCTATGTTTTTTCATCAGGAAATGCAGCCCGGCTCAAACAAACGATTTTCAATCATCATCCTCAAGATCATTTAATGTATCATATGTTCGCGAATTGAAATGAATGCACTAATACATGTAGTTTAATCCACGTGAGTTTACAACAACAAAAATAATTGCTTTGTTTTTATATCACATCCGACCGGAGGAAAATGCAGCGCTCTCACTACCGATCATCCTAATCCCACAGGCAAACAATAATATGTAGGCCTACAGTGTTAATAGTTTACTGTATTATTAGTGTCTAATATTACTGCTATAACAATCACACATTGAGTTGTTAAAATCAGACCGTTTTTTTTTTTTAAACAGTCTGAATGAAACGGCAGCTCTCAGGTGATCAGGTGTGTGTTAGTGTTGGGACTAACGTGTTACAAACTAACGCATTACTGTAACGCAACTACCTTTTGCGGTAACTAATAATGTTACCTATTCCCATTCAGTAACGCCGTTATAGTTACTGTGATTTAAATGGGTGCGTTACTGCGTTACATTATGTGATGGAACTGAACAGAATCTCCCTGCGGATGTAGTTTACAGGCGAATACAGCGATGTCCTCTCACAGTACCATGGAAAAGTTAAAGTGACCAGAGAGGAGTGATGATTGGTTAACGCGGGGTAACATTTCAGGGTAAGCCAATCAGAGACAGAGTTGGGCGGGTCTTGCCTTATGGGGAAAATACACAGACACACAAACACATGCTAACACACACACATACACGGCAACGCTCAGCACACACACACACACACACACACACACACACACACACACACACACACACACACACACACACACACACACACACACACACACACACACACACACACACACACACACACACACACACACACACACACACACACACACACACACACACACACACACACACACACACACACACACACACACACTATGGCAGATGCAAGTATCAGCGAGAGCAGCAGCGCATTTACAACTTGGAGATATAACCACTATTTTCAATTTGTGGGGATAAAGGACGCACAAAATATTATGGTCAAATGTAAACTGTGTGCAGGACAAAAAGCATTGTCCACATCGAATAACAGCAATGCCAATCTCCTGAAGCACCTAACTAATGTACATGAGGCTATAAAACTAGTCGCCAAAGACCCCACCGTCTCAACCACCGGCAGTGACCCAGATGGAGCAACACCATCTAAACAGCCAAAAAACGATTTTTTAAAATCGCCACATGTCACCCAGAGTCAACTAAACAGATTGATTGCTGAAAATAGTTTGTTTGTCTTCAGTGTCAGTCTGACAGTTTGTTATTTATCTAATTGTTACTGCCAAAAGAGTGTAGTTCTTGTTTAATTGTTACACTGCCAAAATAGTGTAGTTGTTGTTAATGTGTACACTGTGGTGATTGACATTATTCACCCACGGATCTATGGGTTGGGTTATTGTTCTGCACAGGACATTTTAGTGAACCGGACTTCCTGTTTCCGCCGGTCTTCGCTTCCCGGGAATGAAGTTGTTCACAATGGTTTTCAGATGCTAAATAAAAGTCTAGCTTGTACCTTTGATACCCCGCCTCCGACTCCCATCTCTCGGCACCACAACACTGCCAAAAGAGTGTAGTTGTTTTTCAAATCAAATCAAGTTTTATTTATAGAGCACATTTATAAACGATTTTTGGTCGAGCCAAAGTGCTGTACATATAATAAAAATAGCCTACAGTAGAGACACTTTACAGCAAATACAACAGCACAGATTTTTTTAGTTTTTATTTCATATTGCACTACTTAGAACTTGATTGTTGAGAATCCGTGTAACCGTCCAATTGTTTTTCTTTATTAAACACGTAAACGGAAGAGCGTCTGATAGGCGTTTTTGCTTTTTGCTTTTCACCTTACTAAATGGTCAAATGGTCCTTGAAGCGAGGGGCGGGGCGAAACTCACGGAAGTGATTTCAAAACAAAACCACTCGTTTGCTAAAATCACACTTTGAATCACTACAGTATCCTGCTGAAGGACCGGTGATTATTATAAACAAGGGGAATTTAGCGATCACAACGAAAACGGCCAAGACACATATTGAGCCCAGAAAATGAATGTTATTAAGGGCTGTAAATATAATAAGCCTGTGTCTAAAATGGACAACATTGTTATGGAGATTTAAACTATACAGCGGTTCTGCACTGCGGTCACTCAGCCGCCTCTCGAGTTTGTTTTTTCAAATCAGCTGCTCTTCATTATTCCTGCTATATTTGACGAGTGATACAAATATGTTTTACCACAAGTTCTTAAGGAAACTGACACTGTTGGACTCGGTTCTAGTTTGACCTCTACCAGAAATAAAATGAAGTAGCCTACTTTTACTGTGTAGCCTACTTTGTGAGTAATCCTCTGTCAGAGTCCCCTCCATACATAACATGTTTTTCTGCTATCTTTGATGAATGATAAAAATATAATTTTACCATTAGTTCTTAATGAAATTGATACTGTTTGACTTTGTATTAGTTAGCCTACTACTTATAATACATTGAAGTACTTTTACTGTGTATTTTTTGAGAATACTCTGTCAAAGTCCCCTGCTGAGAACAAAATCAAGCCACTTCTGCTCAGTTTGATGAGGGAATTCTTTTTTGTTGCCATTAGTTCTTCGTGAGATTGATCCTGTTGGACTCAGTACTAGTGAAACTACCCCCACAAGTAGGCTACTATGAAGTAGGCCTACTTACTGTGTACTTTTCCAACAATCCTCTGTCAATGTCCCCTCCTGAGAACAAGAATGCATGTTTCTCTGCTATTTTGAATAAGCGTTAAAAAAACCTTTCTTCATGAGACTGATATTGTTGGACAGAGTATTTTAAGAGGATGGTAGACTGCACACTGACACACTCTGTCACTCTTGTTGGCCTCTTATGGGGCTGCTGTCTTTTAATATATGATTATTCCTCCGCCGCTAGTTCGTACCTCGCAGATTCTTCAGTCTCATCAGCCTCATCCTTCCATCAGTCCCGTCAACGCCTCCTGCACACTTCCAGTGTCTGACTCCATATGATATTGTCCTGATGCTGTAAGGGTGATGCCCCATGATCACAAAATGACCCTAGAGTCTGAGCGCCAAGGACCTCATATTATGTCTGCATTCATGTTACATCACCCATTATAACAATTTTCTTTCCTTTTCTCTCCTCTCTTAACTGAATAGTCCTGTCTTTAAGTATAACCCAATGTAAAGTCCTTTTCCTGCACCATTTTAAGGCTTCAAAACACCCTTTACTAGAGAGCCATTGAAGCCCATGAAGAATTGATTCTTTCAAAAATCTTTTCAACTGCTGTAACTTAAGGCACTATCTGTCTATCTGTGCAGAACATTTAAAATATTCTTCAATTGCAGTATTTAAAAAAAAAAAAAGTGTTCAGAAAGACTGCATCAATTATATGCTATATATATATATATATATTATATTATAAATAATAAATAAATATATATATATATATAATATCAATATTTGTATTAACCAAAGTCAATTTAAATAGCGGGCAAAAATGGGTTAATTGCCATGCATCTGGTGTTTCATATAGTTTACGTTCAATTTCAACTATTTTAGGCAGAAAAACGTATATTGACTAAAACTTTTTTAATAATTTACTATAATTTCGAAAGGTTTTTGTGAGAAATCATTTCAAAAGTAAATTTTATTTTATATTTAAATTTGAAATGTTTGCACACAACATTATTAATTTATACATTTTTATGAATTTTTTTAAATTATGAATCAATTTATTTTATTGTATTTCCTTGAGGCTGGGGAAGATATCCAGCATGTAGTTCAACATGCAAATGTTCTAATGCAAGTAAATATAAATATAACATGGAAAAGGAAATAAAATACGTTTCATAGGAGGATGTGCATTTATTTTTCTCTCACCTTGTAATTATACAATCAAACAATCTATCATTTAGCTCTGGCCTTCACTCACAAAAAACATTTTTTGTTGAATTCGACACATTTTTCGAAGCTCTATTGACTGACATGCAATGACTGGGACTGATGGAATAATCTGAGAGGAATGAACTAGGAGCAGAGAAATAATCATATTTTAAAAGACAGCAGCTTCATAAGAGGCCAACAAGAGTGACAGAGTGTGTCACTGTGCTGAAGGATAGACCAGCTATCCATGCCAGTCTCTATAGACTTTCCAAGGGGTACAAATGCTGCTGCCGGAGTACTGACTGGAAATATTGCTGATATCAAGTCTACCATCCTCTTAAAAATACTCAGTCCAACAATATCAGTCTCATGAAGAAAGGTTTTTTAACGCTTATTAAAAATAGCAGAGACACATGCATTCTGGTTCTCAGGAGGGAACATTGACAGAGGATTACTCGCAAAGTAGGCTACACAGTAAAAGTAATTCATTTTATTTCTGGTAGAAGTCAAACTAGAACCGAGTCCAACAGTGTCAGTTTCCTTAAGAACTTGTGGTAAAACATATTTGTATCACTCGTCAAATATAGCAGGAACAAATAATGAAGAGCAGCTGATTTGAAAAAACAAACTCGAGAGGCGGCTGAGTGACCGCAGTGCAGAACCGCTGTATAGTTTAAATCTCCATAACAATGTTGTCCATTTTAGACACAGGCTTATTATATTTACAGCCCTTAATAACATCAATTTTCTGGGCTCAATATGTGTCTTGGCCGTGTTCGTTGTGATCACTAAATTCCCCTTGTTTATAATAATCACCGGTCCTTCAGCAGGATACTGTAGTGATTACAAGTGTGATTTTACCAAACGAGTGCTTTTGTTTTGAAATCACTTCCGTGAGTTTCACCCCGCCCCTCGTTCCAAGGACCATTTCACCATTTAGTAAGGTAAAAAGCAAAAAGCAAAAAGGTCTCTCAGACGGTCTTCCGTTTACGTGTTAAATAAAGAAAAACAATTGGACGGTAGATACACGGATTGTTGAGGCTACAATAAAGATGCCTGCTTTATTGTTATTGCACATATTACAGGTACTGAGACAACGAAATGCAGTTTAGCTTCTAACGGTGCAACAAGCAGTAAAGTGAAAAGTAATGTACACAATAGACAGAATAAAATATAGAATGAATTGAATGATGAATAAACAGTGAGCTTGGGTATGAATACACTAGCAGCCTGTGAGCAGTATTAACAGTGTGTATGAATATACTAAGATATATAAAGTATGAAAACGGTAAGCAGTGCAAGTATAGTATAAAATATATGGATATTAATTTCATGATAAACATTGTGGAACAATGATGAAAAATGTGAATGGAAGTGGCGACGTAAAACTGACACAAAACAACAACAAACAAAAATCTTTTGAGAAGCCCCCACCCCCCATGTTGCCTGTGCTGTATGCTGCAAACTCTTTGTTTAAAACTAATTGGCCATCGGAATGTGTGGAGTAAGTCTCCCAAGGGGGGTGGTCACATTCCACAGCTCTCCCCCCCCCCCCCTCCTGTGATCTCCCAACCCCCAGTCTGTAGGTTTGTGTTCGCAAATTTCAGTGTTAATTTTGGCAGCTGTTTTTGATTTAGTCTTAGTCTTTAGACGAAAATGGTTATTAGTTTTAGTCACATTTTAGTCATTCCTATCCTTCGTAGTTTTAGTCTAGTTTTAGTCTACGAAAACTCAAAACGTGTTAGTCTAGCTTTAGTCGATGAAAAATTACATTTTAGTCAACTTTTAGTCAAAATGTGTCTCTATACTCTCTGAACGCTCCGTCCCCGGCAGATCTCTGTGTCCGCTGCAGCATGTCTGTTAGGCCCCGCCCCCCGCACACAGAGAGACACAGGGAGATCGCTCTTCTGGAGTGAAGAGAGCGGAAATAATGATATTGCAAGTTAGAAACGTAAGATGCATTTTGACAGACAAGATGGACACTTGGGGGAAAATATGCTGCATTTTGAATGTCCGATAGTCCACCATTAACACCTTAGTCCCGTCTCGTCTCGTCAACGAAAACTAAATATACATTTCGTCATAGTTTTCGTTATCAAGAATCTATTTTTAGCTCGTCATCGTCTCGTCCTAGTCATGTAAAAAAGGTTGTTGACGAACATTTTTCGTCATAGTTTTCGTTGACGAAATTAACACTGGCATATTTAAACTGTCACACTTTATGTTGTTTCTATCGCGCATTGCCGGTATGAAAGGGTCTCTGCCGGAAATATCAAACATTTAAGTGAAAAACAATGAACAAGACTTAACGTATTCATCATAATTAATTATATTTATTCCGTTTGGATGTAGAATTTTTGACTTTGTTTAGAGCAGTGATCTTCTCTGCAGCAGAGAGCTAAGCGCTGTCAGACCGGCCCTAACCCAGAAAATATTATCATCTGAAATTAATCATTATGTTATTAATATTAAATACATACTTGTATTTAGAAATACTCTGTTGTAATTATTGATGCATAAATGTGTTCATCCATTCAATGTGGCATCTGCTATAATGGGATTAATGTATGATATTACTTAATAATACAATACATTATAATATATGATATAATAATTACATTTGAGTTTTATTCATTTCTTATTTCATAGTTTCTCATTATTATTATTTTTATCGCTCATCTTATTTTTGATTTTATTAATCTGTGTGAATCTGTGCTATCCTGTTTTTCACTCTCACCCTGTTGCTGTTTGAACTACTGAATTTCCCCACGGGGATTAATAAAGGTCCATCTTATCTTATCTTAATGTATAAGTTGATTTACTTCAATCTACTGTACTATGTAAAAACACCCCAACAATATTACAAGAAATATACTGCATAAAGCAAACTATATACTTTATTTGATCTAAAACATTGATGTTTTTTCATTATAGTAGCTTGTGAAAACCATAACAAATAAGTGATTAAATGCTACAATATTCAGCAAACACAACTGCAGAGCTGCAAACATTGCAAACAGACTAAGTTCTACAACACCCAGTTGTCTTTGTGTATTTGTGAATGAAGCGCCATCTCATGGTTAAATCCTGTAATTGAACAAATGGGGAAATTTGGCAACGCCCTCTAGCAATTTGGCAACACCCCCAGCCACTGGGATCTGCTGGGCTTTTGACTGGGACACACCCATGTGAGTCCTATCTGGAGTGCTACATCTGTACAAGGAATTTAATTGAGTGTTTTGGTGCATACATAAAAGTAAAATTAAAAACACGGATAGAAAACTATTTGAAGAAAACTATTTATATGTGAAAATGTTCAAAAAGTGCTCAAACTTCACATGTGTGCTAACAGTCCAGCCGTGAAGACATCTACAGGACAGTTTTGAGATTTCTTCAAATGCTGTTGCCATGGCAACACAATGCTCACCATGAAACACGGTTTTCTCATAACTTCAGTGAAAATGCTCGAAATGGCCCAAAACTTCACAGGTTTGGTAACGATGCAGCCATCAACACATCTAAGAGTATTATGGGATGTCATCAAATGCTGTTGGCATGGCAACAGATCATTCACCATCAAGTTAGTTCAAGGGTTTGCAGTTCAAATATTCTTCTGCTTTCCCAAGCCTTTTTACTTTCTTTTCTCATCTTAATACAAATTCATTCACTACTACCTACATCTGATATTCAACTCCTTCAGCCTATTTTCAGCTGCAGAAACCATTCAACTATTACATTATTCAGCTATTTCAGGACATCAAGGCTATACATGTTGTTGTTTAAACCTTTTTTTAAACCTTTTCTTTTAAATATTAAGCTTTTTCTGCATTTTTTTAGCTAAAAGCAGCTACCATTGAGCTAATAACACATTCAGCTTTTTCTGCATTTTCAGCTAAATTCAGTCATAAATGTTCACAGTTTACAGCATTCGCACGCATTTTCTGCAGGAAATGCATTTTCTAGTTTCACATGAGTTCCAGTGTGGCAGCTTTTCACGGCTCCCCCTGGTGGATCCATGATCCATTGCAGCTGGTTTCATTAAAATTACATGTATTTATCAAGGGGGCGTATCAAGTCCTGCGGGGGGTTTTCCTTTTCAGCAGGGGCCCACCCCGTGCAGATCACGGACCCGCACGGGTAGGCGTCTGAAATGAAGCGCTACATCTGTAGGTGTTAACCTACCTGGTAATAAACCTGTTTCTGATTCTGATTCCTAAACTCAGATACAGGGTCTTAGTCTCAAGCACATCCGAGTGGATGAATGAAAAACCCTCCAGCTCACACAAAGACTTGGGAATATCACGATGAAGCCACTTCTCAGTAAACACCATAATAGACGACTCACGGTACTCGAAACAGGCTATAGTGTTGATCCGCAGCTCGTCCATTTTCGGACGGAGCTGATCCAGATTTGCGTCCGATATGACGTAATATCGGAAATGTGGCCTGGCTTTACACCCACGGCCCTATCAGAAACAATGCACAACGTGTTTTGGACGTAATATGGTCTGTGTTTATAATATCAAGCGTCGCTAACACTCAGAGCTAATGCTGTGCTGGAGAGAATATGTGTAAAGAAGCAGGAAATAAAAAAAGGAACTCACCTTGTGGTAAACCCGCAAGAGAAAATGATTTTGAACATGATTTGTCTTTTAATCACGGCAGCATTTAGCTGTATCTGCGGTAGAATTCTAAGCTGGCACAAGCTCCCCCTCCTCTTTTACATTTTTGCAAGCTAAGGACCCAGAATCAGCAGGGCTGAAGTAGAGGGATATGAGGGATGTCTAAAATGCACAGAATATGATAGAAACTGTGCAGAATAGTCTATATACAGTAATTGGAATATTGATATATATGATATATGTGAGTTGCAAACAGATGAATGTTATGGATGTTCTTTAAAAAGTTCAAGTGTTTAACATTCTTATAGCCTGTGGGATGAAACTGTCCCTGAGTCTGGTGGTTTTAGACCTCATGCTGCGGTAACGCCTGCCAGACGGCAGCAGACAGAACAGTTTGTGGCTGGGGTGATGTTTGGTATTTGCGGGGGGTGTGTGGGAAAGAAACTCCTTCTGGAGGGAACACAGGGATTTTAGCCTTTGCAGACCATTTACATGCACACAAACCTGTAGAAAACACTACAGGAGAGGGAGCACCACAAAACAGCTCAACATCCCACAGGCCATAAGACTATTTAACACCTGAGCTATGTAAAGTGCCTCCATAAACATTCATCTGTTTGCATCTTGCAATTTATTTATCTATATCACATTCCATTTACGTGTGTATAGACTGTTCTTGCACTATTTATATTTTATTTGTATTTACTTGCACATCTTACAACGTTCTCTTGCACTATTTTATTTCTATTCTGTCATTTATTGTACTATTTTTATTGGTTTTATGTCCTTGATATATTTATGTTGCATTGTTGGAGGAGCTTGGGACTAAAGTTGTTCATTGCCATATCTACACTGTAGCTACTGTGCATATGACAATAAAGCCTTGAGTCTTGAAAAAAACAGGGCCCCTTTTAATGTCATCAGTGAAAGCTTTATTTAACCTCTTAAGCCCTGAGCCTGTTTTTCAGGTTTCAGGCTCGAAAATGCCACTAACACAACAAAGACTATATCTTCACTTCTAAAAGGGGTAAATTAATCATCTTTTCTCTCAAAGCAAGGTTACATCTGTGAGTTGGATGTAGAAGTGTCAGAATCAATATAGATGTTTTTATTTTAAAGTAAATTTAGATGGAACATAGTAAAAACATGTAAATTCTAATGTCCGCCTAAAAGAAACCCATTACTTATAGTAAAAACCACCCTTGAATGATGGGTTAGTAGACTAAAAGCTTTAGGAATCCAAACTATAACATATAATAAGTACCCTGTATCAAGATTGATGCAAAACAAGTGAAATTTGACCTTTTTAGAGAGGTTTAGAAAAATAAAGTCCAGGCGGACTCACCTCTGGGTAATTTGGGAACCATCGGTTCCATTTGAACTTTTTCACTGTAAAAATCATTTTATTACTTTGAATTTTCACTATAGGTATTCATTCCATCCAAATACAACTGTTGTGAAAAAAAAAAAAAAAAAAAAAAAAATATAAGAACATACTCTGTTATCCTCTTAGGCAAGGCAAGTTTATTTATATAGCACTTATAGGCCCCACGGACCGAAATCGCATCATTTGCAGGAAACAACGTCTAAGGAACCTTACTATTTAATAAACTATGAATATTTTATATCCATATAACGGGAAAAAACTCATTTAACTGATCTTTTTCATTTATTTTTTCAAAAAAAACACAATGCTAACAGTGAGCATCTGAATTAGCCCCGAGCGAAAAATGCTAACCTATTACTGCACCGAAAATCACTCCTAGCTCCATTATTACTTATCCTAGCTCCCTTATTACTTATCCTAGCTGCACATCCAACACATCGTTTTTGATCGTAAAGACACAGAATCTAATGGTGCCCACCTCAACACTGAAAGATACAAACTTGCGACGTTATCAACAAAAACGTACATCAAAACAAGTGGCGCTAGGTACTAGCATGCGCTAGGCTAATGGCTTACCTTCCTCTTTGCCTGGTCTAAACTGGTCTTCAATGGCATTAAAAAGATAAAAACGATGATGTAGTTAATCCATAGGTTAATATCCAATGGGGCTGTGTCCCCTTTGAAATGTTCTGATAATCTATAAGCAATAAAACTGCAATTCCGTTATCTGCTGTCCGCTCTGTCCTCCGTGTGCTCTGGGTTTTGCTGTAATGCCTGCTGTTACGTAGTAAACAATAAATGAAGCCGCCTGCGTAAAGTACTTAAACTGGCTGGCATTCTTTATACTTTACGCAGGACCATATCTCTGGAACCCATTGGTCGATTCGTGTGATTAACACCTTTTTCTTAACCATCAGAACCAATAGAATCGATGGGCAGTTCCCAAATCAACGTAAACATTACCATAGCGGACGTAATAGAGAAGCGAACAAAGCATATCTGAAAGTGCACGCCTGGACGGCAAAATGTTATACCCAGTATATTGCCATAAATATGATGAAGGATTATCAGTCAAAATTTCTACGTGACACAAAGACATTGGATTAACCTTGAGCGGCGTTTTTATTCCGGTGAACACAACTTTTGATCACAAATCAAAAAAGGTAAGACGAAATTATTGTAATATTTTTTAAACCGGATGTTGTTTACTTTCTCTTTTCTGGCTGATAGCTCCGCAATTCGGGGTCCTACAGTGATGATATTATATGTCTGGAATCTGTGGAGTCTCAGCTTTAAATCGTATATCTTGTTTGTGCAGTTACGATAAGTAATAAGGGCATTTCTACCGTGAGTGCTGTGCAAAATCCGTTAGCATTAGTTAGCATTTTTTCGCTCCATGCTAATTCAAAGGCTTGGTATTACTCTTGTGTTTCTTTTAGCTAAAAATGGTTCACATTGTCAGTTAGCGGAGTTTCTTAGCGTTAAAAGGGTATGGAACATTAATAGTTTCATAAATGTTAAGATGCCCTGAGACATAGTCTCGTAAAAAAACTGTGGGGGGGGTCCACTGGGGGGACCCTCGGGCTTAAGAAGTTAATAGTTTTTATAGTGCCATTATATATGCCATATAAACGGGCTTCCATTATGTTTTAATGTTCCCTGAGTGGACAGGAAAAGCGTAATAATAATTTTCATTCTTCTCAGGGTTTCCCACACATAGACTTTACTTGGGCGGGCCGCCCAGGTATATTTCTCGACCCATTTAGGTTTTTGGCCATCGGGAGGACCGGGGGGTTTCCCGATGGCCTGGCCTGTTAAGTGGTCTGCCTCGCACAGGGTGACTGGCTGTCCACATGATGTGGCCTGCCGACATGGCCACTGTCATACAGATCATAAATCAAAGCCCTTGATTGGTCTCTGTGTGTCATTCAAGCTCGGGATAACCTCAGCTCAGGTGAGGTAAAGGACTCTCTGAGTGTTTAGATAGTTAACTTAGTCTAAGTTCTCAGTGGGTCTCAAGCGGTTTGGTCACCATTTATGTAAACACATATTTCCATTTGAGGGGGGAGTGATTTGTAAAATATGCATGAATAAAGTTAACTAGGTGAAAAAAGGTAAGATACACTTTTAAAACTAGTTTAGAGCTAAAACGAGTCTTTGCTGCTGCCTCAAAGAGGAGCAGGAGGGAGAAGAGGGAGACAGGAGAGGCTGATTCAGGAGCACAGACACACTCACAACTATAAATGAACCAAAAACAAATAAATAAACAAGTTTCAGTGTTTCTTCATATTGGATATGGTATGTTATTTAGTTGGGTCATCTCCAACAATTCCGTGACCGTGGAGAGCGGAGGTTAGTTTCTCAGTGGATTTGTCATCTATGAAGGGTTCCAAAAAAAATGAGCCCCCATGCCCCTCGCAAAAATGCGGGCAACATTTTTTAGAGCCCTAAATCCAAAATGGCTGCCATCACCGTAGGTTGAAAATGAGCTTTTCAATGATTTGGCCTACAATGTTGTTCAATACATGGTTTCTGGTACTTTTTGATGATTTGACCTATTTTTGACCTTCAAATCCAAGATGGCCGCCAATTTTTCCCCAAATGTCGATTTTTCAACGTTGTCATAGATCCTTCAAATTAGGCTCTAATCAAAGCTATGCTCATGCTGAGTTGAGTTATAAACAGTAAAACAACAAGTAAGTACACAGAGGTCATCTCAGAGGTCAAAAAGGTCAACATTTGTGGCTGATGAGAAATAAACCGTAGCTCTCTATGCTCACAAATGTCTCATTATGGTCACTAATTTATGAATGAATTCAGTTGAATTGGATGACAAATGTGTTTAATAGAATACAAGGTATTACACAAGTAATTTAACAAGGCATTTAAATTGAATTTACAACATTACAATAGACCGCTACTCTTCATCTGAATCTGTTGATTCTCCACACTCACTCATCTCATCATCGCTACTCTCATCAGAAAAGTCAGTACGTGTGAGCTGCTGGGGCAAAGGGGGAAGGGTGTGACGCACTGGTCGGCACTTCCCATTCACAAGTTCCCAGCCATGACCAATGGGAGAGGGATGCTCAAGCAGATTGTAATGCAGCTGGCAGTATGCAATATAATTTGTCCTTTCTACATGATGGTCCAATGAGTCATCATCAGGTGGCAGACGGACTGTGCTCTTTTTTTTCAGTTTGTGCCACTTGAAAGCTCTGGCCTGCCCACAGGTGACATCTGCACTCTCGGCATAGACAATGGAGAGGACAAATGCCTTCATCTCAGCTCAGACTCTGTCTTCCAACACAGACAGTCATGCATCACATTCTGAAGATGCATTGCATCATCTGGCCTGAAGTGTGTGTGGTTGACTTACTTCCTCCAACAAGCATGGTGGTACATTATATCATTTGCGAAAGGATCAGACGTTGACTCGATGAGCCATGTGAGGCGATCCCTCAGGTCCACATCTTCTATTAGGACTGGGTGGCGCTTGAAAGAGCGCCATGCTGAGTGGGTGTTGAGTCTGAACAGTGTACCCCGCACTCTATTCGGGTGCTTCATGTCCACACCATGCATGCACCATACACATTTAGTTCTGTCATGGAGAGTCCCACCCACTGATGAACGCAGGCGCTTAGGTGGCAATGGTCCCTCTGTCTTATCATCACACGCTTGCATTTCAGAACTTGATGTTTGACTCGAACACTGAGCACTTTCTTTGTTTTTGCGCTGTCTGGCTTTTTCAAGCTTGTCTGAAGATGACATTGAGATATAGCATGACTGATGCATGTAATGACCTCCCTGCCCATCTTGCCATGAAGTGGTGGTATACACATTATCAAATTTGTCAAGTCCGGACCAGTTTTTGGCTTTTGATTGTAAACTCTCCCATTTTCCTTGGTTGATACTATCAAAGGACTTGCAAGCCTTTCCACATTGTAATACACATTCATAAGACATGCTTTGTCTTGTTGATGCTGTAGAACTATGGAGCAGTGCACACGTAGACCTGGACCAAAAATACAAAACTCCGTTAAAATATGTGGATAATAATAATAAACTTTATTTATAAAGCACCTGTCATACAAAAAATGCAGGGAGGAAAATGCTGTTTGCCTTAGCTCTGTCAGTGATCCTGATTTAGCCAGCTAACTTTCTACACATAAACAGAACTTTTATAACTATATCAAAATATGTTTTTACATCTTTTTGATGTACTGTACTTTAAGAGTGTAACAATCAAATTAACATCATGAAACATAAAAAAAAGATGATGTTTATGCCCACCCTACTATATACATGTGCTATATAAAAAGGAAATTAAGCTTAAAGGGTGGACATTGCTGAGCCTTAGGTCTGTGGGTCAGCTAGCTAACCCTCTGCACGTTAACAGAACTTTTATAACTATATCAAATATGTGTTTTAAATATTTTTGATCGGACCAACTTTAAGAGTGTGACAAAATGATTAAATACATGAGTGAAAGTTTATGCTCACCCAACTTTACTCCTTTGAATCCTTTCAATGGAATTGTAGTCTTGTTCTTGGAAGGTGAGAAACTGTTGAGCTAAGTTAGCCTTAGCTCTGAGAGTGATCCAGATTTAGCTAGCTAACCTTCTACACATAAACATTTTCATTTGTACGGTGTAACGGTAAGCTGTGACATTTATAGAGTTGTTGCGGAATGTTCGCTCTAAGCGGCAGTTGGTCATTCGAATTTCAAACCGATTTTCTAACTTGCGACGTGAAAACAGTTTATAAGTTACACCGATATAGCATGCTTCTCTCAAGCCAGTATTGCCTTACCGGTCATGTGATTCATAGGCATGTCCTGATTGATTTAAATCTCATGCTATGAACAGACGGACGGACACACACACGTGTCACTTATAGAAGCGGCTGCACCGCTTAAAAATGCAAACATTTTTATAAATAGAATAAATAACTCTAGTTTTACTGTTTATAACTCAACTCAGCATGAGCATAGCTTTCATTAGAGCCTAATATGAAGGCTCTACGACAACGTTCAAAAATCGACATTTGGGGGAAAATTGGCAGCCATCTTGGATTTGAAGGTCAAAAATAGGTCAAATCATCAAAACATCAAATATGAATTCCTTGACCCAAAAAGTACCAGAAACCATGTATTGAACAACATTGTAGGCCAAATCATTGAAAAGCTAATTTTCAACCTACTGTGATGGCAGCCATTTTGGATTTAGGGCTCTAAAAAATGTTGCCCGCATTTTTGCGAGGGGCATGGGCACTCATTTTTTTTTTTAAACCCTTCATAGATGACAAATCCACTGAGAAACTAATCTCCGCTCTCCACGGTCACGGAATTGCTGGAGATGACCCAACTAATTGGTTATGGCCATGATTTTATGATTATTGAAATGTATACAGTTCTGTTTCATATAGGTCAGGGGTGCCCAACCAGTCGGCCAACCAGTCGACCGGTCGATCGCGGGGAGATTCCCAATCGATCGCGAGATGTGTCTAAAAATAGAACAGCAATATTCTGTTTTATCGTTAATGTCCTATATAACATAATCTTCCTGTGCCAGAATAATGCACTTGAACGCATCAAAGCTCTGTGATTGGCGTGACCCCATGTGTCGGGGCGTTGCTGGTGGGCAGTGGGCACTATTTCGCTGACGTTGTCCGTGTCAACAGGAGTGACAGTCCGCACACACACAAGATCGCAATTATGGCAGAAGCAAAAAAGCCCAAAATATATAATTTTCACTCCGAGTGGGAGGATGATTATTCTTGTATCTATTCCAATTCAAAGTCCATCTGTCTCATCTGCAATGCGAGCGTGGCTTTATCGAAGAAGGGTAATTTAGGAGCGGCATTTCAAAACAGTGCACAAACGCTACGAGACGGAATTCCCTCCTAATTCTGCCCTACGCTCCCAAAAGGGGAGGGGCCTGAAAGGACAGCTAAATGCACAGCAGTCCATTTTCACCAGGCCCAACAACAAGAGCAAGGCTGCTACCAGAGCATCTTATCGTGTCAGTCACGTTTGATATAATAATAAAAACTCAAGTTAGATACCGTTATTAATCAGCTGTAAGTTTTAGTTTGTTTGAACTTATTCATTATAATTATTGTACAAAATGGTATAAGAATGCAAACATTAAGATCTGGTCTGTTTAAATTGATTATAGTCTATTATCAATTCAGGTTAAGAAACTAGTGTTGCTTGCATCCTATTTTAAAGGCATTTCTTTTTATAATCTACTAAAATGCAACAAAAAAAGGGTTTGATTCTATTAATTTTGTCTTTTTTATTGCACTTTGGCAGCAGATTCCTGTGTAGCTTCAGATCTGAGTTGTCTTATTAGTAAGCCTAATTTATACTTTTGTAGCAACACTATTTTTATATAATGGCAAAGAAAGGGTTCAGTGTCTTTTCTTTTTTTCCTGTGTCATATGTGGCAGCACTGTTCAATGTTTCTTGAAAACATTACCCACTGTAGTATGTGATGTGTGAATAAACTCCAACTCTGTATCAACAACACTGTTGTGTAACTTCAGTTAAATACTTGTATGTGTGTAGATTAGAAAGAGGTAAGATAAAGGATCTGCAGTATTTTATGAAGTATTCATCGTACAAAGGTCAGTTTTATACAAGTAGAAGTGTGTATTTACCTGGTAGTAGGCTGTCAGTAATGGCTACGCTCTCTATTTGGACTGGTAGATCTCGGCAGACTGGCAACTTTAAAAGTAGCTCTCGGTTCAAAAAAGTTGGGCACCCCTGATATAGGTGTTCCCATAGATCTAGTCTCTATATTTTCCCCTCAAAGTGCACCAGATTGATGCATTTAACTCCAAAATAAAAATAACATTTTTACCGGGGGAGCATGCCCCCGGACCCCCCTAGAGGATTGGAGGTCCACCCCCACTTAAAATCACATGGATAGGTTCCTAAATACATTTACCATTTGTTTAAAATAGTAACCCATGTCCATATGTTTATTTGTGGGTAGTAGATTTAAACTATAGGGCTATCACTATGGGCCCTGCCTGTACCTGTTAGCTCTGCCATCGCGTGAAGGGTCTGCCAACAAGCGACCAACAGAAAGGTTAATGTTAATTGTAATGGCAATTTCCTTTTCCTATGTCCTATATATTTTTGCCATTACGTCACAGAAGGGCTGAAGAGTGATCCAGACGCAGACACAAACAGATGACTTTCCGGTCCTTTGTTGCAGTTTATAATGAGGTTTATTTCAGGGTTTACATACCAGGGTTTAATTGTACAGTTTAGTTGTTGTGTGGTGAGCATCTGCCGGGCTGGTGGAATCGGTATGCTCTCTTCCTTCCGTGTCCTCGTCCTCCTGTCACCTATGACCTCTTTATATACACCCGGTGCAGCTAAACCCCGCCACCAAGTGTTCAAAAAATAATATTGCACTATACATATAACTTAAATAAACTGACACACCAACAACACCCATAAAATGGCTCCTACATTAATGTTGTTGCATGTCACAAAGGCACGTCACCTCAACCCCCCCCCGCTACCACCACCCCCCCAAGTATATTTCAGATCTGTGGGAAACACTGCTTCTTCATTCTGATTCTATCCATCTTGCAGAATCACTCAAATGTATTATATGCTAGTAATGGCGATTTTAAATGGGTTATCTTTTCTAACAATATTACATAGCTCACCACATACTGTATATTGATGTTTTACAATCTTTAGTTCTTTAGTGGTTTGTCTTTTTATCTATACAATGGCGTTTAGCTGGCCTATATTTTGTGTGTGTAAGGAGGCAATTGTTGGGCCTAAAATTAGATTTGAGCTTTGGGAGTATGCCAACTCTCTGTTGCTCTGATCTAAATATATAGGCTTTAGGGACGATGCTTTATTCCAGTAACTCCTGGTTAATGTGTCTTTGTGAAAATACAGTAGCTATGTCTCCTAGAAGACTGGGGAACTGGAAATCGTGTAACAACCTCTTTTTAGGATTTATGATGTAGGATGCTAATGTTGACCGCTTAGTTAGTCAGTCAGCTGGACACTGATTCAGATTCAGCTAACCTTACTCATAGACTTTTCATCTAGCGAGAAACGTAATGACAATTCAATCAATTCCTTTTTTGATACCAGTCAGAAAATGCTAGCATCCAAATATGCTAAGCTAAGATGGTTAACAAGGTTACTATTATATCTGCTGCAAATAAGATTGTAAGCATTGTCATTATGAGTATGTTGGTTCTAGAATGTTTGATATTTTAGTTAAATAGAAGAATAGCTTAAAAAAAACGCCCCGCAAATATTTCTGAGTTATATATAATCTCTGTAATTTAAACCCCCCTCGATCATTTTAAATCACACCAACAATGGGGCTGTTTGAGCAACTACTAACACAAAGTAATGCAAATCTACAAACTAAGTTAAAAGGGCATACTCTGCATTTAATAGCTGAAGCTGGTGTTGAATGTCCTTTCCAAACAGTATGATGGCTGTTGCAAGTTGCAGTGTGTACAATCCCTGTTGTTTTTGGTCACTGTTGTTTCCCATGACTCTTAGATGAGCCAGAGGAAGCCTAATGTGATTTGCACACAGTTCCCAGGCCCCCAGATCCTCCTGAACACATGCCATTACAAACAGGCACACATACACACTCATAAATCAGGGACAAATATGTGTGTGCGAATGTTTGTGTTGCTAACATTAAAAGAGATAAATGGGCTGAACATCCTTTTGCTCTTTGATACACACAAGCTGCCTCTAAGTTGTCAACTCCACACACACACACACACACACACACACACACACACACACACACACACACACACACACACACACACACACACACACACACACACACACACACACACACACACACACACACACACACACACACACACACACACACACACACACACACACACACACACACACACACAGGCCTGCAGGGCTCTCACACTGAGGGACAGCTGCTGCTTGTCTAGTTGAGAGTCCGGCTGTATGAAACAAGGGCCGACTGCAACACAGCATCAAACACTCACACTACACTTCAGGTCGCTTGCTTGGAATGCAACCTTTGAACTCCTTTAAGATGACGTCCACTTCACTCAGAGCTGTTTGTAATAGGGCACTTCGCTTGGTTTGAATCGGAAACAGTTCAGGGTAATACAAGGGTATATATAGTTGCCTACTGTCTTGTGTTGATAGTAGTGGTGGTTGCAATCATTTGGAAAAGGCACAAGAAACGTTCAGGTTTCAGTTGTGAAAACAGAAAGTATATTCAAGTTCAGATTTACAAGTTGAATTGATGTGCACATACTTGCCAAAAGTAAAATTAGATAGATTACATTCTAATGCTAAATGCTAAATATAAAGCTAGATATTTAGCTTCAAGCCTCTGGCTTCACATTTAGCATACTGATATATGGATAGATGGTTTTCATTTTCTCATCTTCCTCTTGGCTACAAGAGCATTAGGAAAACTATCCCTTGAAATCGTATCGCATTAACAGTCCAAAAAAGAGCAAGGGATTCAACTTCTTGACCAATGAAATGAAGCAGTGGAAACATCTGAATACCCTTGTTTGTTTGTTCCCCTGTTTGCATCTTAAGCCCTCCAATTGAAGTTGCCAGGAGGTCAAATGCAAAAGCATCAAATTGCAGCAACATAAAACCAAAATAGTGAAATAGATTGACAATTATTTTATCTCTTTATTTGTTGATTAATCGACCAATCATTTGGATCCAAAAACACAATCAACTATACTATGACGTAGTATGATCTTTGAATTAAGGTAACAATTCAAAGGGTTTTTCTAGAAGTTGAAAAGAAACGTTGTGACTCACAGGAAGTGGTTGGCCTGAAATAATCAAACTGTGTTTACTGCTGCTGTGAGCTACTCCTTAATTCTAGTTGCATCTGACATTTGATAGGCGGGCTGCCTCTGTTTGTCCCCTCCATGCCAGCAGACAGTCATCAATATGCAGAAACAAAATTCTATTTCTGTATGAATATTATTGATGCATGTGTGTATGCATATGTCTCACTAAGCTGTCTGCTTTTGTGTGTGCGTGTGCGTGTGCGTGTGTGTGTGTATGCATGTAACCTTGGTCTTATTGTGTGTGTGAAGTCTGTGTGCATATGTGTATCAGTAATAGTTAGCAGGGGACCAAAGCGTGACTCATAGGTGAGGTGGTGATGTGTCTTTTCTTGCTGTTGCCTTCTGTAAAGCGAGAATGAGATGGTGGGCTCTGGTTAATCCTGTCTGCCATGAAGAAGAATAGACGGACTGCTCATCCTTCTCTTCTTTTGGCTTCTGTCTATAGCTCCTGAATCACTAAGGATAGAGTGGGTTGTAATGCTGTTGAGTAACTCTTGAGACACTTTGCAGATTGTATAACTAACCTTTTTTCACTTCCAACTTCCTGTTTCTTCACAACTCACCTCCCCATCTATAAATGGGATTACTTTCTGTAAAACGTGTTTTTTTCACCATACTTGTTTAGAAAAAATATAGACACATCAAATATTGACTGTTTCTTGTTTTTTCAAGTTATTATTAAGATAATTTTTTATTATGTTTTCAGAAAGTAATCAACACTAGCCAAAAAATCTATACACTGGTAGTTCTGATACAGGATCATAACACTGTATTATGATGGTCTGTTTCGTGTTGTCACTATTCTGAATCAGGATTTAGAGAGCAGTAATGTGTGCGTCGTAGTAATACATGTTTTATCCAGTTCATCTGGCTGAACAGCTCACCTGAAATTGACCTCATTCTTACTTTCTGGAGAAAGGTACTCAATTTCTTTCCCTTTGCTTTTCCAGCTCCAAGCTTTGAGAATCGGCACCCACTTTGTTCCAGACCGTAATATCTTAATATTTACTGGATAGATGACACACAATTTTAACAATGATGGTTCCCATAGGATGAACCCTAATGTATGCCTTTAGTGATCCTCTGACTTTTTATCCCATTACATTACATATCACTTGTTAGACGCTTTAATCCAAAGTGACTTACATACTGTGGGCAATCCCCACAGGAGCAATTTGGGGTGAATCTCTTGTCCAGGAACACAACGGCATGCTGATCCGAAGATCAACGCACCAACCCACTGAGCCACAGTCTCCCATGAGATTGACGTTTGTGGTTTGAAAGAGAGTTTGCATGGTTGCTGTAGGATTTATTATCATGAAATCAGGTCATTCATGTCCCACACAAGATGGCTGTAATAACCTTATGGATGATGTGACTTTTAATATTGCTCCATGATTAGCTTTAGTGTGTTACTTTGGTTTATGACCAAATTATAACTGCCAACACTAACGACATTCCCATCAGCCTCAGCTGTACACAGGGGCGGACTGGCCATTGGGAATACCGGGAGTTTTCCCGGTGGGCCGGTGCTGTGCGTGGGCCGGAGTGCCACATTTTTATTATTATTTTTTTTTTTTTTTCCTTTATCTTTGTTTTTCTTTGCCTAAATCCTACCGGCCCACATTTGTAAGTACCCGTAGGATAGAAAAGGGGGAAGTGACATATGACTCAGAGGTCGCGCAGCTATGCAGAAGAACGTGTTGCCCACATTCTGTTACTGAGTTTAGGCTAGTTAGCTAGCAGGTTTATTGTTTTGGGTGCAGTCACTTTTGCCTCCACTTGCTGTTCAAATAAATGTTGAAAGAAAAAGTAAATCTGTTTAAAGTTCTGTTTCATATGGGTGTTGAGAGATGTATCCATAGATTTAGTCCCTAATTTTGCTCTCAAAGTGCACCAGATTGATGCATTTAACTTCAACATTTAAAAAAAAAAAAATCCCGGGAGAGCATGCCCCCGGACCCCCTTAGAGGAGGTGAGGTCCACCACCTGCCCACACCCCCTGTTAAATTGTCTCACCCACATTGAGGATGCTTCCTACGCCCATGTTTTATTCCATGCGTCAAGTCAGGCAAATTGGGTCCAAATGTTATTGCAGCAATGATCTGTTAACATTAAAATTAATAAATATATGCTGTAGCTATTTTTCTCTAGGCAACTCAAGGGCTCAGGTAATGTGATTACTATATGAATAATGGTCCAAAATAACATTAATGCATAGGTTTTTTTGTTAAGTAACATACTTTCGTCGCCAGCCGGCCGATACATGCTGCTCATTAAGTGGGCCTGTCCCCGGGCCACTTTTTCCTCCCAGTCCGCCCCTGGCTGTACATATTACAGTTTAGTGCTAATTAGCAAAAGCTAAAATGATAACATACCTAACTAAGATAGTGAACTTAGTAAATATTGAACCTGCTTAACATCAGCATTGTTTTTGTAAGCATGTTTACATCAGAATTGAGCTCAAAGTGCTGCTGTGCCCTCGCCTCTTAGATTGGGTTTTGCTAGAAGATAAGCTATTCCGAACTGCTAACTCGAAGGCAGAGTGAAATGACGGGCATCAGCATGTTAGCGTTGTCAATGTGGGCTAGTTGGTATGCTGATTTTGCATTTAGGGCTTATCCCCACTGTGCTTAAGTTAAGCCTCACGGAGCAACTACCATGGCTGTAGACTTCATCTGAGGTCTCTGAGTGATGCTGCAGTAAACTGTTAAATGTTCTATTGTAATTCTTCGCTCTGCAGCTGAAATGTTTACTTCCCCAATCAAAGCACATATTCCTAACAGTCCCAGACTCCCAGGGCTACAGTGGCTTTTTATTAATGTATAGAGAGATACAGGATCGTTTGCAGGCCAGCAACTCGTTATGGTTGCTTTGATACATTTGAAATGAATATATGTTCTGCAGCTAGTCAATACAAAGTAGATGAATCATTTCTTTCATTAAACACGTTTTATTCCAATGCTTAAATAATTTCGAAATGATATTCTTTGCCTTTTTCACTGGCATCAACTACTCCAGTGTCTTTTGCCAGAACGCCTCAGCTAAAATATCGTTCATCAAAAATGTTGGGTCCCCATTTTCAGCATACCAAACTCTTCCATCTGCCCAGAGCTCTGACAACTTGGACCTATTCCTTCAATAACAGGTTGTCTAACCCAAAGATCAGACATGAGTGAAGCAAAGCAAGTACTGTATGAAGCCAGATATGGAGGAGGACAGTGGGCAGTCTCACTCTAAATTCAGATACCTTTTCTGTTGTGGGCACCCCTGTTATAAAGTTCAGTATTGCACAAACAAGTTGTATAAGGTCTCACAATGTAAGTTTGCCACAAAAAGAATGAAATGGTGAGACATAGTCCTACGCATTTCTTTATCTCTTCCCCTCACTCAGGTGTGTAGCTATAGGTAGTTTGGGAGTTTAGCAGGCTGCGTTCACTGGGCTGACCTTATTTTGGTTGAAAACTACAGTAAAGATTATTTTCCTTGATTGTATCAAAGTATCTTGTTCATTATATATTTTTAGAGTAAGACAAACTAGAAAGAGAATGCAGACAATTTTTGAAACAATTATTTAATTAAATGTACATATCCCATTAGTCTAACATCACTTCAGTATAAAATGTGCAGCTATTTAAGACATTCATTTTACAAATGATCTTTGAAATTTAAATATTCAATGTTTTTGCTTCTTATTATAAATCATTGCCTTCTTAATTGAAAGATGGTAGTTGTTTGTTTTGTTATTTGCAGTCATTTTTATCTAACCTGGTTCATCATTCAACAACAAGATGCTTTCACGGTTTGTTTTGGCAGGCAGTGTGGTAGATTCAGATTATCCTGTTGAGCGGGGTGTCAAGGTGTGTGCAGCAAGCAGGACCCAAATGCAGATTAAAGTGAACAAACCTTTATTTCAAGGATAACTAATTTAACAGACAAAACAGAACACTCACCGGTGAACTCAGTCACATACGAAAGAAGCACCAACACTGAACACAGGAAGAGACAAGACTAAATACAGGGAGGGGTAATCACAAGACGAGAAACAGCCGGGCAGGGGAGAAGAAACACAAGGGCCACAGGTGAACACAATCAGATAACGAGACACACCAGGGAACTAACGACGGGAGGAAAAACACAGGGAAAAGGACCAGACAATAAACAGGGAGGAAAACATGACAGCAAACACCCAAACATACAAAACTACAAAAACAACATAAGAGAATCCTGACACGGGGTTCATCGACTCCCCCACCTCATGTTACATAACGCACAAGGAGGAGATTTATTTAAAAAGAATCTTGTCTTTT